>JAGMVL010000236.1:0-168163 GCA_019202695.1 Populus x sibirica | reverse complement strand
CCCGCGCCAGTTGGAGGTTGGTTCCCTCCCTTAATTTTGTTGTAAGACCTGTATGGACTCAATTGGACAGTCTTTCAAAACCTCTATGACACTACTAGTGCTGCACAAATCATAGCAGCACTTTGTCCCATGATATTTGCTAGAACTGGATCCTGATCGGATGATTCTAGCTTTGACCCTGATGAGATGATTTTAGGTATCTTTGTTATGCAATTCACTTTGATGGAAGTAAACAGAAGAGAAATATGGGCTGCTCTTATTATAGCCTGCCCATTTACTCTCCACGTCACTGTTGGTGTTGATTGGCTGTCCTCTTGAGTCTTTTTATTTACTCAATATGCATTTGGATATTTTGTTGCATCATTAAGGTTGATTTGTTTGCAGAGGGTTAGCAATCAAATGTTGGAGTTATATGAGCAAAACAGAGTGCCCCAATCACAGGGGAGTGAGGTAGAAGGAAGTGCTGGAGGTGGGTCAGGGCATCGACTGCTGACTAGAACTCCAGCTGTAAGTGAGGACCATGTTTCAAAGCAGACATCATCACGAGCAGCCCCTGAACCTGTGTGCCAAGATATCAACGTGGGACCACCAAGAAACACCCATACTCAAAATAATGAAAATGGGAGTGGAGAAACTGAGAGTGTTATTACCGATCACAAGGTTGAGGTAGAAACTAGAGACAATCAGCACCATGAGCATGTCTCCCACAAGGAAATCACTAGAGAGGACCCCAATAAGGTCAGGTATGAGGCAGAGCAAATAGGGGAAGAAGACCAAAAGAACTGCAGGGAGAAATGAGGGTGCAGAAGCTGGAGAGTGGAGGGATGATGCTGTATCGCGCAAGTCCAGCAGCATAGCTGGTAGAAATTTAGATCTTCGAGAAGGCCCAGTTAACCAGTCCCCTAAAGATGCTATTAAGATGATAGACAAGGACAAGGTGAAGGCAGCACTTGAGAAAAGGAAGAAATCTCGAGGGGAGACGACACGAAAAGGATATTATGGATGAGGATGATCTTATTGAAAGGGAACTAGAAGATGGGGTTGAGTTGGCAGCTGAGGATGAGAAAATCAAACGAGAGAGAAGACAGAGCTGGTCTAATAATGATCATGCAGAAATTGGGGATGGAAACCACATGATCATGAAAGGGCAGTCATCACGGGGATTGGAAGCAGAATATGTAGAAGAAGGGGAAATGTTAGATGATGCTTCTCCCGTGCTGAATGGCCGAAAAAAGAAAAGGGAGCCCAGCAGAAAGGCAGTCTGAGGGAAAGAGGCGGCATGATTATATACCGAATCACAACCGCGATACCATAGAAGATGGACACAAGATGGGCAAAAGTGGTTATGTGGACAGGGAGCACAGAAGGCATTCTCAAGATAATCACTTGTGAGGTAAATGTTAAGCTCCCTTTGTATTTTGGTTATGTGATCAGCATGATCTTGGCTGAACACTGCTTTGTATGAGTTTGATTTTGGATTGCCTGTATGGCATATGTCTTCATACATGATAATGAACGGGACGCTTCAAATTTTGAAAATGGCAGAGCCTCCCAAAAAAGAAAAAGAAAAGGAAAGGAAAGGAAAGGAAAAAGAAAGAAATGAAAGCTGTCATATTTATTCACTTAATGTTGAGATTTAGACAGGAAATCTGGAAATGCTGTTTGCTGCTTCATATCATTCTGGGTTTATTGATTGATCTACTCTTATTCACTTGCTTGGTTGGCTTTGACACGAGATTATTGAACAAGTCCAAATCATAATCCACATGTAAATCAAGAGCTATCAGTTATGGATTCGAGTCATGTTTCAACACTTGGTTTTGAATGGATGGTTTGTAAATTTTGATATGCAAGTTTCTGAGTATTTTCTCCCCCCTCCCAAGTTAGATGAGAGCTTCTTAACCCCTGACAATCCCTCTTGAGTATCAGTTTCCCAAGGCCATGGTTTTTCAACGTAGTTCTTGATCAACGTGGAAAAAACTTGACATAGTTCCTGAACGACTTCCCAGAAAATTTCATCCGTGTAACCAAAGGGATTTCTAAAAAGAAATGTGCTCACCAGCTGCTGCACGGATAGGTAGGTGAAAGTGAGTTCATGGTAACCACGCGAATACACTAGCCATGTTGGCAAGTCTCTTATCCAAAAGTTATTGAAGGATAGATAGCCAGAGAAGCTGATACCCACAGCAAAAACACTCCTAACCAATGACAACTGTCCACCTCAGCCTCCTTACTCAGCTATCTCTCCACACTCTTCATTCAAAGCTCCTTGTTTCAACTATCTTTCTTTCTTTCTTCTTTCTTTCTGATCTAACGCACTGCATCCCTAAGAAAGAAAGCGGGAAAAAAAAAGAACGCTAGATCCCTAAGAAAGAAAGCGGGAAAAAAAGAGGCATAAAAAATGTCTCTTCCAATACCAAACAACCTCTCCATGTTGAAGCCAAAACTTGGGGTTTCTCAGGTGACCCCAACAAAACCAAGATCCATGATTGTATGTTCAGCATCACAAACTCCATCAACAGAAGGGAAATCATCATCACCACTCCAAGCATTCTCTGCTGCACTCGCGCTCTCTTCCATCCTCTTATCAGCTCCACTACCAGCTGTTGCTGATATCTCCGGCCTAACCCCATGCAAAGAGTCCAAACAATTTGCCAAACGTGAGAAACAGCAGATTAAAAAGCTAGAATCTTCCCTCAAACTTTATGCACCTGACAGTGCACCTGCTTTGGCTATCAAAGCTACAATTGAGAAGACAGAAAGAAGATTTGACAACTATGGGAAACAAGGGTTGCTATGCGGGTCAGATGGGCTGCCTCATTTGACAGTGAGTGGTGACCAAAGGCATTGGGGAGAGTTTATTACACCGGGGGTTTAGTTGTTATACATTGTTGGATGGATTGGATGGGTTGGTAGGAGTTACTTGATTGCTATAAGTGATGAGAAGAAGCCAGCAATGCAGGAGATCATTATTGATGTGCCTTCGGCTACTAGCTTGGTCTTTAGAAGCTTTTCTTGGCCTGTTTCTGCCTACAGAGAGCTAGTCAATGGTGATCTTGTTGTCAAGGATATTTAAATTACCACCCAGGTTAGTCTCTTTTCCTACAGTTGTATAATCTCTTAGATCACGCTCGATTCACTTAGAAATTAGAAATGGACGGAGAATCCTTTTCCACATGTTTTTTTTGGCACAGATATATTTGAGGGGCAGGCTAAGGAGAGGAGTGTAAGAGGGGTGCATTCCTTGGGAGTCTGTTGATGAGAAGGGGGAGTTCCAGACAAGTGTGAATTTTACACCAAAGTATGAAATTTGAAATCTCTCAAACCTAAAAATAAGGTTGTATTTACGATCATAACATAGTTTTTCAATTTCTATTTTAATTGTTTTTATTATTTCAAAAGGGTTTTTTCTTGTGAAATTAAGAAAATACTTTCATTAAATATAAATTCATAAGAACAGAAACCAACAAACTTATTTGACTTACATTGAAAACAACAAAAGAAAAGGATATAAAAAATTAGATGAACCAAGTCTTTATTTTTTTTCATTTAGAGAAATTGAAAAACAACTTGCAGTTTGGGTAAAATTGGACCACAGGATTATACAAGTCCAGGGCTTGCTTCTACGAGCAATGGAAACCCACGACAGCAAAAGCTTGCAGTTCGACAAATACTCTCTGTGGGCCAAAGCCCTAGATAAAATGTGAGGCCCATCTATAGCCTTTGTAGCTTCTAATCGCCTTCTTCACTAGTAAACAATGATGGATTACACCAGTAGTTAAAAGCAAACAATCCAGAGGACGAAGACAAATTGTACAAATTACTAATAGCGTGATTTGATAAAGCAAGTCTCTGTCTGTATCAACAATGCTTGAGTCGTTTTCAAGTCTCTGTATCAACAAGCTATAAAACACATTATCACAAGGCAAAATCATTTAAGAATCTGACTGAGTAAAGAACATTGCACCATGGAAGAAAAGCAGAACCGAAGTCAATATATCGCTGAGCTTACAAGGAAATTCCATCCAATGTGTAGCCACAAAGTCCACAATCAACCATCATATAATTAATTACTCACTGTATATATATATATATATATATATATAGTTAAATTATATGTACATTATAGTTAATCCGAAAGCAAGGAGAGCCTAAATTGAAAGCAACTGCCACATCGCTAATTACTATCACCGCCGCCACAATAGTAATTACCACCACCGCCACTACTAGTGTCTATACCTCTTTATCCATATTGATATATAGTGAGGAGGATATCAAGATTAAAAAAAGGAAAAGAGAAAGGGGTGATTGAAAACACAGGAGACAAAATCAACCTAGATATAGTAGCAGGAAGGCTAGGCATGACATAAAAAAGGTAGCATGCAGACCCTAGCATGACCACATTGACTCTCCCAAGCTGGTGTGGTCCACCATTTCCATGTCAAAAATGGGCTTCATTTGGGACCCCATGAGCCTAGAGGAAGGCGACCCACTATTGCCAGGGCTAGCAGGAGTTGGCCCATGGTTTGATAGAGTTGCTGTCTGCCTCACTCGGAGGTGCACCACCTCTGCCTGAGCCAGTGCCAACTGGGTCTGCAGGACATCAATTTGTTGCTGTAAAGACGATATAGCACCCACACACCCATAGACTGGGTCGCGCACCCTGGCATTCGCCTCATACACCATGCTGCTAACCGCATCTCCTCGTTGGTGCACTGGTAGTTCCTGAAAAATGAAAAGGAAGACCGTTCACTTCTCTCCTGGAAAGAGAATGGGCATAACCTCAGTCATTTCAGTGCAAATATATCAAGTGAACCTGCCTTACAATGCATGAAGTTAAATTATATATCAACATAAATCATGCTGACTCACTGTGAAATGACTGCATGATCCACTATCTTGTGTTATAAAGTCATGATGACCATTTCTCATGCAATTATTTCTCCATTCTCTCTTATCATTCAATGAACTTATTGACTTGGTAAAACAAAGGTAGATGCGATTTACAATTGAATTATGCCCTTGTTAATTTGATTTGACAGGCTCCCCTCCCCTCCAGGTATTCGTCATTGTTGCCGGCTGACTGTTGTCAGGGTGGCCTTCCTAAGGCACTAGCTTTCTTCTCTCTTGCACCAAGAAAATAAAATAAACATTGGACAAGTGCACATGATATCATGATTACATTATGCAGGAGTCATTTATACTGCCGTATGCATAGAAATTAGTAAATATATGTATATTTCTCTTATGGTTTTTCATCCAGTCAATTACAAGGTGCTCCATTCTTCTCTATTTTGGATTCTTTCTGGGTGCCCGTCTCTGTCACTTTTGTGCCATTTCTTATTGGGATTACAAGCTTCCTTCGTGCACCGATTTTTTTTTTTTATATATATAAATCTTTACCTTAATAAAAAAAAAAAAAAATCCAACCTCTTTACGGAAATGGCATTGGTGCCCCTCTCCTTGTAGATGATAATATGAGTTTAAGATCCCGGGGGTCATTTTGAGAAATCCCAGATTCTAGACATCCCTCAATTATCAAGATCATCGAGTGCCATTAGAAATCAAAGAAACAGTCTTGATTTGAAAAAAAAACCACATAGAACCAACCACTTGTAGAAAGCAAAACCACCTCTAACATGGTTTTACGAGAACCTGCCTGTGCTCCCATATTCTTACAACCCAAGTTTAAACTAATAATTTGAGAGATGGAAGGAGGAAAACCATTACCCCTAACCCTTCCAATGAAGAATTAGGAGGGTAACCACATTTATCATGTAGATGGATTACCCACTTCATTGTAATTAGTGATCATTTAACCTCTTTTTTTTCTAGATTTCTTCCAATTCCATCAAAGAAGTGCATCTCTCAATTGCTATAGAATTAAGCTCTTTCTTTAAATTATAAGAATCGACATAAAAGCCTAATTACTAATTCACGAGTATTTATTGTGCAGACTTGAAAAATCAACAAACGACCACCAATCTGGGCATCAAATTAAGGAAGCAACTTCAGCAGAAAATGGGTACCCCAAAATTATGTAAAAAATGACTTCATTAGAGTTCAAGAGTTTGGTTTCAAGTGCTTCAATCGAAGTGTAATGAAGTCATTTTCTGTGACCAAGATGCTGCTTCCAAACACACCCTTAAGTTCATTTTCTGCAAGATAAAGACTTTAAAAGTGCTATAAAGATTAAAGAGTAAAGGTAGACAGGAACCAACCTGTAACATCTTGTTGACATTACTAGCACCGAAAACCTTGTGCACATTAGCAAACTTCTGGGGCTCATCTGCTGGAAAATAAGGGGCAAACACACAATCCTGGGCACACCTTCTCCTTAGAAGCTTGCATGCTGCACATGGTGAGGGTGCACCTTGTTTCCTGCCACCCTCCTTCATGGTGCCAAAGGTCCTTTCCAAGTTAACACTAAACCCAACAATCTTTACTGTTGTGAGCAAACTCGCATAAGGTACTTTGGCCTCAGAGAAAGGACAAGGAGGTCAAGCTAGATGGTTAAAAAGACAAGGATATATGCTATATATAGAGTAGAAGAGGTAGGGGCTAAAAAAAAAGTAGCAAAAGAGAGCTCTGATAAGGATAAGAGAGTAGAGGGGAGGGGGGGGGGGGAGGGGGGGGTCAAGTAGAGGGGGAGGGAGCGGTGGTTTTATAAGCAAAGCCAGTCCATCTGAGATGGGTCCCATGAAAGGAAGCGGTGATTTTCTGGTCGACAAGAAACATCTCTTGAATTGTGACATCTCTTGGCGCTTTTTTCTTTTTCTTTTTTTGATTTTTTATTTTACATCAATTTTTTATATACGAAGATGATTTCCAAATCTCTCTTATTAGATCGATATATTCATAAGATTTCTTTTCTTAAGAGAAATAAAAAAGAAAACAACCTATATATTTACCACCACCTCCGATTAAGCTTGGAGAGCGAACACAGCAGCTTAATGATAGCATGAGTAATTATAATACGGCAGAAAATGGAATGGTTAAAGGCATGCTTTTGACAGTTAAAGATATGCAATGATGTTTTTTTCTGGTGGGCCCTCTCACGTATTTGAATAGATTCACGAATCACCATGATGCAGCTAGCGAATGGGATGTGTCTGTTCTTTATCTTTGTTTTCCATCAAAGCGCTGTTGGTCTTTGGACTATAATGTACGAGACACCTCATCTTACTTTCTTAATTTATTACAGTTACGGTAAAAAAAAAAACCCTATTAAAACTCTATTACTAGCACAATTTGGTCTTAAATTGCTTGATAGAAAAACAAGATTCATTCAAGTATCGTACCATTCTTGGGTTAAATCCTTGGTAAAAGAAAACAAATATAACACATGATCACATCATTTTCTCAATAAATAAAAGCATAAATTTTGCAAATTCATTTTAACCATGAATTAAAGAATATTTTGATGTAATATTGAGATGGAAAAATATTTAATCCACCTGAGTTAATTTAGACTGACCTGCTAAATTCACATGGATAATTTAAAAAAAAAATTGAAAAACATGCAATTAGATACAAATCTAGGCTAAAAAAACTCAATTATGAAAAATAAATTCGAGAATTAAATTGATTTTTTTAAAAAAATTAACTATTTTAATTCATGATAATTTATGAGAGATTGCATAATGATATTTACTTGAGTAAAAACTCCACATGTTTTAGTGTAATGTTAATTTGTAGAATTGGTGCCAAATAGGAAAATAAAATATACAATTTTTTTTATATGTGCTTTCCTTTTTGAACGAGGATGAGGATCTCCTATTTGGACATTTTATGGTGGAAGATTAATTAATTTAATCTTTGACCAACTTTAAAAACCTGTTTTAAGGAGGAGATCAGAGAGGGTAGCTTTTTGATCAAGATAAATATAGTGAAGATTTTAATGATATTATTTATAATGAGTTATATGTGTATTAATATTATTCATCGATTTATAATATTTATTTTGATGATAATTATATTTATAATGATTAGTATAAATAATGATATTAATAGCAATGATGATATCATCAATAATGTTATCGTTAATAAGTTAGAGGTTGAGTGCAACGAGAATATAAAAAGTGCTTAATAAAAAATATTAATTTAGGTTATTATAATTTTTTTTAATTATAAACTTACTTTTATTACAAAGATAGCTTTGTTCAAGGGTTATGTGTATACAACATATGTTGATTAAGCAAATTTAAGATTTTCAATTCATTACTTTAGAATTTATTGGAAGAGAAATAATTTGCTAATTATTAGTTCTTATGTAAATTTTAACATGAAAAGAATGATGTTCATATCTAAAATTATTATACATCGAAAGTAAATAAAGAAAAAGAATTGAAGAGTTTTAATTGAATATCCACAAGATCGAGACAAGATCAAATTGAACTCAAGGACAAATTCTCTCTGAGGAGACTAATGTTGGAGGATTCTTAGGAAAAAATATTTATTTCCTTAATTATTTTCATTACTGTTTAGTTTAGAAAAATATTTTCATTTATGGTGTTTTTATTTTTTTTTCTATTTAGTTTAGAAAATCAAATATTATGCTTTATAATTTTATTTTTCCTATTTAGTTTAGAAATAATAGAATAACTCTATAATTATTTATTATGATTTTTTTCCTCTTAAAGATAGACCTAATACTAATACAAATAAAGTTGTTTAACTTGTATTTCAGTAAATTATTTGTAGATAAAATATTTAATAATAAAATTTTTGAATTAAAATTTTTATACAATGATACTATTTTAATAGAATTTGTGTTGATTGTATTTGTTATCTATTTTTTTTTTGTGTCATTTCCTTTAATCAAACATATGTATTTCGACAAGACTCATTTAAGAATAACACCATCATGAATCAAACATTTTGCAACTGCACAACCAAGATTATCATGACGAGAATCAGATATATTCGTTTTAAAAAAACACTATCAAAAAATTATTAAATATAAATAAAAATATCAATAAAAAAATATTATTATTAAATTACAATGATATTTACCAATAAAACATGACATCATTGTTTTTGTTGGTGTTCATTGATAGAAAAAAAAAATTCGGTAAATACCGAGAAAATTACCGGTAAAATTCAAAGTACAAAAAAAAATTATGTAGGTTTTCTCTTGATATTTCCATCGGTAAATCTGATCACATGTCAATATTATCGACAGAATTATCAATGAAAAAGTATCGTTGTTAACTTCCATTGAAAAATCAATTGGCAATATTTAAATTATAACCTGCCACATGACTCTCTTTTTTTCTCCCTCATTTCATCTTTTTTTTTTCCTTTTTTTTTTATGCAAAAAACAATATTTTTCTTATTTTGTCACAAATCAAGGTCCTATCATTATAAATCCAGCCACCTCAATACTTAATCTTTCAATATTTTTATTCTAGTTTAATTTTTTTAAAATGATTAAGTAAACAAAACTATTTATTTTTTGGTTGCAACCCATTTTTTTATGTTAATTTTTGCGATTTCTGAAGTTTTCAAACTGAAATTCCAAACACAGTGGCAGTATTATATATCCACACCTTAGTTACCATAATCACCGGTGAGATTCATGTAAATCCATCTATCAAAATATCCAGCATTAAAAGATACCTGATTACCAGTTCCCTCCAAACAAACCGACCATGCAATAAAAAAAATGAAGATTAAAGATGGAGCTTTGGGTACTGAAACCTATTTGAACGATCATGACGAGGAAGGAAAGTAGCTGCCACCCTTAACACCACCTCAATCGGAAGTAAGTGATCAAACAGTGACCAATTCCACTGTCCATTATCATCAATAAACCGACTAACAGTCCAACTAAGCGCTGTTCCTCAGAAATAATACCAACATCACAATCCACCAGCTTAGAATCAAACCCTGCTATCAAATCGTCATACCATAATCGAGTTGTCATCCCATTACTCGAAAGTACTCAAAACTAAAGACAAGATCTTGCAGATTGCCCTGATCCATAATGGTGAAGCAGCAGCTATGCTAATAGGCATACCATCCTCCCAAATATATTTTGTTTGGAGTTTATGAATGATTTTGACCAGACAAAATACCCCATCAAAGCTTCACAAGAGGCAGCATTCATAAAGCCAAGATTTTTTATTCCCAATCCACAAAACTCTTCATGCTTACAAATCCCATTACATTAAACTAAATGGACTTTGCGAGCATCTTTCGCATCACCCTATGTGAACCTCTTAAGAATCTTCTCAATAGCTTCACAAGTACGTACCCTTTGGTAAACAAGCCGAATGCATAGTATACATAGCAAGGAAGTCAACACTGATTGAAAAATAGTTATTCAACCTGCTACAGAAAGCCTATCAATATTCCAGCCGATAAGTCTCTGTTGCACCTCATCTACAATATAACTACATGTCTTCATCGTAACCCTAAAATGAAGGAGTGACACTCCTGAAAAACAATTTTTAGTTTCAGCTATAATAGACACAGTAATGTCCTCACATAAAGTACCCATCGTATAATTGTTTACATGTGTCCTTATGGGCTGGCTTTTGTGCCTTTCTTAGGCTTTATTACCTTTTCTCATAAGAAAAATCAACTCCGATCGAATCACCAAAGTTTGCTCAACTGTGGGATGAGCGGTTGAGGCACTGGTCCTTCCATATTTGGCTCATGATCATCGATCTCACCATGACTACAATTCTCCTTTTATGCCCATACATTTCGCATCCAAAACAGACTAAATAAATTTCTTCATATTCAGCCTTCCAAATTCAACGCCTCAATATTCTAATCGTCGATCTCACAAGTTCATTCAGATTGATTGCAACACTAACCCTAGCAAATCTTGCTCTAGTGCTAAGTTCATTGTTCTCGAAGACCAGAATTCTACACCTTAGCTTGTTCCTAAAGTGTGTGAGGATTAACTTATCATAATATTACACCAGGACCCTGGGAATTCTGAGTCACGCCATATCTTTATCAATGGAAGCTTTATAAGGATCGAAATTTGGATGCCATTCCAGGACCGTTAAGATATGATCAGACACCATTCGGGTTCATTATAATCCTCATCATAAAGATACTTAGCAAGGTAGTACTCGTTACACAACTCGACAAGGACAACATCCTTCCTGAGATTCCATTGATTTATTAAATTAGACTAGAATTGTACCCTATTTTCCGATCCTAGAATTTTGACTACGAGGGTTGGTTCCTAAGGTTTTCCCTTTTCGTTTCATATGGCTAGACGATAAACGAATAGTAGGACATTCTTCACGATCATCCTCAATATCATCGGATTCCTCCTAAAACCAAATAACTTCATCCTCCTCTTCCACAGGAATATCATGGGCTGCACTAATCAGAGTCTCTTTATAAGAACTTTTACATGTAGTCTCGTCAAAATCTTCTCCCGTAAAACTTGCACCAGCATTAGAATCAGTCGATCCAACACCATCACCGTTTCCAACCCATTTTGGTATGTTCACTCTTTTTTTCCCAGATTTTTAATGCTTAAAGTTGCTCGAACGTGTTGGCATGTCCCAACACATGGGTGGCATCGGTGCTCTTCAGGCGATGTGTGTGACGTCACCTGGTGAACGTAACTCACCTTCCGTCGTCATCCTAGATGTATCAGTGATCCTTTTTTATTTGGAGTGGCACGTGGCAGCTGACAGTGGTCGGATTGTCACATGTGATTGTTTGGTTTTTTTTTTTCTTTGATGATAGGTAGTGTATACTATTGTCCTTTTTATTTTTTACTTTTCAATTTCAATACTTATTCTATTAATTTCTTATTTCGTTCCTTTTCATTTATAGATGTTTTTATTCTTTTTAATTTAGTCATTCAATTGCAATTTCTCATATGATTGATTTTTTATTCCAATCCTTTTTTTTTTAATTTCTAATTTTATTCTTGACACTTTTGTTGAAAATTTTTTCTTTCAATTTCATCTTTTAATCTATTTTTTTCAGTTTAATCCTTATTTTTTTTCCTTTTATTAAAGCTATTTTCAATTCAATTAAAATTTTTATACCTATAATTAATGTTTTTTCTCACCCTCATTTTTTTATATCCTTTTGTGTAATTAATGTTTTTCTAGAATTCGCCTTTTTACGATCATATTGTTCTGCATTAGTTTTTTTTTAATATTGATTTCGTAATTATCTTCAAAGTTTTTTTATGGATTTATTTCAATCTTATAATCTAAATTATGATTTTTGCATGTCGTTTTTGGATATATATAATATTCAAACAAGGTTTTACTGAGTTGACTAATTTGTAGATACATCCTTAAAGTCACACTAGATCAACGTCTACGTATTTAGTACTCTAGACCACGATTTGAACCCATCCAACAATTCAATTTACAAATCACATTGTTGACTCACGAAATTGAGTCTAATAACATTACTGCGAAGTTATCCACAACAATACACTAACTTTGTAGTTGGAAACTAATAAAATATGTAGAATGAAGAAGAGGACACGAGTGATGTCGGTAGCTCATTTCGCAAGTAGGCGTGTCAATTTGATCAATCCATACAAGTAGTTATCTTCAGAAGGATAAATACAAAACACCATGAAATAATATATAGTACAGTCGACAAATATCAAAGTCAAGCTAATATAGAATTAATATTATGAAGCGTTGCTTATCAAATATAGCAACGACGCACGCATTTTAATTTCCAACCAAGCATGGCTTGTAGCAATATCATGGCAAGAATAATTATGAATATGAGCAAGGCATGTTGTTCTTCTTCAAAAGTCAGCTATATATATCATTAAAGAGAAGCCATTGTTGATTAATTAAATTAAATCAAAGCAATGATTACGAAACTTGGAGATCAAAATCTGATTAATTAAATCAAGAACTTGTTTCAGCTTTAGGTAGCGCGCGCATGCAAGTCTCCATGTCCTTCTACAGTGACAAAAAAAAGGAGAGTAAAAACAACAAATTAAATGGTCCAATTAAATCTTTTTTTATTTTTTTATAAACTAACCAGATGTGTATGTGCGTTAAATCAATCTCAGGTGGCCCTGTTTAAACTAACTCATAATGAAGTGCTCAATTGCATAATCTTTTGAGTTAATGGATACAATAATTGTGTGTTAGTCAACTGTGGGGTTTACCAGCATTTGGTCAATGAATATGCTTCAAGAACACACTAATTACATCTCCCACTAACCCTAAAAACATAGTTGAGAACAGTGGTACAACATGTCTTAATTTGGAATACAAAACCAGCTGCTTTTCCTTTTATTGCTTAATAAAGACCAGGCACTGCATGCTTAGTGTGTTGCTTGCTTATTTTGGCATAATCAATTAATGAATAGTAACTTCCCTGGAAGAACTTTTGTTTTTAAAAATAGAGGTTTCTTCAACTGGATTTTTTCCCCTTAAAGGTTGACGGTTGGATAGTTACACAACAAGAAATTGAATTCGTCTCCTGGTAATAATCTCATGGTAAAAAAAAAAAAAATTAAAAAACACTGTCATATCTATATGAAATTTCTTCTCTGAAGCCTCCCATTACATTCCATGCACCACGTAACAATTTTATTATATAGGTTACAACTTCAAATGATAATTTGGGAAAAAAAATTTATGATGCATATGAAATAATTAGTTATGTCATATTAATTATTTTATGAAATTTATGTAAAAAAGATATAGTTACAAATATAATGACCCATTAAAAAAATAAGATTCAAGACTTATTAAAAATAATAAGAATATTTTTATCTATTATTTTTTTTTCTCTTACTTGTATTGCATCTTGTTAAAAAATAATATAAATTATATCTTGAAACTCACATAACAGTTTAAGCTATTAGATTAAGATAGTTGTTTGACATGATATCGAGCGTTGATGACCAAGTAATCATGAGTTCAAATCTCACCACCCCTATTTATTTGATAAAAATCAAGCACAAGGTAATGTGAGTCTGTGTAAGTTTCAAGCCCAAAGAGCTTTCATTTGAGGGGGTGTGTTAGAGAATAATATAAATCATATCTTATCTTGAATCTCACCTAACAACTTAAGCTATTGGGTTAAAATGATTGTTTGACACATTTATTTATTTTTTTAAAATTAAAATGATCTTAAAAAAATAACTGATTAGTAAACTCTACTAGTATCATAAAATTACCTTGGGTTTTTTTTTTTTTTTGGTAATTCTTGTTTTTATTTCTAAACTTTAGAAACAAACACAGAAAACTTGTTTTTCAATTATGTTTACAAAAACATGAACAGCAGACAACTAGTCCTCGAAAATTCTTAAAATCAAACAAAATGATTTTAAAAACTGTGATGATGGTTGTTGATTTTGCCTTCTTTCAACAAAATAATGGAAAACTAACAACTAAAAATTTAGAAACAGAAACCGAACTATTTACTAAAGATGCTGAACCCTAGCTAATTAATAATTAAAAAAAAGTTGATTGGCATTAGAAATGATCAGTGGAGATGACAAAAAAACTAACTAAAGATGCAACCAACCGCTACCTTATGGTATGCTTTTGAAAAGGCAATGCAAGACGCTGGGCGCTGCAGGATCCCTATCATGGAAAGGATCGATGTAGGGCTCCAGTGCTAGCTAGCTAGGTGGTACCAAAGGATTAATTAAACCAAGGTGATTTATCATTTTTAATCAAGTCCTAGAAAGTAGTAAACGGTCTTACATTTCTAAAAGTTGATGGTTACACAAGGATTTCATAATTTCCTAACTAACTCATAATTAATGTCTTCAATTTGATGATCTCAATGGTCGTCATCATTAGGTTTTGATATGATTGTTTTCACACTTAATCAAAATCAATCGAGTTACCATCATGGATTCTAGTTTTCTACCTATAACTGAGGCTCATTATATCAACTTTTTACTGTCTTGCTTGAGAACACTGCGGTGATTTCAATCAAGGAATTCTTATTTGAATAACTATTGATATAGTATCTTTTATGGTGCTCATGCTGCTGTGACTAGTGATACTATATTAATTATTCAATGAAATCTACTTTATAAAAATAGATAAATACAAATAAAAAAAATATCAAGTGGAGATATTCTTAATATTTTAATTTGGTGGGTTATAAATCTTATTTTCTTTTATTTATATCATTTTTTAAGTGAATTTTATATAAAATTCTATGTTACTTGTTAGTGATTTAAAATATATAGAGTACTAGTGGGATTATTATAAATAAAGTAGATAATGAAAGGAAGATGACTGTTCGTTATAAATAAAAGATTTGAAGATTCATGAAATTTTTACTAACTGTCATAATGTAACCTCGGGTTTAACTTGAATTGAAATTTATACTTTAAGAACATGGAATTTTTCCGCCATGGAATTTTCTCTTTGGGCAAAACATCGTTTTCATCATCAAGGATTTAATTTGAAATACAAATTTAGCCTAAAATTTAGCAAACAAAGAGTTGATTTGGCTATGACAAAGGGGGCGGGGTTAGTTTCGAGAAAAAGAGCAGACACAAAATTCCCAAGAACTAATTAAGTGGTCTTAATTAATTTGATGTCAATCCGACAACGTTGGTTTGTAAGCCATTGTTCAATTGTCTTGTGTAATTTCAAAGCCGTGTCTTCAATCACTCAACTAACTCTCACCATCCAAGAACGCAATTGGATGGTGGAACAATTACACTCCTTTGCATCCCTTGGAGGAACACAAGAAATTCACCTAGGCAGGTAAATTAGGTGAAACAATTATTCTATCATGGAGGAAGAAATCTAGAACCCGCCGCTTAGAGACAATTTAATTAGGTGTTTTTCTGGTCAAAGCAATGGAAATATTGCATATTGGTGATGATGTTATAGTGATGTTCCTTGATATACATAGTCATTTTAGTCAACCCATATAGAGATCGATATCCTTTCTAGCGTTGGAAGAAGGGGAAAAAAAAACGACAATCTCTTTCGGTTGGTATAAAGAAAAGGAGAGCCAGCAACAAGAATTTCAAATTTTTAGAAACAATAAAAGGCATGAAATTCAAAGCAAAGAGGGTCCCAATATAGAAGAAATGATACTCTTATTTTAGCCCCAAAACAACCCTTAGTACTGATATAAAATTCTCACACGATTGCCGATCACTATTTTTTTTCGAGATATGTTTTGTAGTGCAGTAATGATTTTTTTAAAGTATTTTTTATTTATAAATATATCAAAATAATTTTTTATTTACTTTAAAAATTTATTTTTAACATCAAGAAATCCAAACGATCCAAAAATATTAAAAAATTAATTTTAAACAAAAAAAAATTAATTTTGGTCAATCTCTATTTAAGTTGCAATTCCAAATTGGAGAGTAATCAACGCCGTACTTTTCTTTCATTAATTGTTTTTAATTAAAAAAAGTTTCTCAAGAAAATTAACGAGAGAAAACACAAATCTAAAAAAAGAGAGGTTAAATTCCCATAGTATATATATATATATATATATATATATATATATATATATATATAATGTGAAATGGTTCTTTCCTCGTGGGTGGGAACGTACAATTGCGCTTTCAAGCAAATTTGTAAGTAAATATTTGACTAGTTCACCCAATAAAGCTTCAAGATCGAGGACTCCTACACTAGCATGTATGTTCTTAGTTAAGGAAAAAAGAAAAAGAAAAAGACTCAAGAATGCTTAAAGTCTCTCATTGAAACAAAAGGTACAATGACAGGATGTTAGATATATAGTCTAACAAATAGGAGTGTATCATGAATGACAAATTTCTACAAATAATTTTGGTCAAACTTATTTTTAAGGTAACTGATCTGGTGTAGCTAGTCCAGCCAAGTGACTGCATGACATGAAACACGAGGGCTGGAGCTAGCTCTTTACTTTTTAGGATCCAAGGATTTGTATAACAAAATTAAGAATTGCTGAGAGTTTAATTCTTAGTCGTTTCCCTTTCTTCTTCCTTTTCTTTTAAATTATTTATGTTTGGAATAATATTCATCTTAATTACCGAAATATTCCCAACGCTGATGTATAATTTATTAATTCTCTCGAAGACTTGATCGAGTTTATGATTTAATCCACCCGAAGTACTCTTCACTAACACTCCATGTATATACGTTACATGCGTGTTTGATAAGGGCAAGTGGTCAGCTCATAGTTTAATTTATGCATTATTTCTTTAAAAATATATCAAGTTTTGTTTAATTTTATGGTGAAACTAGATATGTACAGATCTTCTCCAAATCGTGATATTATTAATGCTCGCAATCCCAGGAATTTGAACCCATGCATAACAGTTGTTTTTGTCGTGAGAATTCGATTCCAGTTTTGAATTTGCTGTTTTCTCTGTCTCTTCTTCTGTCCTGAAACCAAAACTATACATCTTTGGTCAATACATTAATAGAAAAATTCTTGGGATTAGTATTCAGCAACATTCAGTTAATGGTGATTGAGATTAACAAACAAGCAACACTCTATTAATCAGTGGTTATTTGCATCCTACCTCTGTAAATTTGAAGCCGTATACTATCAAAAGGAAGACGAAGCACTAAGGGTTTTTTTTTACTGTAGTATTCGAGACTCTCGTCTTTTTTAAAGTATTTTTTATTTTTAAATATATTAAATTAATATTATTTTAATTTTTTAAAATTTATTTTTGATAACAACACATCAAAAAAATAAAAAATTATAAAAAAACTTATTTAAAACAAAAAAAATAAAATAAAAATTTAAACACAAAAATAAACACACTCCAAAGAGGTTCCGTGCCATCCATAACGAGGTAACAAAAATTGACCACGAAGAAATATAAAATAGGAAGGTAGGAAAAATGAAACAGACAAATAAAAAAGTTATGTTGGCATGTTCTTACCTTTTGTCCTGAGGATAAGGATAATGACAGGCCTACAATAATTTTGTTACTGGAAATCAATTTTACTTGTACACTAAAATACAATCATAAAACTTATTCCATCGGCCGGCAGGAAATTACTAATAAATATTTTCAGGGAGAAAATAATATATAAATAATGGTAATATATATATAATCAGGGATACTTTACACTTTTCTTTTGAATCATAGCAGGAAAGAGACGGGATCCCATTGCCCTTTTGCTTCATATTAAAAAAGAAAGAAATAGGAGTGGTCGAATTAGCACTGTCACCAAGATTTTCCCTTGATTGATTTCAATTGAAAGATTCTGCCTGGAGCTTAACATGAACAAAATCACAGAAATGATGTAATGACATTGACCTTTAAAATATACCTCCCTCTGCTAATCAGCCCAAAGTCATAAGGCCATGTTTGTTTGTTAATCAATTAATAATACTATATATATAGGAGTAATTTTCAAAGTAGAATTTGAGTTCCATTTTCATTGGTGGAATTGCTTTTCCATCCGAGACAGTAGCCATCTTCCTGTCTTGGGTGAACTCATGGAGGGAATAAATTTTATAGGAGGATAACATCATTGGGAGAGGGTGCCTTGATGCTTAAGTAAATCTTTTTTAGGTCCCCTGTCCATTATCCACTAATTAAAAGTGATTAGTGTACGTTTATTCGTTTTTAAACCGACACCATGCTATAATCTTGTACAAGGTTATGATACGATAAGATCCCTTCGCATGGCTTGTAGACCTATCCAGCTTTTTATCCACTTCTTTTCCCCCCCCCTGATGGTACCTCATAACACCATTCAAGTAATTGCAATTGTTTCAAGAGCCTTGCGTTGTCATTGATCAACCCTTGTCTCGGGCGTCTACTTGCTCGGTGATTGTCTCTCTCTCTCTCTCTCTCTCTCTCTCTCTCTCTCTCTCTATATATATATATATATATATATATATATATATATATATATATATAAATGGAAGCTTGTAGGTGAAATTTTGGAATAAACGAGGAGGAAAAGTAGGAAAAAAGAAAGATATGGAGAGCGAGGGGGGACAGTGTGGTGTATCTTTAATCATTTCTTTTGGCCTCGAACAAACTTTGGATGAATGGCGCTAATTTATGATATTGTCTTCGGATGTTACAAAGCATGGGGATAAAGGGGATGGAGAGTTTGACTTTGGAGAGAAGAAATTGATTCTTCTGGCTTAGGGAGCTAACTCCCTTCCAAATAGAAATTCCACAATAGAGGCTCTCCATTCTCGCTAACTTGTTGAAGCAGAGTGTGTGTCCATTAGGGTTGGGAAACACTTCTTCAACTTATGAACTGCTTCTTTAGGTGAAGCAATCTATTGGATTAGGAATTGGGATATTAAATAATGTTTTATAATTAGACATGAAAAAAAAAATGTTGCTGTACGTGAAAGGAGAATTTGACATTTCCTTTCAAGATCTTTAAAGAGCAGGAGGGCCCTCATGGCCCCTTGTTGCCATGCGTTTGTTGGTACAAAAAAAAAAACAAGCGCGGCCAACAAGAGAATCATGCTCTGGTCGCAACAGGAGAAAGAATGAAGAAATGACTAAAGCCCACTCCCTCAAAAGGCTGTTCGATGTATTTCAGTGGCTTCTTCCATCACATCCCCACTCTTGTCCCCTCCCCACCCCGAGAATCCCATGAATCCTTAATCCCCATTATGAAATAGCTCATCAAGCCATGCAGCTCAAGAGTGGCATACATCTTATTCAAAATCCAATCTCAGTTTTCACACCAGAAGAACTCGGACAACAGTTGGCCTACCCAGAAGAACTCGGACCATAACTGGACTTCCATGGTGATCTTGAATTCGGCATTTGTCTTGCGTTTTGTGTTTGCTTTTTCACCCGAATGGCTTCCATAGTTGCTCATATGGCTTATAATCCAAATTGATTTGCATCTCAGATAAATGGTTTGCACAAAGCTTATTGCACCAGGATTCTCAGATAAATGGCTTATAACATACGCATATTGGCTTGAAAACAATGAACAAGCTCTGCACCAAAATTAAGATTGCATTTCTAGATTGAACTGGTCAATATCTCAATTAATAACAATCTATTGGAGATTTTTTTTTTTTTTTTTAGATTGCTTTATATATAGATCTTCCCATGTTCACATACAAGCTCCACAAAGGAGGGTAGAAAGACTAGTTCGTGGCAAAAATAATAGAGATACAGTTTTGCATCTTTGGAGCCAACATCAGCAAAAAGCCTGCCTTCCTCTGAGAAATTGGTTAATTGCTGTTAGTCAACAGTGTTTCCTTGATATGCTGACATAATGTCATAATCTCTGTTTCTTCTGTTTGGTTGCCTCTTCACCTGCTCTGTGAAAAATTCGATTAACAGAAAGATTAACAAAATGTATCAGAAATCATGGGTAGACAGTAGAACTTCATCAATACCATTTGTTTTAATAGCCACAAATTTCAGCAAGGAACCACCAAACAAACAATCAGCAGAGAAAAAAAAATGTATGCCACGTATACTCAATTTAATGATAGGCACTGGTGTCCAGAAAAACCTTTTCACATATTCAATTGGCAGGAAACTGATTCATTGTCCAAGATGGATTTTGCAATCTAGGAAACATGAATGACAATGACTACATAGCCTGTATGGTTGTGGTTGGGTATGTTTTCAAGGATGTAGACTTTGGTTGTAAAGGAAGTGATAATAGGGCTGCAAAAAAATCCATAGTTTGCCAAAGAAACGCAAACATCACCTTTAATTTTAACTTAAAATCTGCAGGAACCAGTATCAGTTGACCACAAAGAAATAAAGGACAAAATCTCTCAGCAAGTACATAACCCCTCAAGCATTTTCTCTAAACTAATGAACAAGTATTAATCGTCCTTCAGGAAAATCAAAGTAACAAAATGAACCAGATGCTGATCAATTGGATGTAGTTTTAGATGAAAGTTCTTGTAGCGGCATGAATAAAAGCACAACGAAAGACAGAGAGATCAAATTTTCGACAAAAACTAGATACTAAATCTAGAATGATAATCATGGTGTTCTTAGTACAAATCTTGCACAAAATCATGACTTGTTTCCTTTAAAGCATCACCACCAATATAATTCCAACTTTCCAATGAAGGTAGGTAAATGAATTGATAAAAAAATAATTCTAGAATATTCAGCAAGGTCCAAGAATCTAACCAAAATAAATCATAACTTAAGTCATTAACAACTGCACTTTGAGATACTTAATACCTTTTGATTGGTCTCCTTCTTTCATCAATATCGAAGGAAGCCTTCAGCTCTTCAATGCTGGAGTCGTCCCCAGGATTACCTTTTAATAGATTGCAACAATCCGAGAATGCAGCAAGCTTAGTCAAGCCTTGAACATGTGATAAATCTTTAACCTTTCCTTTCAGATATTCCATCAAAAAGAGCCCTGCATATGGCTCAGAGAAAACACAAGACTTTCTTAGCCACCATAAAAGTTGAAAACTTCACAGAATTGATTCGAGTTACAAGGAGTTACAAGGAAGGTGCATTCAGCCAGGGAAATGATGCAGACATTCTGTTATTATATTCGGCATGTAAGGGCCTTTTTTTAGTGTTGGAGCTGCCAAAGAAGGATTCTAAGCAAATGATCAAGAGTGATTCGCAATTGCAGTTTCAGGACTTGAGCCATGCAGTTACTTGGCAGCCTGAAAAATTTACAACTGCACCACTCAGTGACCAATTTTCATCATACTCAGTTACCCTTCATTTTTAATCATATCAAACACCTACGACAATCAGAGGGTCACAATAATCAATTTTTTTATTGGAATCTGGACATCATGTTTGTTGTTCACAAGCTTATAGAGACGAGCACTGCAATGTGATCCTTAAAGGGCTAGAAGATTCAGTGGATTCTCAACTACTAATTGGGTTTGGAGGACGTAGCAGAGGTCATAAATGACACTAGAATGCAAGTTAGGGCCACATAACATTAAGCATATCAAGCTCTAACAATGCGGCCACCAAATTAATCTCACAACATTTTACTCCAGTTCTAATGTCAATCGCCATTGAGAACAAGTCAAACAGAGTACAAACCCTAATAAAAACGAATCCTGTACACCAAACAAACAAACAAATAAATAAGACAACTTAACAAGAAAGACCTCAGAGCAACACTAGCAATAGTCACACATGTCATGAGCATCGCATTCCAGCCATGCATACAATACATGCGTGGCGAGTTGGAATCAAATTCTCAGCACAGATGTTTCACACACAAGACTGCAAAAATTGCACAGCATGCATGAATATTTTTTTTTATGGTGAGAAACTCTGGCGCACACCTTCTGGTGCAGGTCAAATAAAACCCGGAAAGACACTTTGCTGGCTCAGCGCAACTTCCCGTCACATAAATTATTTTCTGAATTAAACTTTCAACAGTTCACCATAACTCCATATCAATTTACAATCGATAAAAATTAATTAAAAACAAAAGAAAAAAAGAGCATAAAAAATACCGACGGCTCGAAGCGTCGGCGAATCGAATTTCTTGGCAAGTTCATCATGACCGAGTACCTTTGCCCGATGAAGAATTAATGATTTTAACGTAATAAGCATATCCTGCAAACAGAAATTTTAAAAAATAAAACTATTTAATTCATCATGAATTATACGAGCAAGAAATAAATGAGAAAATCCATGTTTAACTTACAAGCTCCGATTCTGACACGTTACAGAGCCAGCGTATGTCTTCGGGACTGTTATCAACCAAAGTTTCTCCTCTGTTATCCATGTGAGAGGGTTTGTGATTATTTAGCCCCGGATGCTTCCGCAGGTGGAGGAGATGGCGGTGGGGTGGTGGCGGTGGTTGTGTTCTGAGGTAGCGAGCAAACCCTGGGAAGAGAGGAAATGGAGGCGTTTAGGTTATGGCAGCTAGACAGTTGCAGTCCGTTAAATTAGAATTTGTTTTTTTTTTCTCTACTTAAAATCATTTTTTTAGAACCTACAATTAGCCACTTTATTATCATCTGAGTCCCTAAACAAAATAATTTAGCAATTAGGTCCGAGAAACGTCTTGGACATTTCTCAACTGGATCCTTTTATCAATATCTATCATTTTTTTGGACAAGTTATACAAACAGCATCGTTTTATAGCATAATGTGCATAGACATGTTAAGTAAACATTGATTGAAAACTCCAATTGAGAAATGTCTGAAACATTGAAGACTAAATTGATAAAATATTTTATTTTGGGGCTCCGTTAAGGATGGAGATATATAGGTTACTGATTATACCAAGGTTTTCCTTTATTTCTTACAAGGAAGAAAAAATAGTTTCTTTTCTCGGTTAAAACATGGTGTATAATTAATTTTGAATATAAATTTAAGAAGAAATGGAAAATTGATCAATTCAATAACTTAATGATTAGATGAAATTTCAAGATATAATTTATATTATTTTAAAAAAAAAAGTCTATGCACAATATCCTCATTCGTAGCCTGAAATACTAGGAGAAGGCAATCTATTAGTACCAAAGAAAATCTGCAATTACCAACCAAGTTCACAGGAAGACACAGCAAGGGAAAAAAAAGCTCCTCATTAAGTGTATTTGGAGTTTGCATGACATTACGTTATCTTTTCCACTGATTTCTCAGTTTTGAGATGGTGCACAAATGGAAAAAAGCTGTTAATAGCATCTCTCTTTGAAGTTTTCACCTTCGGTTGGCTGTTGGACTCAGTTTCTTTGCTCAAACATACATGAATCTGTTTCATGTTCTGCAGATGTATGCTGCGAGAAAATCTGCAGAACAGAGAAAAAATGAGACACTTTAGGGTGATCTCCACATTTCTTCTGTTTTCCTTTAGGGAGTTTTCTCTCTTAAGAAACGTTCATAAACCTCGCCCGATAGTTATTGCAGTTTCCTTCTTGTCACCAGTGAGCAGCCATATTTTCATCCCCGCTTGATCAAGTTTATCTATGCATCCTGGAACCTAATGTAGAAGTCAAGAATGATGCATCAGTTCCATAAAACAAAATGTTTAACTTTCAATCCCTCGCATGTACTCACTCAGAAAGAGAGAAAGCTAACCCCTTTCTGCAACTTGTCTTTGACAGAAGCAACCCCCAACAGAATTAGTTCTTTTTCTATTTTTTCGGTTGCTTGATCCAGTAATTCTTCTCTCAGGTCCTATTGTCGTCTTTGCCTGCATAAATAGCAAGTTCCAATGTTCGTACTCGGCCTGCTCAAGTTTTCGGTAAGCAAATGCTAGAGCTTAGAGCCCGAAATCCATCTTCTGCATAATTTGAAAGGTGTGAAGTTGTTGATTCTTGCTATGCCCTACCATTTTCTGCAAGCCTATCGAAGTTCTTCAATCAAATTTGAAGTTTCATGTGATTACAAGTCAAAGTTCCAGTTTTATCTGACACAATGATTTCTAATTGACCGAAGTTCTTCAATCAAATTTGAAGTTCAAGCTTGGACAGACTTGCAGGTTGCTTCATCATACATTTGTATATCCTTGTTAATGAACATAGCTTGTAGAACTTTGACAGCTCCGATGGAGACATACAGAGAAATATGAGAGCCCATGTGAACTGTAGAAAACCTGATTTCACAGGTTTGGCGAATTGAAGAGTGGATCAGAATCTTCCAAAAGAAGGTACCACCATTGACCCATATCAGATTTGATGACCACAGCAGACCTGACGGAAGTTACCAGCGAAATCAGAACATGTATAGAGAAAAGTAGGTAGATGACTTTATCCATCTTTCTTTCAAGCTTGCTTCGCTTTGATGGCGACGTTGTGGAATTCCTTACCACTTTTGTATCATGCCCGCTGAAGATCACGACTCTATATACATAATCGGTGTTTCGAAGTTTTGAATCTCTTAGAAGTAGTTGAGAAGGGCTCAAGGGGTACATTTTGTTATCAAACTCTAAATTCCCCATAAAATTGTAAAGGCTTGGATTGTGATCCTCACAACGGATAGTAGCTTTGAGTTCACTGAATTTGGCATCCTCATTCAGATCAAGTGTGACCTCTAAACATCTCTTGACTTTCAGATTCGTTTCTCCATCAAGGTTCATAGTCTCCACATAACAAACACCATCTTCATAGCTTGAAGACAGCAAAAGAAGATCACTCGGGAAGTATTCATCCTTGTTAACCTTAACAACATCTCCTACCGAAAGTCCACTCCACAATTTATCCACAAATAAGCCATTTCCTGCACGAGCCTTTACATTTCAAGTGTTTACGTTCAAGTCCTGCGGAGAATTAATGATAGCATAATCAGAGCATGAAAATCTATCTAAATTTCACTTTAAAGTAAGAATATAATAATTCTGAAATGTCAGGGTGATGGAAAATAAAGTGACAGATAATAATTGATGAGAAATGAGAACTGTCAACTGATGCGAGGAGAAAATCAGAATTCATGCCATGTTTTGCTTCAAGTTACCTGCGGAAACCTATAACAATCTTCAACAGCCTCTTTGAGCATGCTGATTCCCACCATAAATACCAATGGAGCAATCAAAATTTACAGGTTTAACAGGAGCCAAAGAAGTGATAGACAACGCTGCTGTCAAAAGAAAATACAAATTGGCAACTCTGCGGAACTCTAAAAGTGCATTGGGTAGAAAATTGACAGCATTGTACTTTCTTGTGGATACCGAGTTGTTTGTGTGCTTGTAAGGTTTTCTCTTGTGCAGTTGAGGTTCATTGCAGAAAATCACCCGAGAAAATCCTGGCTGACCAATGAACTCCTGAGCAGAATCAGAATCGGATGTTTGCGGTCTAAAGCATGAAAATGAATACAGTTTGCTCCATCTTACCTTCCCCTTTGGTCTCCTACATGATTCCCGCATCATTCTCGCTACACAAATTTCTGTTAACGCAGAATGATATAGAAAACAGGACTTCTGTTGGGTTGGTTGCCATTAATGTGCAACAACCATTGACAATTGCAGCAGCTGCAGCTGGAGTTGCACCAACCATGTGCACTCATCCAAGATGTCAAAGGTTGGCAGCCACCATTGTTGAAGAAGAGCTGGAGTTGGCAGCCACCTTTGTTGAAGAAGAGCTGGAATTGGCAGCCACCATTGTTGACAAAAGAGTTGGAGGAGCTGCCATGGATGCCTATAAATAGAGGCATATGTTAGAGAGCAAAATGAGAGAGTTAAGAGAAGGAAAGTAGAGCCAAAGATGTGAGAGATGTAGGAGAGAGTGGGCTGCCAAGGCAGCCAAAGCAGTAGCTGCCATTGCAAAGACCGAAAAGAGAGAAATAGAGTGAGGTTGAGAGTTGCCAAAGAGGGGATGATTCCTCCTCCTCTATTGTTGTAAATCTTGTTCTCTCCCTATATAATTCAATGGCTTCTCCTGTGGATGTAGGCGGTTTGCCGAACCACGTTAAATATTGTGTCGTGTGCTTAGCCTCCAATGGACAAATATCGAACATCACCGGTGAATTCCCTACAATTGGTATCGAGCATATGGTTTGAAGTGGTGTTTGATTTTTGCTCAAAAATTAAAGTTGTCAAAATTATGTTTTGACCATACCACCGTGTAGAGGAGGAAGAGACGAAGACAATGGTGAAAACGGCGTCAAAAACGGACGTCGGACATGGCCGCACTCTCCATCACTCTCCGGCAAGGCGTTTGCCCACGCGCGCAGACGTGCCCCACGCATCTTCTTCACCCGGATGGGTTGACCCGACCCGAATACCAGATGACCCGACCCATGTGATCGACCCGGATATAGATGACATCAGCATGACGTAGTTGTGACATCATCATGCACAGTAGGCATGCCATGTCAGCGCCTAGTCAGTTGCCACGTCAGCACAATGGGACCCACCTGCCCCGTCATCAGCCACGAGCCGAGCCGAGTTGGCGCCGAGCCGCGAGCCGAGGGATAGGATCCAGCGTAGCTGATCCTATGTGCAACTGGATCCGAGATTGAATCGAGCCGTTCATCGTGCCAAAATTGTTTTGATCAAATCTTAGCCGTCTGAAATGCGATTTGGATGATTTCAGACTTGTTTCCAGCTAATTTGATCGTTCCGGATGCAATGGTATGGTCCGATCATTACGATTGAGACTGAAAATGGTGGTGGTGAATTATTGAAAGAGATTGCCCGATGAAGAGGCATCTGAAGGTCATCATGGTGGTCGGCGGAGATGAAGAAGAAGAAATCACACATGTTTGCCCAATTACATGTGCTGAACTACTAAGTGGGGAGAAATTTTAATTGCCTTGAAGGAAGGCAAAATTGGGACACTCTGGACACCCGATCATGTGGACGATTTGAGGTGGAGAGTGGAAATTGATGAAGACCAATCTTGACGAATCTAAGAACCGGTAGTCTCGCCGGATGTTGAGAAGTCGGGTATAAAACCGGGATACCCTGGATCACTTGTAAAGGAAAGCCGTAACAAAGCTAGCAAATAGTTGTATATACGAAAAGGCAGACGGTGGATAGATACGTTCTAAGAAGTTCTGTCTAGGAGATTGGGTTTTAAGCGGGACCAGGTGTGACCCCTCCAAATCTTTCCGGGAACTTGCTTAGTTGAAGGATCATCCACACAAGTACTATTTTTGTATATGTAATAGTTTGTAATGAAATTGTTGAAGACTAGCAAGATGACGGCACAAAGGAACAATTGGGTTCCGTATGTTCAAGGATCCGATGGAGTGGTGATTTCTCCAAAGAAGTTAGATTCGGTGACTCGTAATTTCTCGAAGGGAGAATTAATGAAGACCACGATAATGGAAGAGAAATACAACAAGGGATAAAGATTGGCACCCTATTTTGACTTGGATAAATGTTGTGACAGGATGAGCTGTCAAACATAAAAGCAAAGAATAGGGAGAAATCTGGAGAACCGAAATTGCACGAGAGCACATGGAGATTGTGCAGGAGTACCCGGAGGATCCAACGAGGTACTGCAATGAGACAACAGATGCAAAGAGAAGAAGAGTTCACAGATGAAGCTCAGAGCAGAGACTGTGTGAAAAAGTTGTACAACAGGAAGTCTCTTGTGCTCTTGATAAAGGCAACAAGCGAGGACCTTTCCAATGCATGCAAGGATGGAAAGATGAGCCGTTGCGAAGCACCTAATTAAGGGGTGCGACCGCCGATGAAGGCGAAAACACCAAAGAGAGTTGGTGTGGGTGGAGCTATCAAGCGAAAGGCATAGAAGCTCCAAACATAGAAAATGAGATGGAGGATTGCGAAGAGTGCACCGCAACTCTCTCTTTCTATGTGATCGGTGGCGTGATCTCTCCCAAGTCCACATGGTGGTAGAGAATCTTAGAGTCACCGGAGACATCCCCGATGAAGGAGGATGTGACCGCTTCATGACGGACGAGACACCTCGGGCGAGAAGGTGTGTGGGCCATGAAACTAGCCCAAGTACAAACCGTCTCATGACGACAGGCGGAGACACCTCGGGAGAAGGTGTGAGGACCATGATATGAGTCCATGTTCGACCGTCTCATGATGACAGCGAGACACCTCGGATGGAAGGTGTGAGGACCATGATATGAGTCCAAGTTCGAGACCGTCCCATGACGACGAAGCGGAGACACCTCGGGAGAAGGTGTGAGGACCATGATATGAGTCCATGTTCGACCGTCTCATGACGACAAGCGGAGACACCTCAGGAGAAGGTGTGAGGACCATGATATGAGTCCAAGTTCAGACTGTCTCATGACGACAGGCGGAGACACCTCGGATGGAAGGTGTGAGGACCATGATATGAGTCCAAGTTCAGACCGTCTCATGACGACAGGCGGAGACACCTCGGATGAAAGGTGTGAGGACCATGATATGAGTCTAAGTTCAGACCGTCTCATGACGACAGGCGGAGACACCTCGGATGGAAGGTGTGAGGACCATGATATGAGTCCATGTTCAGACCGTTTCATGACAACAGGTGGAGACACCTCGGATGGAAGGTGTGAGGACCATGATATGAGTCCATATTCAGACCGTCTCATGACGACAGGGCGGAGACACCTCGGGAGAAGGTGTGAGGACCATGACATGAGTCCAAGATTAGACTGTCTCATGACGACGAGCGAGACACCTCGGATGGAAGGTGTGAGGACCATGACATGAGTCCAAGATAAGACCATCTCATGACGACAGGTGGAGACACCTCGGATGGAAGGTGTGAGGACCATGATATGAGTCCAAGTTCAGACCGTCTCATGACGACAAACAGAGACACCTCGGATGAAAGGTGTGAGGACCATGATATGAGTCTAAGTTCAGACCGTCTCATGACGACAGGCGGAGACACCTCGGATGGAAGGTGTGAGGACCATGATATGAGTCCAAGTTCGACCGTCTCATGACGACCAGGCGGAGACACCTCAGATGGAAGGTGTGAGGGCCATGATAGGAGCCCAATTACAGAATGCCTCAGAGCCAATGTGATGGCTGGTATAAGTGGACAAGTGTATAGCCAATGAAGAGGCTATGATGAGTATAGAGACAAATGCAGGATTGACTTTCATGGATATTGCCCCCATGCTAAAGATCAATGAGCTAGAAGACATTTGCCTTGGATAATAAGTGGATGACTTGTGGAGCATTAAGACGCGACTGCTAAGTAGGAGCAGAGGGCATGCGCAGGTTCCGGGAACAAGTTAACTCTTGTCAAGGTGGTGAGCTCGGTAATGGCATTGTAATACTCAGAGTATGAAGATAGAGATGGATCAACCTTTAATGGGCTGTCCCCATGGTTAAAAGGGAGAGCTACCTGGACTCTTGAGACTAAGAGTGGGAGACTTACGGAGAAGTAAGGCGTGGTTCCTAGGGAGGAACAGAGGGCAGACGCAACTCCGGGATGAGTAGACTCTTGGAAGAGTGGTGAGCTCGAGATCACATTAAAATACTCAATGACCGTCGCACTTGGAAATATCCGTTTGAGGGGGTGTTGTAAGCCTTGGTGTAAGGCTTGATAAATCATTCCGGGCCAAGCATGGTTGATATGCTTGAAGGGAATGTTGTTCCGAGACAAGCGTTAACACTCTTCGATGAGATGTGACAAACCATCTGGTTGAAGTGATCCTTTGGAGTGAGCAAAGGGGTGCTTGGGTGACTCTGTGATTGAAAGGTTTGGCAAGTACCTGTAAACTTGGCCACAAACGCTCTCGGAATGGTAAGCTTGGAAGAGCTGCAGAATGCAAGCATGTGCTGAAGAAGCAAGAGGACAGTTGCCCCACATGAATGGCAAAGGGGGTGATTGTTGGGTTGGTTGCCATTAATGTGCAACAACCATTGACAATTGCAGCAGCTGCAACTGGAGTTGCACCAACCATGTGCACTCATCCAAGATGTCAAAGGTTGGCAGCCACCATTGTTGAAGAAGAGCCGGAGTTGGCAGCCACCTTTGTTGAAGAAGAGCTGGAATTGGCAGCCACCATTGTTGACAAAAGAGTTGGAGGAGCTGCCATGGATGCCTATAAATAGAGGCATATGTTAGAGAGCAAAATGAGAGAGTTAAGAGAAGGAAAGTAGAGCCAAAGATGTGAGAGATGTAGGAGAGAGTGGGCTGCCAAGGCAGCCAGCGGTAGAGCTGCCATTGCAAAGACCGAAAAGAGAGAAATAGAGTGAGGTTGAGAGTTGCCAAAGAGGGGATGATTCCTCCTCCTCTATTGTTGTAAATCTTGTTCTCTCCCTATATAATTCAATGGCTTCTCCTGTGGATGTAGGCGGTTTGCCGAACCACGTTAAATATTGTGTCAGTGTGCTTAGCCTCCAATGGACAAATATCAGAACATCACCGGTCGGAATTCCCTACAACTTCAACTATAAGAAAATATAAAGTGCCGTTTCATTTCACCAACACCAAAACCAGAATTTTCAAGACCAGCCCTAATGATTTTAATAGCCAAGTGAGTGCAACTTGTCTCCATCCAAACTTTGTCAGAACTCTAACATGAAACAGCGGGTGCTGATAACATCCCACATCAAATTGGAAATGTCTTCCTTTTAAATTAACCCATTTCTTTGCTTATTGAGATTTTCCATACTTGTATCAATTTTTAAACTTTCACCATCACTAATCTTTTCTGAGAAAGACAACACCAACGCAAAATTTTGGACTTCGTTGGAGCTTGCAGGCCTTTGACTGGGCTTCACACATGCGGCGGAACTCTCTCATCTGAATACAATAAATGTCAGCTTTGTTTATGCATGCCTTCGAAATTTCCGAAGTCGATCAACACAACGTAAAAATACTAAAAGAAAGACACGCGGTCACTGCAAAATAAAGTAAGCTAGCGTCTTTATAAAAAAAACGGCAAGCTAGTTAACTTAGTATACTGTGAACTCCCTATAGATCTGTGAGCAGATCTTGTAAGCTTTCCTCCGAATCTGAGATGTTGAACTCGCGGTATAAACGTCCACATGTGGAAGTTCATCTTATCACCCCCTGCTAAGAAATTCTGTTGAAATAAAGTGGCATCTTATTATAAAACAAGAGCGTTTTGGATAATATCATAACACATGTTGGATGACAAACTTGTAATATTTCATGTTTTTATATGCATAAAGTATTATCTTGCTCAAAATACAAAATACAAGATATGTTTAGTAATTTAGCCATCATAAATCCTCACATTTCATGGCTGCTGCGTTATTAAACAAAGCTTAACATTGTAGTCAATGATGCCTGATGTAGGACAGTAAGTGTGCAAGTCAGCATGCTATTTATGTCCTTGAATAAAAACATTTCTTTCTACCATTCCATTGCACTTTCTTTAGAAATCTGTTTAAGAATTATTTTAATGCCACTATAGTATGGGCTCTGGTTACGACATAATAGGTAAGCATCAACCGAAAATGAATATCTCCCCCAGAATTACGAAAATCAGCAGAGCGGATGGGACTGTAATGAAAATTAGAATATGATTTGATTGCGGCCACGCTTACCGGCTGTGAAATGGATTCCAATGGGACTAAGAGAAGACAAAATGGAAAAAACTTGCGAAGTTTGTAGGGAAATAAAAACAATTGAAGACAGGACATTGGAACCAACGGCTACTTTAATTTTTTTAAAAAAATTAAACAATCCCTAAGCTCAAATAAAAATCCAGAAGAATCAGGCTGAAGTTCTTACTGCATTAAACACATGGCATGGCAGTCTATGCTTCCTTTCCTGGATTTATCTCGACTATCTCGGACTGACTGTTTTCTTGTCTTGATTTTTACTGTTTGACCTCAAGGAAACTCCACATGATGTTTCAAGCATCATGAAAGATAATTATGAGAAAATCAGATGACAGATAGTTTTCTCTAGTGAACCGAGCATTAAATTATCCAGGTGCACAATGATTTAGCTACACACAAGAATCTCATCCCATCAGATGAACATATATTTTTCCAGAAACTTCAGACCTATCATGCTGTGCTACTAACAGGATTCTTAATCTCAAATAATCTTCAACAGCTCAAGTCAAAATTGATACTAGTAGATAAGAGCCAAAGTATACAACAGTTATGCTTCTAATCTGCTCCTATGAGAGAAACTTGTAATCAAATTCCTTCATAAAATGGCTAATTTCTACAACAAAAGAACGATTTTACTGTGGAGAAAATTTCCATTCATATTAGATATGAATCAATTACATCAGAGCAAAGAAAAAAAAATTAAATGTTCAATTATCTCAAAGATGTACATTTTCATGTTCAATCTGACTTACAACATCAAGTGCCTTATTATACATCTCAAGGCAAATTTCATGCCATGCCCTGCTTCTGCATTGTTACAGAGGTACCTATCCTAGCTGCCCAAGATTCGATCTGAGGTTGAAGGAAGGTACCGAGTCCAGACATTGCCATGACTGTATTCCGAGGCAGTACCATTGATGGATTCCTTACAACTAGTCTTGGGCCCATCGTAGTGGATAATCATACTGTTGTTAACTTGGGATGATGAGAAATCCTTGACCAGCCAAGATGAAGAAAGCTTGAGATAACTATTGTAGAGTGCTAATGCAACGGCTACATTTTTTTTATTGGTCCTGCAAATAACCCAAGACCAAAAAAAAAAGAAAAAAAAAGGGGAGAGTGATGAGTGATTCCTTAAAATAATATATGTTCTCTAGCAATCAGAAACAAATGAAACAGTATGAGGCCAGGTGGTAATAAAGTACGAAAAATAACAGCATTTAGAAGCTTTATCCACTGTTTTCGTTTGACATTTTATGTACCACCCTGCCAAAATGGCCCTGTTGTTTTCATACATGAAACTTAAAAGCGCATCAACACTCCATAGAATGTTAAAGTTAATCCTGAATTCCTTTTATATTGCAATCACTCGACAAACTGATGAAATAATCACAAACCCTTAAACATTCAAATTCCTATCATGTCAGATTCATAAATGTAGAAAGGAAATCTGAAATAGAGGAGAATTTGAAACCTTTCCCTCAAATTCAGAGCTTTGCTCCACCATAAGACGATCTCGACAAAATCTTTTTCTAATTTCCTCGCATTAATAACTAGTACGCTGAAGTCTGGCAAACAAGAATCCTTTGCATAAGGTGTCTCAGATACCCATGCCTTTGAAGCCGATCTCTGAATAGCATCCAACACATCTAAATTCACATAATTTTTTAATCTTTGGGAGCAGTCTTCAGCTGTTGCTATGGCATAGTTGTTCAAGTCAACTCCAATTAGTTCTTCAACTCTAGCCTGCATTAGAAGTAAAGGAACTTGATGACACTGATCTTTCAGGACAAATATCATCTGGATAAATACCCTGTTGCCGTTTATAATATCATGAATTATCCTCTGACCAAAAAAAAGCGTAAATCTTGATGCCACTTATCCCAAGTGAAAATCACAAGGAGTTTAGATTATTTTTTTCTACAGCTTCATTTGTGCTCATTTCTACATTTCAAAAGAATACCCCATTTCATCAAAAAGATAAACAAAGCAGGGAGAAAACACTATAAACACTAGCAATACAGAAAACGAGAGGCCACTACTAAACGTATAGAACTAACCTTCATAATTACATTCGCTGAGACGTATATGAATTTTCTCAAGAAATTGTGCACGGTGGGTATGATAAAAGGTACTATTTCCTCATAACTGGGTTCAGCATATTGTCCCCCAGAAAAAACAGTCCTCATTATTTCTTTAACCTGCTCTTGCCTACAATATTTCACCACAACATCATTTACACCCTCTCCGAGTGAATTATTAAGTTAGAAAATATAATAGTAATAGACGTAATTACCCATGAATTTCAAGGTTTGAATGTGGAAACAAGACCTTCAACTTATAGAAAGACACTTTGTCTTCATTCCCTCCAGGAATAAAGAAATGAAAGAAAACCAAATCTGGATGGCTGATCATCATCAACAAGAAAAGAGAAACGAGATCAACAAAACATAATAACAAGCCTTTTGCACCAAGTTTAAACTCCCACTAGAAAGAATACCAAGCAATTGAATAAGCCAATGAAAAAGGTAAAACAATAACTCTAATACACAACATGAAATTAAAATATTGATACAGACAATAAACATGCAAAGGATATAACATCCCGTGTTGAAAATTTGCAGTAGCTAAATTAAGCCCTTTTTCAATACTAACAATACAAGGATTATCCATAAATCAGTTACTAAATTGACAACAATGGAAGGATCATCTTCCATAAGTTGAAACAAACCTTGAGCTTGACAGAGTTGAATTTGCCAGAACTGCAAGAGCTCTGAGGTCTAAACAATCCATCCATGAAACAACATGCACCATTCCATCATCTCCACCTCCATCACCATTTCTTGCATCCCTAAACTCTCTCAACTATAACCATAAAAAATGTAAAAGTAAAAAACAGAACTATTTAGTCACAAGTACACACACAATAAAGCATCAATCATGATCACTACACAAGTACAAAAAAAGTTTCCAACTATATAAAAAAATTGAGCATAACTGAACTTAACTGGAGAAGAAGGATTAGAATGGAGAGGAGCCCAGTTTCTAAAAGGGTCAGATGGGTCTCGAAAATGAGTGGCAGGTAGTAACTGAAGCAAGGCGAGGAATATAATCAATCCAAAAGCTAGAAACTGAAAGATGGGTCTGGGATTTGGAGCAGGAGTTATACACGGATCAAGGGGTCCGGCAGTTTTTGGGTTTCCTAATTTCTGGGATGTTCTTCTTTGAGTTGCAAAAGATGTCGATGGCAAGAACGAGGAAGACATTGACTTTCTGCTGCCCTTGCCTGTACGTGAGTTGTTGTGTACTTAGGAGATGAAGATGTTCTTTTTCACCGAACCCGGTTTGAGTGGTTTAGAGGGGTGTTTGGGATTAAAATAATTATTTTAAAGTGTTTTTTTTTAATATATTAAAATAATATTTTTATATTTTTTAAAAATAATTTTTAATATCAATACATTAAAATAATCTAAAAAAATAAAAAAAAATTAATTTTAAATAAAAAAATTAATATTTTTTAAAAACATTTAAACAATAAAAAAATACTTGATGTTTACCCATTCATTATCGAGGATTTATATTTTATCAAATTAAACCTCTACGTTAAATTAGATAAAATTAAGCCTTTCACTTTCAAATTTAAGATGATTTTGATTCTTTTAAATTGCAAGACAAACCAACATATTAAAGGTTATATTTGAAATTATGATAGCGGTTATGATTTAAAGTGTTTTTTATTTAGAAATATATTAAAATAATATTTTTTTATATTTTTAAAAAATTATTTTTGAGATCAGCATATTAAAACGATCTGAAAACATAAAAAAAATTAAAAAAATTTTAAAATTTTAAAATTTTAAAAAATACAATTTCAACCGCGTTCTCAAAAGATTTTATAATATGATTGGAAGAAGGATATCAAACTGTTGGATTAGTTAAAAATATAATTTGAAAACCAATCAAAAGACTTGTTAGAGGTTGGAGATAAGGTTGGAAAAAAGTGTTGCAAGTTGGAGTGTATAAGTTTTTATGTTTCAAATGTATTTTTAAAAAATTTTAAATTTGTTTATTTTAAATTAAAATTTTGAATCATTTTGATATGTTGATGTGAAAAATAAAATTTTAAAAATAAAAAAAATATTATTTTGATATATTTTTAAATTAAAAATACTTTAAAAAATAACTAATATCATAATTCCAAGCAATACCTAAATTAAAAATATTCTACTTAAGATAAGAAATATCCAATTTAGAGTATAGCTAGCCTCTATGCGTGTGTTGCGGTATGGTTATATTAAAGTTAATTTCTAACAAATAAAAAAAAATAAGGAAAGTTTGTGTTGGATGTGTTTTCAGGCATTATAATTTTTTTATTAAAAAAATATATTATTCATGCTTAAATAAATAAATAAAATAATAACTAAAAAAAATGTTAACAATAAATTGGGAAGCAATCTTTCTAGTAAATTCAAAAGATAGATACAAATATTTATATTCTTAAATGTTTATATTTATTTATATTAAAAGTTAATTCTTATTGCTAATAAAAAAAACAATTTTTTTTTATAAATATGTCATGTAAATACAACTCATCTATATAAAATATAGAAAAAAATTACAAAAAAATTATAATACTTTCTTTGAAGCATTATAATTTTTTTAAAAAAGGGCCATTCACTATTTTAGAAAAAGTTTAACAGAGTAGTTTAAAAAATCAGAGAGGGGGTATTTAGCAATTTTAAGTTGAAAATAATGTTTGGGATGGAAACGTAAATAGAAAAATAGTAACCAAAACTTAGAAAAATTGAATGTTGAGAACTGGATTTTTCCACGCCAAAATCTAAACGGGGTATGATCCTTGTTTTTTTAATTTTTATTTTCAACCCCAATTAAATCTTGATTTTATAAAATAGAAACATAATTAATTAATATATGTCGACTACCTCCATCTATTATACTTTATTCTCTAATTGTTACTAAATAATCATAGTGAATGCGTGCAATTGTTTTATTTGAATTATCATATTATATATATTTAACGTGTATAAGACTACAAATGGCATTTTTCATTTTGGTACATTGAACTAGTTCCAAAATCCACAATTGGATCCTTATATATACTTCCAGCATTATGCCAGTGTTGATTCTTTCATCGTGTTTTTTTTTTTTTATATATATATATATATATAATTAATTAATAAGATGCGGACATCTGGATTTGTTATCAGGAATCTCGCAACAACCTTAACGCCCATGAAAATAATTCGATTGATTAAAAAGAGTAGATTCTGGTCGCACGATCAGGCCTGCATACCATCAAGCAGGATATCGACGGTTCCTAGCTTAAAAAACAAGAACACCAAAGAACCATAAGATGCCGACATCTGGGTTTGTCACCAGGAATCTCGCAACAACCTTAACGCCCGTGAAAACTTCCCAACCGAATCTAGAATTTAACCAAAAAAAAAAAAACTTTTTATTCGATGAATAAAAAAATAAGAGTACGTTGATAACACATTGAGCTAGAGAGATTCAATAGTTATTAAAAATTGGTTTTCTTTATCATTAATATCTTGTTGGAATTAAGAAATTAAATTTTATTTTATAGTTAATTAATTTAGTCCTTGAAGTTAAACCAAATATGTTGTCATGTCCTTTAATTATAACTTAATCCTTTCATCAATTCTATTTTTTTTTAATTTTTTTTTCAAGGTTCGCAAAAATGAAAGATAAGTATCCGAGGAGGAGAATTTGATTAGGAAAGAGCACATTTTTTAAACAAAGAACTATATATTAAACTATAGATAGTCAACATTATTGGTTAAAAGATACTTGAATTATTTTTGATATATACTACATGGACTAATTAATTAATTAATTTCCTTAAACTATCATAATTTTTCTTTTTTAACATGTGAAACTAGTCAAGACCCAGCCCAGTAAGGAGTGGAAAATCTTGTGAGCTTGCATCATTATGAAGTCCACTTTGGGATCCATTTACAAAGGGATTCCTTATCCTTACTGGAATATGACTCTTTTTTCATATATATACATGCCACTACGTGCTCAGTGAAGAATCAGAAGAAGAAATCACTTTCACAAGGCGAAAGCACTTCACGATGGAAAGTACTAGAATCCCATTAGGGTATAGATTTAAACCCAATTCCATAGAGTTGCTTGTTCATTATCTGTTGAAGAAAGTGAAAAGGAAACCCCTTCCTTGCGATTCAATCATCGAATGTGATCTTTATAATAACAACACAGAGGAATGGTGGGAAATATTGAAAAAAAGCGAAGCAGAAGAAATTTATTGCTTCACAAAGTTGAAGAAAAAAGGGCATGGAGGATCGAATAAAGATAGAGTTTCAAAGAGCGGTACGTGGAAAGGAACCCAAAAGACCAAAGAGATTTACGTTCACAGCAGAGGACACGACATGCAGGTGGGCTCTAAGAGAGCTTTTAGGTTCATGCCAAAGAGCAGCATTGGCTTTGAGATCGATGGCAAAGTGCTTATGGATGAATATCAACTTGCTTGTGACCTTCTTCACGGCACCGAATCACCAGTAAGATTTTGCACTCTTTATTCTTGTCAAGTAGTTTTTGTTACGGTTTTGTTTAGCCTTGTTAAACATGCATACATGCGTTTAATTAATTTGTTGCTTACTGGTATATATTTGAAACTCGATCGCTAGCCTGGGGTTTTAAGTGGTATGGCATGGAAAATTAACTACCGAGGACAATCAAAGCTTACTCTATCCTTGGTTATTGTTATCCTTCAACAAGATATATATACTTAAATCGGGGTAAAAATCCCCCACTCCAATCCTTCCTAGGGTTTCAAGATCCATAAACTTCTAGTAAAAAGTTCGAATACTAAACCATATATATATATATATATATATATATATATATCAGCTGCATTAGAAAAGATTTGCATATTGCGTTGCTCACGCGTTGAACTTCATAGCAGTATGCTGGTATTGAAAATCGTTTGTCTATTAGGCCACAGGCGCGCCCAAAGAACACGCGTGAAAAAAATATATAGGAGAAATATACGTACGTGAGTGTGAACATGCATGCGCACCCTTACTTTGATTTTAGATTCAATAGAAATAATGGAAACACATATATATAGTAATGATATCAATTATAAAATCTCATTCTTAATTAATTTGTTCCTTAATTATGCTCTTACAGGATCAAGATTATGTTGTTTCTCACATAAAGTATGAAAAGCAATCTACTTCTTCAGTGCCGCCGGCACTAGTCTCTTCGGTATCTCCTCCTCCTTCCGTACCAGCACTGTTCTCTTCGGCGTCTCCTTCAGTTCCAACATTGATCTCCTCGGCATCTCCTCCTTCCGTTCCCGCACTAGTCTCCCCGGCATCTACTTTTACAGTTCCGGCACTAGTCTCTTCAGCATTTGTAACTACAAGGAATCTACCAGGGGGTCATAATGATCTCATAGAGCCTCAACAAGATCTTCCACAAAGCATGGCTCAGCAACAAAATAATCAGTATCCATACAATGGCTTCAGTTCTGACGCATTCTTGGGAAATCCACAGTCTCAACAAGATCTTCCACAAGTGATGAGCATGGTTCATCAGCCACAAAATAATCAGTATACATGCAATGGCTTCAGTTCTTACGCATTCTTGGGAAATCCACAGTCTCAACAAGATCTTCCACAAGTGATGAGCATGTTTCAGCCACAAAATAATCAGTATACATGCAATGGCTTCAGTTCTGAAGCATTCTTGGGAAATCCACAGTCTCAACAAGATCTTCCACAAGTGATGAGCATGTTTCAGCCACAAAATAATCAGTATACATGCAATGACTTCAGTTCTTACGCATTCTTGGGAAATCCACAGTCTCAACAAGATCTTCCACAAGTGATGAGCATGTTTCAGCCACAAAATAATCAGTATACATGCAATGGCTTCATGAGTTCTTACGCATTCTTGGGAAATCCACAGTCTCAACAAGATCTTCCACAAGTGATGAGCATGGTAATTCAGCCACAAAATAATCAGTATCCATACAATGACTTCAGTTCTGACGCGTTCTGTGGAAATCCACAGTCTCAACAAGATCTTCCACAAGTGATGAGCATGGTTGATCAGCCACAAAATAATCAGTATCCATACAATGACTTCAGTTCTGACGCGTTCTGTGGAAATCCACAGTCTCAACAAGATATTGCACAATGTACAAGCATGTTTCAGCCACAAAATGAAGAATATCTATGTAATGACTTCTATTCTGATGCATTCGGGGGAAATCCTGAGTGCGTAGAATCAATTGGAAGTGTGCTTGATTGAGCTGTTACCTTATACTGCTGTGAAGATGGAAATAACACGGGCGAATTCTTGCTTGAGGACACTACAACAAGGGAATGAACTTGATGCTGCTGCACTTCTGGAAGAGTTTCTGATTATGTTATTAACAAAAGATGGTCTAGATTTTAGTGCTGAATAGTCACATTAGGGACAAAATATATCATTATATGTTTTTCGTACCTAATCCTAGATCTCTACCATGTAAAGAATTTTGGTCTCATCAATAAAATCAGTGGTTTTTTTAATATTTTTTTTTATCAAGAATAAAATTAATGTTTAGCTAGTTATTAAACCTGAAAATTAAAATGAGTACTCCTAATTTTACGGAAAGACTTTTAGTTTGGGACGTCTTAGTTTTTTAATAAGTGATTGATAATGGAATTGTTTGGGACTGGGCTACAACATTCCATTTGGACTCCCGTAATTGCAATTTTACAACATCATTCTCGATCAAAGTTTTAAATACTTACACCAAAATAATATAGTAAGGAAGGGAATTTACTGTAAGGTAATAAAAAATAATAAGAAAAGGTAAAAGAAAAAAAATGCATCAAGCCATCTTAATTTCTATACTTTCTCTTAATTACTTAGCAATCTAAGTTTTTCAAAAACATTAGGATTAATATTAAAAAAATAAAAAAACTACAGGACAAAGTAGATCATCTGTAAATCTATAGGGAGTAAAATGTAGTTTTCAACAAGTGACTATATTAGAGACCCGGTCGACTCATACCCGCACTAACATAACCCGCCCCGTTTCCGTACCTTAAATTACAAAAACCACCGGCATCTCTATCTCTCACTCTTTCGCTGCCGCTCTTTAGCAACCAAAAGAACGCCTATTTTTCAAAACCTGAGCTTTAGAAAGAAAAGGAAGCATGTAGGCACTGTTCTTTCTGTTGTAATTCGTGTTTTTTTTTTTTTGTAGATTTTGATTCAGTTTCTCAACTTATAATTTTGTTGATAATTGAATTTAAATTTGAAATTTTTCTGATTGAATTTGTTTATTTAGGTCAAGAATATGCGTGAAGAACTTACCAAAATATGTAGCAGAGGATAGATTGAGAGAATATTTTTCACAGAAAGGAGAAGTTACTGATGCTAAGATTATGAGAACTGCGTAATGATTTGTTATTATCACTCCTTTTTTTTTCAATTTTTTTATGTTAGTTTTTGTTTTTTGAATAATAATGGTAATGATAATACTGTTTTGTAGGTGATTGTTTTTTAATGTTGGGTTTTATTTTATTTTATTTTTTGGGGTTTTAGAGATGGTAAGAGCAGGCAATTTGCTTTTGTTGGGTTCCGTACAGAGCGTGAAGCTGAAGACGCTATCAAATACTTCAATAAATCTTATCTTGATACTTGTAGAATTGTTTGTGAGGTGGGTTTTTTTTTTCTGTGTTTTATTTGGATATGTGTTCAGTTGTTAAGTGTAAAGTTTGTAGCTTTAGAATTTGAAGTTTAATTAGAGTGCAAATTTGGCTGAATTATTGATGTAGGAGTACTCCAATTGAGTAGAATTTGAGTTAGAAATAAACCCTTTTTTTGGTTTTGGTTGTAGATTGCTCGTAAAGTTGGGGACCCGGATATTCCTCGACCATGGAGTAGGTATTCTAAACAGAAAGAAGAGAAATTGAGTGAAGATGAGAATAATGTTACTGGTTCCAAAAGCTTAGACGTCAAGGGAGCTAAAGATGAGAAGAAGAAGAATAAGGATAATGAAAAGGGCAATGAGATTGATGATCCTCGATTACAAGAATTTCTTCAGGTCATGCAGCCACGTGCCAAGTCGAAATTATGGGAAAATGACTCTATAGTTTCTCACACGGCTGATATAAATGGTGAAGTTGGCAAGAAGGGAAGTCAAGGAAAGAAAGAAGGCAAGGAGAAGTTGGTTCCAGTGGAAGTTGAGATAGATAAAGGCAATAGTGATACAGATGAAGAGTCAAATGATCCTGCACGTGATGAGGCTGTTTCAGATATGGATTACTTCAGGAGTAGAGTGAAGAAAGAATTGTCAGATTCTGAAAGTGAAAGTGGTGGAAGTGATGACGACGATGACGACGACAAGAACGACAACTGTAATGACAAAGATGAAGATAGTGATTTGTCTAATGAAAGCCTTCAGAGGGGGAATGTAGCACAAGCAGAGGTTGCTGAAGATACCCATGCTGAAGACCATGAGAACCCATCTTCAACTTTAAAAGATGAGAAAGAGGAAATTCTTGAGACTTGTCGTCTTTTTGTCCGCAATCTGCCATATACAGCAATGTAAGCATGCTAGTGCCTTTTTTACATGTGCATTTGACTACTAATTTCCTTTAGAGGGCATGTAAATCACTGTTTGTGAGTAGCTAAGGTTCTGTTTCTGTTCAAAGTGTGTGCTAGTTCTTACTTGCTGCTTTTTAAGTTTTATCATGTGTTTATTATAACAGTGAGGATGAGCTGGAAGAGCATTTCAGCAAATTTGGTAACATTTCACAGGTCCATCTTGTTGTTGATAAAGATACAAAACGTTCCAAGGGACTTGCATACATTCACTACACACGTCCAGAGTCTGCAGCAAGGTACTTTGTTTTAAAGCTGTATCTGGTTCGAACTTGTGGCCTGAGGGTAAGTTTTTTGGATCAATAAATCCATATTCTTATGCAGGGCATTGGAAGAATTAGACAATTCAATTTTTCAGGGCAGATTATTGCATGTCATGCCTGCAAAACAAAAAATCCTATCAAACAAGCAAGAGTAAGAAGCATTAATGTTTGTTTGTCTCCTGTGACCACCAATTTGCTTTCCAATTAATTGGCTTGAGTCAGCACCGCCTACTCTCTTACATTGTAGGACCAGTGATCTCCTGAGCCAAGGTTCAAACACTTTGAAGCAGCGGAGACAGGAAGAAAAGAAGGCAGCTGAAGCCAGTGGAGATACAAGAGCATGGAATAGTTTTTTCTTCCACCATGATACAGTATGTTATATCTGACAGGGTATAATTTTCCCCTGGTTTATCACTAGCAAAGGGTGAGATAAATGTAAATTCGCCTTGTTTTTTCCTCTTCTGCTGTAAACAGGTCATTGAAAACATTGCTAGGAGACATGGTGTGAGTAAGAGTGACTTACTTGACCGCGAAGCAGATGATCTTGCTGTACGTGTTGCTTTGGGAGAAACTCAAGTGATTGCAGAGACGAAAAAGGCGCTCACAAATGCTGGTGTCAACATTACAGCTTTAGAGGAAATTGCTGCAGGGAAAAAAGATGGCATGAAAAGAAGTAACCATGTTCTTTTAGTAAAGAACTTGCCATATGGCTCTTCTGAGGTTGAACTAGCTGAGAAATTTGGGAAATTCGGGAGTTTGGACAAAATTATTCTCCCTCCAACAAAAACATTGGCCCTGGTACATTTTTCTGAATTTCACATTTTCCTATAGGTTATAATGAACCACATTTTATCTTTGTTGTTACTCTTCTTCATTCTTACAAGATCAATGCTAGGATTTCTATAGGCTTGAAGTGTAGATATTACATGTGCATGTGTATACTGGGCCATGCCTCGTTCATTTTGTGCACGCTCATGGTGTTTCTAATGTAGTCTGCTATAAAATGAGGATATTAAGCAACTAGCAGTTGGATGGAAAGAAGTAAGGCAATGCAAGACTTGGTTTCCTGTTTTGCAGAACCTTTTGTTTTTTTGTACGTCTAGGTTATTGCTTTGTGGTTTGGAGATACTGCTGGATGGAAACACTGTTGGGGAAGTTGGTTGTGCTAAGATAATGGCATAGTATTGGGATGGATATCAAACACAGTGATTAAATTTCAAACGTTCTGTTAAGTTCTCATCAGTTGACTTGATGATTTTGAGTTGTCATTTTACTTTGTCTGGCCATGTTTTATACTGCTGAGTTTTCTTGGGTGGATGGCGCATTCAGGGCTGACAGGAACAAATTCTGGGGTAGTAGAAGAGTTAATAATAGTGCTTAAAAAGTTTGGAAGCACTCTTTGATACTGTTGGTGCTGTTGGTTCTTTGTTTGGCTTGGTTTAATTTGGTTAAGCCTTTCCCTCCCTTTTGTTGTTAGAAGAATTTTTTTTTAATTTTCAGTGCATGAGCTTAAAATTAAAAAAAAAAACTATTGGAATTAATGAAGTTTTAGTTAGGCTTGTTTTTGTTTGTCCTTTTATCATTTTTCCATGTCATGATATTTCAGGTTGTGTTCCTTGAACCATCTGAAGCCCGTGCTGCTTTCAAAGGTTTAGCATACAAGCAGTACAAGTGAGTATATCTTTGTTTTGTCTACTTTGAAGCTGTTCAAAAGAAGACTTGTTGGAATTCTCAAAAGCCGTTTCTCTAGGTTTGCAGTTTAAGTTGGAAATGTAACTCTCACTTCTTTGTTACGATGTAGGGGTGTTCCATTATATTTGGAGTGGGCTCCAGCCAATATCCTTAGTCAAAGCTCAACCTCCAAGAGTGATGAAAAAAGTGATGCAGCTGTGGGTGAACATGATGCCAAGAGGGTGATACTGGAGCAAAGTGTGGAAGGAATATCTGAAATGGATATTGATCCTGACAGAATCGAGGTGAGGCATATATTGTTTCTCCTCTGCATTTGTTTTGGTTTTTTTTTTTTTTTTCCATAATTATAGATACTGCAAATCATTCTCATTCAATTTAGGAATTATACTACTGCAAGGTTGTGAATTATATAAATAACACAAAAATTATGGATTCTACGTTGATTGATATTGTTTCTGCGGTTTCAACTTCCAACTTTATTCAATATTTATCATTCTTTGTTTTGTTGCCTGTTTTGCTTCAGTCGCGATCTTTATTTGTCAAGAACCTGAATTTCAAGACGGCTGATGAAAGTTTGAAAAAGCACTTTAGTGAACACATGAAAGAAGGGAGAATCCAAAGTGTCAGGGTAACAATCTAGATCCTAGTAACCTTGCATGTACAGTAAATTCTATGTCGCTCTTATGCTGGATTTCATTTCATTCATTTCATTTGCAGATAAAGAAGCACATGAAAAAAGGGAAGAATGTTTCAATGGGTTTTGGCTTTATAGAGTTTGATTCCGTGGAAACAGCTACAAATATCTGCAGAGATCTACAGGTAGTAACAAACCCAGACATAGCATATATTTGTTGAAATCTACTGCTGTTTTTGCTCACCTTTATTTATCCAATCTCTTGTTCAGGGAACTGTTTTGGATGGTCATGCTCTTATTTTGCAACTCTGCCATGCCAAGAAGGATGAGCATTCAGTGAAAAAGGCTGGAAAGGATAAGAGTTCCACAAAACTACTTGTCAGAAATGTAGCTTTTGAGGCAACAGAGAAAGATCTGAGACAGCTATTTGGCCCATTTGGCCAGGTGATTATTTTGTTTCAGAAAATTGGAATGTGTGCACATGACTCCAATGCATGTAGTACCAGTCTTGGACCAAGGTTAACTAATATTAGGGGAGAAGCTCTACTATTTAAACAAATCATTGTCAAACCGTGTTTGGATATTTGTTGGTAGCTTGTGCTTTTATTCAACGGCTTTTGCATTAGTTTTTGGTTGTTTCAGTTTCCTTCATTTGCCTCCTTATGAACACAGTGCAACAAAGAGTGAAGGGATATTGTATGATTGAACAAAGTATGCTTATATCAAATTGTACATACAAATAACTAGCATTTATGATTTCTTCCTTCATGCTGATTTTCTGTGCACCAGGCAATGAATCATCTTTCTCATCCCAATTAGATTAGGTTGATGTTGGTTTTTAATTCAAGTTGGGTAAAATGCAGATTAAGAGCTTACGGTTGCCAATGAAGTTTGGAAACCACAGAGGCTTTGCATTTGTGGAATACGTCACAAAGCAAGAGGCACAGAACGCACTTCAAGCACTCTCAAGCACCCATCTGTATGGTCGGCACCTGGTAAGAGTTGTCTGAAAATTTAGTAAACTATGTTTATTATCCAAACACAAGGAGCAAACATATATTACTACTGCTCAAATTTGCAGGTTTTGGAGAGAGCGAAGGAAGGTGAGAGCTTGGAAGAATTACGGGCTCGCACAGCTGCTCAGTTTACTGACGAGCAAAATGGTTTCCAGAATCCAGCCAAGTTATCCAAAAAGAGGAAGGATATCACAATGTTGGATGAAGGAAGCATGAAGTTTCAGAGGGTAACAGATTAGTGCTTTAAGCAAATATTCTCATGTACTATGGTTAAGAAAAGAATTGGGTTTGTCAATGGTTTTAGGTTATAGATTTAACTGTTTATGCTGCCCCCAGTTTTGCTTTTTTGGGAGCTGGTTTTTGTTTACTCTGTTTTGTTTAAGCAAATGAGTGACTGGATTTTCCTTCCTATCCCAGCAATATATATTATTGTTTTGTAAAGCACCTTGATGGTGCCTAATTGAGTCGGAAAAGAAAATGTAATTTAACTTTCATTTAACACATTATCTCATGCCGCTTTGTTATTTTGGCATATGGAAGATCCGTATCCGCGCCATTTCCATGAGTAGTCAACAAGCTTCTTGCCGGTAGCGATCAACTTCAAAGTTTTCGACTTTGCTCCCCCTTTGGTGGCAGCTCTGCTATGTGCTTACCCGAAGTTCCATGACCTAATTTATTTATTGTTTTTATTCTCAAAGCAATCTAATATTTAATCTTAATCTAAGATAGTAGCATGCTCAATGTGAACCAGTATAGCTCTTCATGCTAAATTTTCATGATTTATTTCCATGATTATGATTGATTTGTATGATACTTGATGAATCTCTCGGTTCCCTTCATGAATCAACCAAGTTTTTTTTGTAAAATTCACATGATTACGAGGTAATTGCGGCTTCTTCACTGGTATGTTTTCTAAAAGAAAAGGAAGAAAATTGGCGACAATACACGGTGTGTTTATTTGGAGTCATCGAGTGTCTATTTCAGTATTTTGATTGGAAAGAAGGGTAGAAACTTTAAGTGATGATTGGAGGGATATTTTCAATTTTATCTTTAATTACATGTAATTTTTAATACTTTTAATTTACCTTATATTTATCAACTCTCTCAATTTGGATGGATCTGTTCTCATCCTATATTCTTTTTTGTGATTAACACTTGATTTTCAATTTTTTTTTCCCTTGTTAACCAAATAATTAAATAGATAGTAGTTTATACATCCTCTTCTCTTCCCATCCTTCCTTCTTTCCATCCCTTCCAACAAACGAGTCTTTCATTTACAAAGAGGAGCTGCAACTCCGCAGCTTTAGCTTTTCCTATTATATATATTTATATATACACACACGAATCCAGATTAGAGAGAGAGAGAGAGAGAGAGAGAGAGTAATGAGGGTGTGGTGGGGAATTAAGAAAACTGAAGGGATATTACACTTGCAAATAAAAAGAGAGGAGCATAAAAAGAAGCAGCCTGATCGTTTCGGTCAAACGGAGGATCATTGGGGTGCGCCACCCTATGTACGTTCGTCGAATCCCACCCCACCCCTTCCCTTCCCCACACTACGTTTCAAAAACCAAAACCATGACTGACTTTTCTTTGCAAGAGAAAGGAAATAGGACCAGCAATATAGTCTATCCTACGTCTATGCATCTAATTAATACTATATAGCATTGATGGGTCAAGAGCAAACTCAACCATTGGTCTGAGCTCATCCCAGTTCTCATCTCCAAAAAGTTGGTCTCCGTTTTGACTGGAAAAGCTTAGATATGGTGTTGTAAATGGAACTTGATTTCTTAAGCTCAGCTGGGCTGCAAACAACTGGTCATTATTTCCATAGGTATATTGATCACTGGTAGCTCTACTTTCAATGTTCACAATATTATCAACTGCTGAGACTTCGAAGCTTTCATCAGTATGCCTACGATTGTCTGATTCACAAGGGCTAGAACTTGAATCACTAACATACTTCTGTTTTGAAGAGAAGCATTTTTTGTTAAAGGGAGTTTCTCGCTGGAATATTCGACAAAGAGTCCAAACTTCCTGTAACATCAAGAAACAGGAATAAAAACTATCAAAAACCGAATGAACTAAGCATCTCCAATTTTTCAATAGTAAAATATACAAGAATGAATAATGAATCTTACTGCTTCATGAATATTACAGTCGTCAGGATTGGTGAGATTGGCAGTATTTTCACTAGCAGGAAGGCGAAATTCGTGCATCATCCAGTCTGTTTTCGTGCCTTTTCCGGCACTTCCTCGGTAATAGACTAGAGATTTTTTCAGGCCAATGCAGTAATGGAGTTTCCCGACAGAATATATTGGCTTGTCGATACCTGTAGCTTTCCAAAATCCAGAATTTGTGACCCTATTAGGTCTTACGCTGTTCTTGTACTTTCTTCCTCTTCTACAGAAGAAGTACCACTCCCTTTCTCCAGCACTACAGCTAGCTTCTTCTGTACGTTCACAAAAAGAAGGGCAATGAGTAAATTCATCAAGGAAATTGTTGCAGTTTAATGACATGACTTGCTTGTCTTCTGCAACAATTGTGCAACAATTGTACAGAATGAGATGATAAGCTTAATAGAGTTAAGAACAATTTCATCATTAAAGAACAACTGCAGCTGCAAAATTACAGTTCTACTAATGAATTCGATGGTGTTCAAATAACAGTTTTTGCATTTCATACAAATAGTTGAATCAATGAACGAAGGAGCAAGAGTACAAGAGAATGCATACTTGGAAGATCCCATGGCTCGTATTTGTAGACATCAATGTGTTTGATGAGATCAATCCTGATAAGTCTCTTCTCTACTTTCCTTTTAAGATAAAATCCTACAAGCTCTTCGTCCGTAGGATGAAACCGAAACCCAGGGGCCATGATATCATCATCATCTGCTTCAACATCCTTTGAAGTAGTAATCAACCTATCCAACTCCATTTCCCTTCCGTTAACTCAATGTATGTACTTCATCATTCGATTGTGCTTGTTATGTAACCTTCTTATAGGGTGTGAAAAGAGAATTTTGGTCCAAGTCAATAGCTTTGAATGGTAGAAGAAAGCAACTATTTAGTGATGATTTCTTGTGAAAGAATATTAGTGATTTTGTATTCATATTTACGTAACATCACGAATAAAAATTAGGATTACAATCTTAAAATGTAGAGAAATAAAAAGAAAACTCCCATATTTTCTAGAAGAATTGTAATTAAGAAAGTTAGCCGTGTTTGTTTCCTGGAAAGTGGTTTTCGGGAAACTATTTTCCAAACTTTCCTGTATTTGTTTGCCATTAAAAAAATTAGTCAACAAAAAACACTTTCTGGTCAACGGAAAACATTTTCCAGTCAAAGAAAAATTTGGCTTGGTTTTCAGGAAAGTGTTTTCCTTTTATTTTGGGCGGAAAACACTTTCCGGAAGTTAGTGAAAAAATTAGAAATGTCATATTATTCTGATTATATCAAATTTGAAACTCAAACTTTTGATTGCTATATATATTTCGTTTTGAATATTTGTTTTTCAATTTTACCTCTTAGAATTTAATTTTTATATTAATTTTGGTCCTCATTTTTATAATTGTTATTTGCTTTTCCCTTATCATTTTTTAATTGAAATTTTTTATCTATCAAATTTAGTCCTCATTCTTTTGATTGTTACTTATTTTATTTGAAATAATTTATGAAATGTTAATTATTATTATTTTAATTTCTTCATCTTTTAATTTTTTTATTTTTTAAATTTGATCTCTATTGTTTTGATTATTATTTATTTTATTTGAGATAATTTATGAAATTATATTTTTTTTTCAATTTCATTCTCATTCAACTTTTTAATTTGTAAGATTTGTTCCTCATTATTTTAATAAACTTGAAAAAATAAAACATTAATAAGTTTTTTTTCAGCTTATTTTCCATGACATAACCAAACACTGGAAAATTGTTTTCCAACTTATTTTTCATTACACTACCAAACATCAAAAAATAATTCATTTTTCAAAAGGAAATTACTTTTCAGCAAACAAACGGGGCTGAACAATCTAATGAAAAAATAACATTCTAAATATTGTTTATTATAGAGGTTAAAACCAAAGAATTCAAAGCTAAGTAGAAAAATTAATTAAAATTAAAATTTAACTTGGAAAACAATATTTAAAACAACAAAAGTAGCATTTTATGGTCCAAATTTGAAGGCTTTGTAGACTCTAGCTCTTATGCTTGTTTTCGTCATATTGCACATTGGACTTGTCCAAAAACTCTTTAAATTAAATCTAAACATTAATCTTAATAAGTAAGAAAATAAATTTTAAAAATATTAATTATACCAAAAATAATAAAAAGGTGACCGACGATTTATATTAATATTGATCATATCTTATAACGAGAGAGAAAAACGATCTTGATGTGCTCATTTTGAAAAGTATCTGCTAACAAGAATATGAACATGGAGACGAATTGGCATCCACAAGAAGCTAATTGTTTGACAAAATGGGCTTTTCCCATTTTGGTTTTTTGCTAAGTGATGAGAAATGGTTTTACATATCAATTCATTTATAAATATGGACGTTTGTGGATGCTAACTGGTGTGTTAATCACTTGAAATAATCTTTGGTTTTAGTCGTCAAAGATTTGCCGAATCAACTTTCTTGTAGCGCAATCAAGTCTCTTTCCATTCCTTTTTTAAAAACATTAATTGATATATTCATGAGAAATCAATTAGTTTTTTATAATATATATTTTCTTAAATCCGAGTTCTAAATTAATGATATATAATTACTATGAAAAGCAAACAAGTAGCCAATCCCGTAAAAATAAGGATTCGATTAGTAGATATTTTTATTATAAAAAAAAACTTGTTAAAGGATTAGTTATTGTTGGTTCATGGTAATTATAAAATTTTATGATAATTATATAATTTTAAACTTTAAACATATCATCTCTAATCACATCACAAATTAATCCAATAGTTAATATACAAAAGTACTAGTTAATAGTGGTTTAATTAAAATTAAATTTTCATTAATTAGTATCGCAACCAATAACTAAGTACTTCTTAATTATGAACATCCTCTGACATCATTGCCTTAATTTCCCCTAAAAATATTACATTTAGGATGCAGGAGATTCATCATTTGTGGGAATACAAGGTTTCTCTCAATAAATTATTATGTGAAGTTAGTTTTTATGTATCTATTATGTAATATTGTACAGAAACATTGAAGTTAGAGAGTACTCTCTTTGCAGCAATCAATCAAAAATGCTAGATCCTCTCTATATATACAGTTAACCGATTACGTGATTGCTGATAACGCGGTGTAAGTTGTTTTTTAAAGAATTTTTTATTTAAAAATAAATTAAAATTATATATTTTTTTATTTTTTAAAAATTTATTATTGACATCAATGTATTAAAACGATCTAAAAACTAAGAAAAAAAATTAAAAAATTTAAAATTTTTCAAAAGCACGATTAAACTGCAATGTTAAGGTGATGTTTGGCATTGCGGTCCAACCGCACTTTTGAAAAAAAATAGCTTTAATTTTTTTTTATTTTGATATGTTGATGTCAAAAATAAATTAAAAAAAAATCATTTTAATTTATTTTTAAGTGAAAAACAACTTCTACCACACTTCCAAATAGTACGGTATCACTTGAGTTTGGTATTGTGGTAGCTTTTGTGGTTGTGGTTTGAAAAAAGTTGTTTAATAAAAGTACTTTTAGTTGAGGTTGTTTTAATATTTATATATATTTGGTTAAAACTGTGGTTGAATTTGAGGTTGAATAAAAAGTAGTTTAATGTGTTTGGTTAAAAAATTGCTTTTCAAATTGAGGTTATATATATATATATATATTTTCCTTGGTTTCTTAAGCGCTTAACAATATCAGGTAAAATATAATCAGGAACAAAATTGGGATTGCGATCAAATTCTGCAAATGCTATGTTATCAATAAAACACAATTAAAAATAAAAAATAAAATAATTTTTTTTTACTAGATCGGACCCTATTCAATGCATTTAGCTTTAGACCGGACCCGGTCCGGCCAGAATCATGCACACTATTCACGTGAACAGTGTTGCATGTCTCCACTATTCACGTGAACAGTGTTGCATGTCTCCACTGTTCACTTAAGTGAATAGTAGAGCTTTACACTGTTCACGTGAACAGTAAAGACATGCTTCACTGTTCATTTAAGTGAACAATAGAGCTCCCCACACTGAAAGCAGCTTAATGATGCTTCTAGTGAGCCTGCGTTTTTAACGCAGGAATTGCTGAGGCCCATGTACGTGAATTCACTTTTCATCCGTTACCAAACATTTGTTTTCCGTGGTTGGCTTCAAACGCAAAAGCAACCACGGAAACAAACGGGCACCAAGTGTGTTTTTTTTTTTGTTGTAGCTTTTGTGGTTGAGATTTGAATAAGTTTGGAAAAATCATTTTTTAATTGTGGATGATTTGATTTAAATAGGTGTTTAGTTAAAACTGTAATTAAAATTATGATTCAATCAAAAACATGTTAAAAGGTGTTTGTTGTGTAGATAATCGGGTGACTTTTCTCTTCCCACCATTACTACAGTTGCTATTATTATTTACAATATTAACATTGACAAACATGATGTTATATTTACAACACAATGAAGGCTCAATAACTAAATGCCTAAACTTTTTAGCTTCTTTTATTTTCTATATCATATAAAATATTGTTATTAATGAATCAAAAAGAAAGAAAGAAAACAAACTTAATGTAATTTAGAAGTTGAAAGAATAAAAAACTAACCAGGATTTTGGAATATTTCCATTAATTATCTATTACAGAAATTGTCTCTAATTCAAAACTCCAACCCACTCCAGTTTCATAAATTAATTTCTTCCATATTCTCTAATATTTTTTTATTTCATCTTATTTATTCATCAATTGTGCTTTTGTGAATGCACGTTTTTTTGGTCTACCCTAGAAGCAGAAGTTGCTACAAAAACAAACACATTCTAAAATAGTGTGTTTAGAAACGCGGTTGGAATGATGTTTTTTAAAATTTTTAAAAATAAATAAATTTTTTTATATTATTAGATCGTTTTGATATGCTGATATCAAAAATAATTTTTAAAAAAATAAAAAAAATATTATTTTAAATTTAAAAAACCATGCTGAACTTCTTTAAAAAAAAAAAATTCTGCCCGCACCGTTATCCCATTTCCAAAGACATTCTAATTGTGCAACTTCAAAGCTTTCCCATTTCATTGAATCTTCCAATGCACCCACTGAAAAATGTGAGTCTGTGTCTGCTATAATATTCAATTAGTATTCGTATTGTCTTGACTCTTGTGATTTTCCATTCAAAAACGTCATAAATAGGGCTCGACGTCGGCGGCCTCAATAATAAAAAACTGATTATTACAAAATAAGCATTAGAAAAATTGCCAGTAGCTAGCATAAAGGACAAGAAAGCTTTCCCTTGATATCCCTAATTTTCCTTCCTTCCTTCATTCCTGTTAATATTTCTTTTGGTTTGCTCCCCCGCCCTTGATATTTTCCCTTGTTTGCTTTGTTGATTTCCTTGGTGCCAATTTATGCATGCACTAAAGGACACTCAAGTTTATTGAGTGTGGGCATGGCACATATAGGCTGGGGAGTTCTCTTGACTCACGGAATCATCAATTATATATATATATATTTATGCAAAGAATGCATTAGCAATTAATTATTCCTTGATGGCTTCTACAACGCCTTTCTTTTACAAGAAAAAAATAATAACAATTAATCAGTTCACAAAAAACAAAACAAATCAAGAAAAAGATGCATGGCTCACACCATGCCTTTTGGTCTGACCTGAGAAAAATATGGTTTTTGTAGCGTGGCCGCCACATAGCTAGCTCGCTAGGAGAAATAAATAAGCATTGATTGATTTTTTAATTATTATTAATGAAACCAGTTTACCATTAAAAAATTAGAATTCAAAATAGTAAGAAATGTAAAAAATATTTGGTTGATGTAATTTAATGCAAATATTATTTGATTGAAAACATACATATAATTTACATTGATCAACGATTTCCTATATATCTATCATGTACTAAGACTTATCCACGCTAATATTAGGGATGGGAAGAGATGAAAGGACGAGGAAAATGGATCTTGACGGGTGACTGGGGTTCTTCTACGGAAGAAGCCATGCTATTTCTAGTTGCTGGAAAATGTGAATGATGAAGGAGGAGAGACCACGTGTTCATGAAAGACAGCACAAGGCTATTCAACAACATGAAATTAAGGATGCATGACATTTCCAGGATTCACGTTGACTTTTATGACCATCGAGGGTTCTGTTCTGGTTTAATTTGTGCGAAGGCTGCTTAATTTGTGTTTATTTGGTAATGAAAGGAAAGTTTATCTGTAAGAACGTCGATGGGTCTTTCGTGAGGGACCGAACATATAAATGCTAAGAGGCCTAACTAATTAATCTTGGCATTAAGATCAGAAGTAACTTGGAAAGCTGTGGAAATTGAGATATTTTTAAAAGGAAGCCAAGTCTCTGCTGTGCACGAAGGTCCCATGCAATTATCCTGAAAATGAGTTCTTACAGTTGAGGGCCAAATTAGATATAGAGGTAGGGATAGATAGATATTGCCTTTTATCTTAAGAAAACTACCTTGGAAAAATATCGAAGGGTACGTATTATTGTAAGGCTAATATTGACCTTTGAAATTTTCTTTAGAGACGTCTTTTCATAAATATGGGTGATAATTCATATTTTTTTTAAAAAAAAATAACTTAGTTGTGTGATAGAGACTCAAATCGCTAGCTTTTTAGTTGTTCAAGTTTGACCCAAATAGTTTAAACCATGTCGACTCACTGTACGATCAGATATCCAATTCAATATGAGGCATGCACCTTAACGTGTTTTTTAATTTTCAACAAGTCAGAGTAGACTACCAGCTAGCTTTACCCATGTATATATAAATTATATCTGCTTTGCAGAAGCACTAACCTCTTCATCAAAGACACAACGAGCACTATAAACCAATGACGAGCATTAATCTCTTCGTACTTTATAACATGATTAAAATCTATAAATATTTCTAGTTACCAAGTAAAACATTTAAGTCATTCAAACTCATCCAAGGATCCTCTAGTTCATTCAGCAAATATATTTTTCCTATGTTTTTTTTTTCTTGTACATTATTGTCTCCTTTTATATTTACTAACTTAAGTATTAGAGGGTCTCATATTTCGACGAAAAACTTGTTTTTGCAAAAACAATTAAGTTTTAAGATAAAACCTACTTTCAAGCCCATACACTTTAACCCAAACGCATCCATGAAAAACTCAATTCAACCTTAAAGCTTTTACAATTTTATCGGTTAGGGTCATTGCTATTGATGTGACCTATTTAGTAATTACTCAAAGAAATTTAAAAGAAAAGGGTTTTTTTATTAGTCAATGTATTGCCGAATATCAATTGAACTATCATTATATGGCTTTAAAACACGAAGAATGATCTTTTAAATTTGACTAGAATGCTCCGATGGATGGAGAAAAGTTCATTAAGAGATAAAACCACTACAATGTGTAACGTGATCACAATATTACCATCATTTAAAAATTGAATTTGTATGGCTATAGAGCAGATTAATGTATTTTAAATAATAAAGTGTGTTCCATTCACCCAAATAGACTTCAATCTAAAAAGTGGAAGACTTGTAAATTATTATATATTTCAAATTTCAATCATGTAAAAGCTTGGTGTGCTTGGATTAACAAGTTAGGCATTGATCAATAGTGCGAGCATATCATCACGTAGCAACGATGGGCTTAGTAAGATCCCATCTTGGCTATAAAAAATCTAATAAGTGGGGGGAGGTATAACTTGGAGAAATTCCACTCATTGCGTGCGAGGAAAGACTAAAAAAAGGCCATGAGTAGCACCTGATTTTCAATTTAAGAAATAATTTATTATAAACCTCTCTAGAAAAGACGAGGAAAAACCACAGTTCAAATTTTTTTATTGTTCGTTTTAACAAGTCAAAGTCACGAGATCATACTATTTTCCAAGTACATATTTCAGAGCCATAATTATATCATCCTTTGCCATTAAATTCCTGGTCGTCCTATACCATCACCATAAGCAACTTGGACATGTGATGATGTCGTCTTGGAGGAAGTTTTGCAGAAAAAATGGTTATCAGTAGAGGAATGTAACGAAAAAGGAAAATGAAAGCAGAATAAACTACGATTCTTCGTTGAACCGTGCTCACACTCTGGTTTTGGAGAAATGTATTCTTGCCATTACAACAACAACAAGCATTTCAATGGCTAGCTTGACCAAATAAAAGATGCATTCTCACTTAAAAACCAATTGACTTGTTAATCATTTCTTCAGTTTTCCTAATTTCGAGTCATTTTTTCTTAGATAGATTGGATTTGGCAAATCAAACAGAACAGGATTAGGTAAAGAAAAGTTTCTTTTATCATGTGATCATTTTCTTTACGATACTATTTTGATTGTATATATATCTTATTCGATGCAATCCTAACCTATTTTCTTGTGTATCGCATTCCCCTTTAATCTTTAATTTCTTAGTTGGATTCTTCACTTTGACTGTATACATTTTATTCCAATTAATCAGTATTGTTCGGAATATAACCTTTATTTATATTTATATTTATATTTTTATTTATATTAAGGCCCCAATTTTGGGCTGCAGCGGTCGCTAATTCCATGCCAGAAAAAAAACAGTCAACACTTACGGTCTAACGTTATTTTGACTGTGTAGATAGATCGCAAAGAGAAAAGGCCCAGTTTGTGTCGGATGGCGGCAAGATTATAAGGCTCATGGTGGGCTTGTGTTGTTCCAATGAAAAAGACGTCCACACCACAAGTCTATATAGTGGTATGATTGTCAAACTACAGGCCTACAGCCATGGACTTTCTCTCTTATCATTCCAAGACAGCTGTGTCCTAGTGCAGTAGCCTATTGGACCGACCCACCCAGTCTGATGAATACTCCTAAAGCAACATTGATATTCGAGCCTGTTTATTTTTAAAATAAAAAGTGTTTTAAAAAATTTAAATTTTTTTTATTTGTTTTAAAATAATATTTTTTTTTTATTTTCAGATTATTTTAATATGTAAATGTTAAAAATAATTTAATAAAAATAAAAATATATTATTTTGATATATTTTTAAACAAAAAATACTTTAAAAAACAATCGTAACCACACTTTTAAATACTCTAGGAGCAAAAGCAAAGAGAGGGAGCAATATACAATTCTCCAGAGCAGAGAGGGAGGGAGGGAGTGCTTTTGTGCGAAATATGGTTGAATGGGTGATTCAAACACTGCTGATTTTGGAGTATTTATAAACGGATGCTTTGCACCATGGACGGAACTAGAAAATTTTAACCGGGTGCCGTCATAAAAACTACAAGGCTGGAGAGCAAATATTTCTTTTTAGAGGGGCTAAATGTATGTTTTTTATGAGAAATTGAAGATTTAAAGACTAAAATTAAAAACTTTGAAGACAAAATTTATATATATAGTGGAAATTCTATGCATCGCCGTGAACTTGGACCATCTATTACGCACCTAGCTAGCTAGTTTCCATGTTTAGAGTTAGAGAATGTTCCAAGAAAATCAACAAAACCCCACTTCTTCTAATGTTCTGGAAGTTAACGAATGAGAGTTAATGTTTCAAAGTCAAGAATAAATCATCACCAGTAGTTTTATTATGCATAGGTACATGACCTCCAGCAAGCTTGGAGGTGCCTCCCCCCCAAAGTTTGTCGCAGGTCCGCCCCTTTGCACCGAATTCTATGCTTATAGTATATATATCCATTGAATAATAAATATTTTTTCTATAATTTTATTGAAAAATAATTTAATTTCGGTATAGAAAATTGATCTTCTTATTCTCTAACTGTTATAAAATTATGATTATGATTTTGTAATGTAGTTGTCGAATTAGTAGAACTTTGTTTTCTAATTTAATCTCATTCTACCTCGCATTTTACTTTTTTATAAGAAAATAGTAATTTATTTAACTAATATTATGATATCAATTTGTTGGGTGTTATTCCTCTGTCCGCTTCCTATTGTTTAAGATTATCTATATATATATATATAAAAGATATTAAGAGCATATCTATTAATCAGCGTGCATTTAAATGAAATTGTTTTTTAAATACTACCTTTAAGATTTGAATTGAAAAGATAAAAAAAAAACATTTAATCATTATATCGATCTTTTAATTAATCTGTATAATTGCACATAATAAAATAAAATACAATGATCGAGATTAAATAATGAAATACATGGATTGTTAGCATTAATTCCGCAAAATGTTAATAGCATATATGACTATATGATAATAGCATTCCACCAAGATCTATGTATTTCTATGTTTAATTGTTATTTATTCTATTTATAAAGTTAAGTGCCACTAGTCAAGTAAATCGATGTCTGAGTTTTGTCCCTTTAATTAGAGAGAAAAATAAATTTATTTTTCATATACTAATTTATGTAAAGAATATATTAGATGTTACGAGTGTAATGTTTGTAAATTGTTTTATTATTATTAAGAATGTGATGAAACCAAATATCACTAATTTTTAGGGAAATAGTAATAATTAAGAAGAAATCAATTTCTCCTTGGTTTTATTCTTCATCCTCTCATAAGTCACTTATGTTTTGCTCAATTACTTGCTTTCTTTTTTTCTGTTCTTTAATTTATTTTTACATTCATTTTTTATATATATAGTTCTTGATATTGTATTTATTTGAGTCTAAAATTCATAATTTATTTTGATTTGATTTATTTAGGATTATTATAGTCTCAAAAAATATTTTAATTTTGAATTGGTGCTCAATTTTGCGCCAAAAAAAATTGTTTTTGTTTTTTGTAAGAGATTTAAAGTCAAGGGACCAAAAATAAATAAATAAAAAGGAAAGTGACAGCCCTTTTTTTTTAAAAAAAAATTGATTAGCGCCTTCTAGCCTTAAGACTTGTCCAAAATCCTTTTCGATCCTTTTAGCGTAACAATTATATATTTTAGTCTAAAACTTTATTTTATTTTAATTTTAGTTTATGAGTTTAAAAGAAAAGAGAGTTGTTGGAAGACAACGGAGGAGGAAAAAGAATAAAAAAGAGGTAACAGCTATTGACATTTTCCAAGGTTGGTTTTCTTTTCTTCTTCTCTCTTTTGCTGGGTTTGTTCGGGTTAAAATAGAAAAAGTAATGAAGAATTATTACAGAATCAAGAATTGAAATGAAAAAAAGAGAGAAGAAATTGGGTTTGATGTGTGTATTACTGCATGTTCAATATTTAGATGACACGTGAGCTTCACTTCGTCCTCCATTTGATATTATTTTTTTGTGTTGTCGGTTTTGTATTGACAAGAATAATTATTTTGTATGACGCTTGTAATAAAAAAAAAGTTATTGTGGGGGTCCAATAACCCGTTTTTCTTTTCTCTTTTTTTCTTTTCTTTTTCCTCTCTCTTTTTCTCAGTTTCCACTTTCCACCCGTGCTTCTCCTTTCCTTACTTCGTTTTTTTTTATCTTTCCTTTCCTGGTTGTTGGGCTACATTGGGCTTGGGGTGTTGAGTCCGGTTGGACTTTTTGTTTTTTTCCTCTCTTCCTCTACTTCTTTGAAGTTCTTTCCTCTTTGTTTTTGTTTTTTTTTTTTTTTGTTTGGACCCGGTTGATCCTATTCCTTTTCGCTTTCTCCTCTTCCCTTCTCTCCTCAATTTGTCCTGGCCCAGTTGGGCCTTTTTTCCCTCTCTTCTCTTTATTTTATTTTGGGCCATCACATGATAGGTGATGAGGCTTGGACATAAGTACTGACCTTGATATATGGGCACATGACGAGAAATTTGTAGTCGGGGATTTTCTGAGTTTTTTTACATTTTGGTATTTGTTTTTTGCATATTGAATTAATGTTTCCTTGTAAAAAAATTGAATGGCTATAGCTTTGCCTTCTAAAGTTACCTGAAGCTTCATTCCTCCTAGACAATGTAACCTGTTACCCCAAAGAAAGTACCTTGTCCTCACAACACTGGTCGTGTTGCAGCTGTCAAAATCTTCCTTGCTCATTTGCATGTCAGCGCTCCCAAAGCACAGCCAGGGGGACTCTTCCTCATTCTTCTTCAAAGAGCAACAATCCTGCTTCTGCTATTCCAACTTCTGGAGGGTCTGTCAATGGTGGAAGGGTTTTATTGTGATGGCTTTTCTTGGTCTTAAGGCTAACATTTTACGGGCGGTGCAATTTTGATTAACAAAAAAATGTTAAAAATTGTTCTTTTTTTTGTGATTTGACGGTTTGGTGATATCCTCGGGCTACCTTTTAAGTTTTAAACAATTGTATGTTGTCAACATATATCATGTAGAGGAAGAAAAAAACTCAACATAAGTAAAGTTGGATGATTTCAAAAGCATAATAGCTTTTTGTGATTAATTTTACATGACAGTGATCTGCATTTGGACATGAAGATACACAGTGGAGGAAGAATGGTGAGGCTATTGTGTTATTTCCATGCCAAAAGGAGCGAGCACTGAAATGTATTAGGCTTAATGCCTCTTGACATTTCTGGGTTGTGAGCCCTTTTCCTTAAGAAATTGGATTTACCTGCTGTAAGAAAAATGTCTGCCCCTCGTGTAATTATGATGTTCAAGTGCTAAGACATTAGTGAGAATGCATGCATTGTTAATTCCTACAACCAAAGAAGCAGAAAATGGATGAAAAAGGTAGCATGGATACACTACCTACAGATTAAAATGAGAGAAAATGTGTATGCAATAGACATACTGGCAGTTCTAGACGAATCATCTGGAAAACTGAAAAACTAAGTTGTGGAAGTCAAAGGGTAACCAACGCCCCTTGGTATATTGCAAAGCGAAGTTATGACATTGCTGCCGAGACACCAATAATGTCATCAGATACCCTGCTAACAGCCTATTCATATAAATTTGATCAAAGGAATGTGCTGCACTTTATGAAGATCTTCTCCTTGAAGCCTATCTACAAAGACTTTGGGCATCTCTTCAATAACCAACTTATGGAGAGTGGCCACAAATCTCATCTCTTCAGGGAGCATCCTTAGCCCCTTGCAGTTGACAATTAGGAAACTTTCAAGCCTTGGCACTGCATTTTCTTCTATGTTGAATTCATGCAGGGACTCCAAGCTGTTAAACTCTAGGAACTCCAGTTGAGGAAACCCATCGGCAGAGATTGTTAGTTTTTCTTTGCTATAAGACTCTGCTTTAAACCTCAGAATTGATAATTTTGGCAGCTTCTCTAGTATCTCTATTGATTCTTGTTCAAGCTGGGTGTGCTCTAATGTTAACTGGGAGAGATTTGGTGGAAAATCTTGCTGGCTGGGCAGCTGTGATATTCCCCCTCTCAAATGCAGCTTGATGAGAGAGCGAAGAGAACCAAGTTGAACAAGTGATGTAAATTCAGCACCTTCAGCACGAAGATAGAGAGATCGAAGTTGCAAGAGTGCCGAAATGGAATCAAATATCTTAATGGTGTCTGAGCAGAGGTTTCCTCTTATTCCTAATTTTCGAAGACTGACTAGATCTGCAGTGTTGTTCTGCTTCCATCTGCTGACATCTATCTCTGTCAGTGTCTGTAAATGCTTGAGGGTGTCTATCCTCAGGTGCCCACCAGAATGCCCACACATGTAAAGATGTCTCAAATTTTTCATGTTGCAAATGACATCAGGAATTATCCTAAGATGGAGATTCCCAGCAATATCAAGAGTCTGCAGGTTGCACAGAGAACCTAATGTTGATGGAAGCACTCGTATGTTAGTCTCCTTCAATCCCAAGTAACTCAAATGTATCAGTTCACCAATTGTACTTGGGATGCTGCTACATGATATACCCTCCAACTCAAGAATTCTTAGCAGGTTGAAATTCCTGGTAATATAATCGAATTTGGCACCCGATAATTCGCAGAAACCATAGACGTTTCTGCCGATAAAATATCTGTAACGAACACGACTAACAACTCTAAAGAACAGGAGTGAACGAAGATGTGGACTAAGACGTTCCACACAAGATAAATGAGAATCAGAATAGATAGGATGGCGACGACATCTAGTCAAAGATGGGATATTTTCATTACCAGGAATCTGGAGAAAATTCTCCGTCTTTGCCTTGGAGATGGAGAGGTCTCGCAGTAGATCGTGCAAACGGCATTGCTTGACCCTCCCATTGACACTCATTCCTTCCATCTGAACCATGTTTCTCTCAATTAGCTCATTCAAGTAATCCTCTGCTACATCCTCCCCTCTTAGTTCTTGATGTGGAATCAAACCCTCTGCCACCCATAGCCGAAACAATTTGTGTGCCTGAATAGTACAATCTTCTGGGAAAAGGCCTAAATAAAGAAAACAAGATTTCAAGTAATACGGCAAGTCGTTGTAACTCAAAGCAAGTATTGCCGCAACGCCATTTGGGTGTCGAGCAAAATGAGAGTCCATGTTGTTAAGAATTCTTTCCCATTCATTCAGCCTCTTTTTTCTTGAAAGTAAGCCGCCAATTACAATGATGGCAAGTGGTAAACCAGCACATCTCTCCACAATCTCTCTCCCGATTTCCTCCAATATTGGAGAGCAACTTGTGTCTCTGCCATCAATAAATGTTTTCTTGCAGAACAACTCCCAGCTATTCTGTTTGCTTAGAAATCCCAAATCGTAGGGAGTAGTTTGAGGATCTACATGAAGAGCAACATTCTTGTTCCGAGTCGTGAGCAACAATCTGCTACCGTTACTTCTGTCTACAGGAAAGGCCTTTTTAAGGCAATCCCAGGCATTGGTGCTCCAGATATCATCCAAAACAACCAGATAGCGTTTCCTCCGTAAATTTTCATACACCAAGTCCTCCAACTCTTCATCTGTCAAAGCTTCAAGCCTTTCTCTCGGCGATGCAATTTGTCTTATGACTCGCTGCAGAATATCTCTTGCACTAAACTCCTGTGATACACATATCCAAGCACGGGAAGGAAAGCGAGCCCTGACAGCACTATGATTATATATCTTTATACCAAGAGTGGTTTTACCAATACCGCCCATTCCAACTATCGAAACAGCACTCCAATGATCCCCCATCTGAAGAAGGTGGTCCACCAGTTTAGCGGTGTCATCCTCCAAGCCAACAATATCCCTTTCCTCATCGCGAGGAGACGATCTTCTCAACTTCCTCAGAGTCTCACCTGCTGCAGTAGTCCCCTCTCCAACATTTTGGATGCCATAAGTTTCACGGCTGGCTGAGATGTCTTGAAGTCTTGAACGGATGGCCATAAGATCCTCAGCAATCTTGGACCTCTGTTTCCATCCTTTGACATAGGAAGTGCATTTCTTGATAAAATGATTCTTCTTCTTCTTCTTCAGAGGATCATTGTTCATGATAAACCTGTCTATGAGATCTTCAGCATCATAAGCCACGTCTCTGATATCAGACACCCAATTACGCACTCTTTCATCTTCATCTTGCTTTGCGTCCGCATCTCTTAAGAAGCAACGGATCCTCCTGAGTTCATCTTGTAACCGCTCAACTTCTTTATGGACATCGGTGTGAAATTCAAGTTCATCAAACAGATCAGCAAGCCTTTCAAGAACAAAGGAAACGGCAGCTTCAGCCATATGATGCTTCCTCTCTCTTCTCTAACCTCTCTCTCTCTCTCTCTCTCTCTTACTTTCCTTTTCTCTCTCTTTTGGATATGCCTATCAGTTTTTCCTGATTATTCCTGGCACCTCTGGCTTTGACTACAATAAGGCTAAGCGCGTTAGCAGTGATGCTGATATTGTTTTTTAAATAATTTTTTATATTAAAATATATATTAATAATATTTTTTATTTTTAAAAAAATTATTTTTAATATCAATTTATTAAAATAATTTAAAATTATTAAAAATATATTAATTTAAAATTAATAAAAAAATTAAGTTATTTCAAAAATATTTTTAAAATACAAAAACAATTACGTCCAAAACTATTTTTATTGCCTACTTTTTTTAAAAAAGAAAATAATAATAGTAAAAACAAATCAATTTTTTTAAGGAATCCCTCAATAAAAAAGTAATCAACTTACGAGGGCAATCTTGATTAGATCCTCTATCTTTGTTTTTTATTTTGATTAAGTCCTTAATACATCAACAAATAGCCAATTAATTTTAGTTAGTGAAATTACCAAGTAATTATGTGATTTCTTTTTCCTCTATTAAAAATTCAATAATTTATAAAAATCTCCTCCGTGACGTGATAGATCAAATTATACAAAAAGAAACGCTTCAAATATGTTCTTTATATATAAAATGTAGTCTATCATGTTATAAAAAACGAATATCTTTAAAAATTGGAATTCTTTTATGAAAAAAAGATAAATTATTTGAATTTTAGGTGATTACTTAACAGTTTTATTAGCTAAAATTAAAAAAATTTGATTGAAACGATAAAAAAAATACAGTTGAGAACCTAATAGAATTCCTCCAATACTATGAATAACCATTTTGTTTGTATATTTTAAAATTGTTTTTTTAAAATATATTTTTTATTTTTTTGTTGTAAATTAAATTTTTAAATCGTTTTGATATAATAATATTAAAGATAAATTTTAAAAAATAAAAAAATATTTTAATATATTTTTAAATAAAAAATTATTATTATCATAATATTAAACAATAAAAAAAACTCCAATGAGATTTGTCCTTTTCGTTAGCATTTCTGGTTGGTCTTATTTATCATATTTTTATTGAAGACTTTGCTTTTTAGTCGTCCCCGTTCCATTACTTTGGCTACATAAATCAACGCGGTTATTTTAACTTTATTTCTTGTAGATTGGTTGCGTCAAGCAAGGCGGCTTCATTAATGTAATGCACAGTATTTTTTAATATTATATATTTTTTATTTAAAAATATATTAAAATATTTTTTTAATTTTTAATATCAATATATTAAAATCATCAAAAACATACTAAAAAATTAATTTAATATATTTTGACAAACATAAAATACTTTTAAACACAATTAAAAACACAGGCACATAGAAAAGTTAGGCTTGGGTTATGGTATTCGAAAATTTTCTGTGTGGAAGGAGGTTTTGTTCTAATAACTTTATTTTATTTTGATTATTATGTAAAGAAAGGCCTATCCTATGCAAAATCTAACGAATCTCTCGATAAATCGAAAAAAATAAAAATTTCTCAAGTCTGAATTTTTCTCCAATATCTTGTACTTTTTTATTTATTCCTTAAACTACATCGCGTTGAATTATATATATATATATATATATATATATATATATATATATATATATATATACAAATTTAATAATTTCTTTTTTTATGATATCATATCATCCGTATAACATTGATATTGAAATGAGAAAAGGGCCGTGACGTTTTAAATGATGGACAATAATTTCTTGCTCTCCTTCCATGAACGTTCTTCCCCTGCTCTTAACCCTTCCTGTTGCTTCTTAACTTCTTCCCAAGAGAAATGTAATAATAGCATATATATATATATAGGTTAAAGGCCTTCAGGAACTCTTGGTATATATATCGCTATTCAAGACCTGCCAGTTACTTTCAACATCTTTTTTTCCCTTCCTGTCCTAATTCCATCCTCAAATCCATGAAGGGAACTTGCTTTCTTAATTTCATTCCAACTTTTTTGTTCCTAGTTTCCATGGCTTACAGTGCAATGGAAGTAACTAATGTTACAGCCGATCAAACTGCTCTTCTAGCTCTTAAAGCCCATCTTACTGACCCTCATAACATCTTGCCAAACAACTGGTCCACCACTGCCTCTGTATGCAGCTGGATTGGTGTCACTTGTGGTGCTCAGCGCGACCGAGTGAGTGGCTTGAATCTTTCTCACATGAGTCTTTCTGGCTACATCCCTTCAGAGATTGGAAACCTTTCATTCCTCTCTTTCCTATCCATTAGAAACAACAATTTCCAAGGATCCCTGCCTAATGAGTTAGCTCGCTTGCTTCACCTGGAGTATCTTGACTTTGGATTCAACTCATTCACCGGAGACATTCCTCCAAGCTTAGGTTCCTTGCCTAAACTCAAAAGCTTGCTGCTAGAAGCCAACTTTTTCTTAGGCAATTTACCATTATCATTATGGAATATATCCTCATTGCAAACAATCAATATCAGTTACAACCAGCTTCATGGTTTCATGCCCTCCAGCATCTTCAGCAGGTCTTCACTGTATACAATTGATCTAAGTTTCAATCACCTATCGGGTGAAATCCCAGCGGATATTTTCAATCATCTCCCCGAATTACGAGGGATCTATTTCTCCAGGAATCGACTCAGTGGTATGCTCCTGGCATTTCTTTTTTAATTTTTAAGCATGTCCTTAATTATGTTGGATATAGACATTGCCATAGATTCTGCAGTAGATGCATTATGCATCCTATGTAACTATGCTCCAGAAGGTGTTTCATGTCAAATCCTTTGCAAGAGGACTATAGGACTCGTAACGTTTTACAGAATTCAGAATTCTTCTTTCAACATCCATTATTGAGATATTTTTGCCTTTATGTAAATGCAATAGAAAGTGATATGTCAAGTTTTGATCTTATTATTCACATTGGCCATATCTGATTCTCTAGCCATATGGTATCCATAATCTGACCAACTCTGTTTATCAATTAGTTGTTCTGCAGGGTCATGGTTGACTATGTCCCTGAAGAGACAATCTTTCACTAGTGCCTTCTAAATTTGTTTCTTATCAAGGAAATGCTTACGAACCTATTGAAATTTAGCTCTGAAAATATCTTCAACAGTTATTCTATCAACTCTAGGTGTAGTGCTTGTTTCCATTCTGGACTTGGTAGAGTACTTTAGCCTTTGTATCTGGATTATGACCGGGGACAATGTTAATGTGACTAGTCTTTTGAAACAGAACATTATTGTGTAACTCAAAATGTCTGCAAATTCACCGGCATCTTCAATATACTGATCTTTGATTAATAGTCTCTCATCATATATTTATCCAGACATTTTCTTCTACTGCCTGAAAAAGATGGATTTTGGTGAATTTGCAGGAAGCATTCCAAGAACTATTGGGAACTGTACATTGATTGAGGAGATAAATTTCAGTGAAAACAACTTGACAGGTGAGATCAAGCCAAACTGGCCCTTTCTAACTTACCTTGTTTTGATTAGTTCTATTGAGTTTCAGTGAAAAAAACTTGATATTGTGCCTTGATATTCTGATTATGGCAGGTGTATTACCACCTGAATTGGGTGGCCTTTCCAACCTGAAAACATTGAGAATGGACGACAATGCTTTAATTGGCAATGTTCCATCCGCGCTCTTCAATATATCGGCAATTGAAGTTATTGGGATGTATACAAATTTGCTTTCAGGGAGTCTTCCTCCAACCATGGGCCTTTTCATGCCGAACCTAAGGGAGCTTCGTCTAGGGGGAAATGAACTCGAGGGAACAATTCCTAGCTCCATCTCCAATGCATCTACTCTCGCTGTCGTGGACTTATCCAACAATTCATTTACTGGTCTTATTCCTGGGACAATTGGTAACCTGAGACAACTTCAAGTGCTCAATCTAGCCAACAATCATTTGACGAGCGAGTCTTCTACACCACAGTTAAGTATTCTCTCTGCATTGGAAAATTGCAAGAATCTGAGAAGGATATATTTGTCAGTCAATCCCCTCAATACCACCCTTCCAATTTCCTTTGGAAATCTCTCTTCCTCACTTGAACAGTTTTGGGCAGACGATTGCAACCTTAAGGGCAACATTCCTAATACAATCGGCAATTTAAGCAGCCTGATAGCTTTGAGCTTGGCAAACAACGAACTGGCCAGTGTAGTTCCAACTACAGCTGAAAGATTGACAAATCTCCAACTTTTGGATCTCCAAGGTAATCAACTAGAGGGAAATATCACAGATAACCTTTGCCACTCGGACAGCTTGTTTGACTTATCCTTGGGTGGTAATAAGCTTTCCGGATCTATCCCTGAATGCTTGGGTAATCTGACAACTTTAAGACATCTCAACTTAAGCTCCAATAACTTCACTTCCACAATACCCTTGTCCTTGGGGAACCTTGCAGGTATTTTGGTTCTCAACCTGTCGTCAAACTTTCTCAGCGGGTCTCTCCCGTTGGTATTCAGACAACTGATGGTCGCGGAAGAAATTGATTTGTCAAGGAATCAGTTATCAGGTCAAATTCCAAACAGCACATGGTTCCATAAGAATCTAGCTTATCTCTCCTTGGCTACAAATAGATTGCAAGGTCCTATTCCTGGGTCTCTTAGTTTTGCAGTAAGCTTGGAGTTCTTGGATCTCGCTCATAACAGTCTTTCTGGACTTATTCCCAAGTCCTTAGAGACACTCTTGCATCTCAAATATTTTAATGTGTCTTTCAATGTACTACAGGGAGAAATTCCTAGTGAGGGACCTTTCAGAAACTTCTCAGCTCAGTCATACATGATGAACAATGAACTTTGCGGTGCACCACGCCTACAAGTTCCACCTTGCAAAACTTATGCTCTCCGAGGATCAACAGTAACCCTCGTGTTCCTTCTGGAACTGATTTTACCATTAATTGCAGCTACAATGGCAGCATTATTCATAGTCATATGGTTAAGATGCCCAAACAAGAATGTTCGTCCGAACCTGGTCAATACAAGGTTTACATACCGAGACCTTGAGCAAGCAACAGATGGATTTGGTGAAGGCAATCTCCTTGGGAGGGGGAGTTTTGGTTCAGTATACAAAGGAACACTTAGTGATGGGAAGATTGTCGCAATAAAGGTTTTCGATGCTGAAAATGAAGTTTGTTGTAGGAGTTTTGAAGTTGAGCGTGAAGTGATGTGCAATGCCTGTCATCCCAATATCATCACAATTTTTTGCAGCTCTAATGCTGTTAATTTTAAAGCCTTAGTAATAGAGTACATGGTTAATGGGAGCCTCGACAAGTGGCTTTATACTCACAACTACAGTCTGGATATCCTACAAAGACTCGACATAATGATAAACACTGCATCAGCCTTAGAATACCTTCATTCTGGTTGTTCAAGGATTATTATTCATGGTGATTTAAAGCCCAGCAACATCCTGCTAGATGAAGATATGATTTCACGTTTGAGTGATTTTAGCATTTCCCAGTTCTTAAAACCAGATGGTCAACAGAATTCTTCAGGACCAAGCCTCTTTCTTGGCACAATTGGATATGTGGCACCAGGTAATGCTTCTGCTTCATGAATCATCTTCCGTGTTTATGCTGCTAGCTTATGGGCTCCTTCTTATGATTAACTCTATTTAAATGCAGAATACGGTATTCATGGAATTGTTTCGAAAGAAACAGATGTGTACAGTTTCGGTATTTTGTTGATGGAAACTTTCACAGGGAAGAAGCCGACGGATGAAATGTTTGGAGGAGAAATGAGCTTGAGAAGTTGGATCATTGAGACATTACCCCGTGAAATAGAAAGAGTGGTTGATCCTTGTTTATTACAGAATGAGGAAGAATACTTCCATGCTAAAACCACATGTTCATCGGATATTATGAGATTGGCTCTGATGTGCACTTCAGAGTCACCCGTTGAGAGGTTAAATATGAAAGTAGTAGTAGACACACTTGATGAGATCAAACGATTGTTTCTCAGGAATATCTCTGGAGACAACCCTGGTGAGTCCAATTTGGAAGAGTTAGATCCGAATCGCATTAGAAATAACATGAAAAAGTTCGTGAAATGGAGGAGGGAAACCCTGTTGCCTAATCTGGAGTGGCGTTTGCCTGATTACCAATACGAGACCAACAGTTGAACGTTAGAGTCTGCTTGTAATTAGTTCTTGTCCATGCAAAGCCCTTTGTTCTTTGCTTAGAAATTAAAAGATGACAATCAAGTTATGGGCATGCCATACTTCATATCTAGTTATTGTAGTACCAAATGGCATTGTCCTGCTTATTGCATTTACTGTCCTGATAAGTTCATGCTTACAATCTACATGGGAGCTCTTGGCTTTCAAGCACAAAATGCGGCTCAGGTTTATGTTGCTTGGGCTCAGGTACAGGTTTCAAGTATTTGACATGTCAAATCTCTAAAAACTAGGACATGGTGACCCAGCAAAGAAGTGTCTAAAACTTAGATTTGCTTACAAGTTTATGCTATATATAAACTCGTATAAATGTATCATTAACAACTAAAATTGAAGGCTTAAAGAGATTGAAGAAAAAATAATAATTAATAAGAGTGAAAACTAGTTGATTGTTTAGTAGTTACGTGATCCATGTTGTTTTTTCTTATTGAAGTAGTAGTATACTAGATAGGTTGCTAACTCGTAAATGAAGTTCCGTCAAGGAACTGATGGACGTAAATGGAAAAAATCTTGTGGGTTCAGTAATAGCATCAAGAAGAAAAAAAGACATGGCAAACAAAGTAGTACAGAAACAAAAGACTAAGTAATATGTGTTTTAAGAACTTAGACAAATGTGACAATGCCAAGTCAGGCCAAGTCGCAAAGTCTTGAGCAAAAACGAGTGCAAATGTAAACAGAGATGCAAGGAAGTTAAATGGGTGACACTGCCTATTATTGCCAATAATTTTTTTTACAGAAGTTAAGGTAAAGCTGCCATCCATTTGTTGCCCAACTCTTCAATGAATGGACCTAAAAATAAAAGCTAGATCATACAATGAAACAGCTATCAAAGTATAATTGACAAACGTAAGAATACAGAAGATTAAAAAAAAAAAAAAAAAGATAACAGCAGTGCATTGAAGAAGAATTTAGGAATGGACAGAAATATCATGGCATGGCGGCATGCAATGCTATCAATTCAAAAGAGCAGCTTAATAATTGAAAAAAAAAATGAAAATGTTGTCATGTGAGCGGGTCTGGCAATGTTTTACAAAGGGGCAATACCAACATTTCAGGATTTTGAGATCAAAACCTGAAAACGCTTGCTCTATTGCTGGCAAAAAAAAAAAAACAAGTCGCTTCAGGAGTAAAACAATGTTTCCGTGAAGAACAGTAAATCCAGGTAACAGAGTGAAACAATGCATCAATCTTTATTAACATGTCAAGAGCCTAAAAGATACAGAGTTGAACCCGTCATTATACATGAGCCAACTCAATATCAGCATCCAAGATGTAATGTTCTAGTTATGAAAAACTAGAAAAAAGTGTTAGAAAGGCATTTCAGATGCTAAGATAGAGATAAATATAGGCTAGTGTTGATCTACACCACCACGCAAAAAACAACAGCAACATACCAAGCAAATCACAACCTTGTTAAGCAAGAATCATTAAACAGGCTAATACGGGGCAGGAGCAAGCCCAAAACCAAAAAATGAAGCGCAGAGGTTGAAACAAAAATAAAAACAAACCTGAACCAAAAAAACATAAGTTGTAAGGGGTCAAAAAACGTGAAATCTGAAATCAATGCATCAATTGATTCATTGGTATATAGAAAAATGACAATAAACCCGTGAAAAAACAACATACCAGGAAAATAGAGCCACCTCATTGAACCACCCTTGGAGAGGGACAACCTCCTGAGAAGTGGAGAGAAATTAAAAAAAGAAAAAGAAGCATGATAGGAGATAAGCAGAAAGAGAAGCGAAAAGCGAAGGAAAGAAATCGCAAAGAAAGAAAAGAACCAAAGAGATTGGCCAATAGTCTGGGAAAAGAAGAGAAACCAAAATCCAGTGCAGCAAACATCCGCTCCAGTAGAGAACACGCTCCTACACCCTGAAAAAAAAAAAACAACAACCTACAAATAAGAGTAAAAAATGCACAATACAAGGACGAACTGAAATCTGAAACAAAGAGAAGAGAGTAACCTGGACAGCATAAAGGAGAACCAAAAAACAAATCAAGGGAGTCGATTGTTGTCATTAAAATTTGGCAAATCCTGTAGGAAAAGAAAGCAAACAGAAATATAAATCCAAGCTAAAGGTGTAGCACAACCAATCCAATAAGCAAAAAACGGGAAAAAAAGGCAGAGACCAAAGGAAGCACAGTCAATTTTGATGGAGAATATTAGAAGGAAGCAAAATCGAATAAAAGGGTTGGGGAAAAAAAACTGCGAAGGACACAGCCTAAACCAAGGTAGCAAAACATTTCAAAGAAAATGAAACGAATTAAAAGAACAAACAAAAGAAGATGGCATCATTACATAAACTAAGCTCTGCATCATTACGTAATAATATCATAGTCTCTGACAATTGATACAAAGACAGAAGTTCTCTCATGACTGAAATAAGGAGCAGAGTCCTAGAAAAATGGTTCAATAGAGTCATAAACACATAAGAAGTTCAATAAAACAAAAAATAGAGAACGTTTCTTGTTAAAAAAAAAACACCGTGGGTAGTGCCAACGGTATGGAAGCTGATTAGAGGATATACTCCTGCCATTAAAACCATTCACCGTGAGGTTACGCGTCCAACAGGCTTTCCCTCCTCCATTTAGCAAACTTCTCCATGTTATTTCTGATGCGATCTGTTCTCAGGATCTCCAAGTTGAATTTCCCATGAATATCTCCGGAAATGCTCGCAACGAAGGATTGTTTGATGTCTTTGAGCATGTCGACAACTTGTTTCATATTTAACCTGTGAGCAGGTGACTCTGAACAGCACAATTGAGCCAATCTCATAATGAGCGACAAACATGTAATTTTTGCATCAAAATATTCTTCCTCATTCTCCATCAAACATGGATCGATTACTCTGGCTATGTGATTTTGTACCAATGACTCCTCCACCCAATTCTTCAAGCTCATTTCTCGATAAAACATTTCATCCGTCGGCTTCTTTCCCGTGAAAGTTTCCATAAGCAAGATGCCAAAACTATAGACATCAGATTTTTCAGAAACAGTTCCATACAGTCCACATTCTGCATGTAAAATTAGAGTTAACTGTAGAATCTGATGACGTTACAGGGCTGTTGTTCAAAAAATTAAATCTATTTAAAAGGTTAACAAAACACTATAAGCTCATGCTTGCCCGAGAGGTGAGGTAAATATGATTGGTTTGATCTACATGGAATAGGTTTGTGAATAATGTGTGTGTGTTACAAGACTATCAAGAAGAATTACCTGGTGCCACATAACCAATTGTGCACAAAAACTTGCTTTGTTTAGCAGAACCCTGTTCATCTGGATCTAGAATCATGGAAATGCTATAATCACTAACGCGTGCGATCATATCTTCGTCTAGTAGGATGTTGCTTGGCTTTAAATCACAGTGAATAATAGTCCTCAAACAATCGTAATGGAGGTGTTTGATTGCTGCTGCAGTGTCGATCATCACGTCTAGTCTTTGTAGGATATCCAAGTGGTAATTGTGAGTATGAAGCCACTTTTCAAGGCTGCCATTAACCATGTACTCCATCACCAAGGCTTTAAAATTAATACCATTCAAGCTGCAGAAAATGGTGATAAGATTCGGATGACTGGCATTACACATCACTTCATACTCGACATCGAAACTACTCGAACTTCTTTCATCTTCCACATCGAAAACCTTTATGGCAACTACCTTTCCATCACTTAGCGTCCCTTTGTATACTGTACCGAAGTTCCCAGAGCCAATTACGTTGCCTTCATCAAACCCATCTGTTGCAAGCCGAAGTTCTCGGCATGTATATCTTCCATAAGTAATTATGTTTGTGCTTGAGGGCATGTTCCTTTTCGGACATCTTAAGAATAGGATTGTGTATAATGCCACCACAACTAGTGTTATTGACAAAATCAATTTTATAAAGAACATAAGGTTTTTGGCTGATCCCCTGTGACCAATTTTGCAAGGTTGAACTTGTAGGCGTGGTGCGCCGCAAAGTCCATTGTTCATCATGTATGACTGAGCTGAGAAGTTTCTGAAAGGTCCCTCACTAGGAATTTCTCCCTCTAGTCCATTGAAAGACACATTAAAATATTTGAGATGCAAGAGTGTCTCTAAGGACTTGGGAATAAGTCCAGAAAGACTGTTATGAGAGAGATCCAAGAACTCCAAGCTTACTGCAAAACTAAGTGACCCAGGAATAGGACCTTGCAATCTATTTGTAGCCAAGGAGAGATAAGCTAGATTCTTAAGGTCCCATGTGTTGTTTGGAATTTGACCTGATAACTGATTCCTTGACAAATCAATTTCTTCCGCGACCATCAGTTGTCTGAATACTAACGGGAGAGACCCGCTGAGAAAGTTTGACGACAGGTTGAGAACCAAAATACCTGCAAGGTTCCCCAAGGACAAGGGTATTGTGGAAGTGAAGTTATTGGAGCTTAAGTTGAGATGTCTTAAAGTTGTCAGATTACCCAAGCATTCAGGGATAGATCCGGAAAGCTTATTACCACCCAAGGATAAGTCAAACAAGCTGTCCGAGTGGCAAAGGTTATCTGTGATATTTCCCTCTAGTTGATTACCTTGGAGATCCAAAAGTTGGAGATTTGTCAATCTTTCAGCTGTAGTTGGAACTACACTGGCCAGTTCGTTGTTTGCCAAGCTCAAAGCTATCAGGCTGCTTAAATTGCCGATTGTATTAGGAATGTTGCCCTTAAGGTTGCAATCGTCTGCCCAAAACTGTTCAAGTGAGGAAGAGAGATTTCCAAAGGAAATTGGAAGGGTGGTATTGAGGGGATTGACTGACAAATATATCCTTCTCAGATTCTTGCAATTTTCCAATGCAGAGAGAATACTTAACTGTGGTGTAGAAGACTCGCTCGTCAAATGATTGTTGGCTAGATTGAGCACTTGAAGTTGTCTCAGGTTACCAATTGTCCCAGGAATAAGACCAGTAAATGAATTGTTGGATAAGTCCACGACAGCGAGAGTAGATGCATTAGAGATGGAGCTAGGAATTGTTCCCTCGAGTTCATTTCCCCCTAGACGAAGCTCCCTTAGGTTCGGCATGAAAAGGCCCATGGTTGGAGGAAGACTCCCTGAAAGCAAATTTGCATACATCCCAATAACTTCAATTGCCGATATATTGAAGAGCGCGGATGGAACATTGCCAATTAAAGCATTGTCGTCGATTCTCAATGTTTTCAGGTTGGTAAGGCCACCCAGTTCAGGTGGTAATACACCTGCCATGATCAGAATATCAAGACACAATATCAAGTTTTGTTCACTGAAACTCAATAGAACTAGTCAACACAAGGTAAGTTAGAAAGGGCCAGTTTGGCTTGATCTCACCTGTCAAGTTGTTTTCACTGAAATTTATCTCCTCAATCAATGTACAGTTCCCGATAGTTCTTGGAATGCTTCCTGCAAATTCACCAAAATCCATCTTTCTCAAGCACTAGAAGAAAATGTCTGGATAAATATATGATGAGAGACTATTAATCAAAGATCAGTATATTGAAGATGCCGGTGAATTTGCAGACATTTTGAGTTTCATAATAATGTTATGTTTCGAAAGACTAGTCTCATTAACAATGTCCACGGTCATAATCCAGATTCCAGATACAGAGGCTAAAGTACTCTGCCAAGTTCAGAATGGAAACAAGCACTGCACCTAGAGTTGATAGAATAACTGTTGAAGATATTTTCAGAGATAAATTTCAATAGGTTCGTAAGCAATTCCCTTGATAAGAAACAAATTTAGAGGGCACTAGTGAATGATTGTCTCTTCAGGGACATAGTGAGCCATGACCCTGCAGGACAACTAATTGATAAACAGAGTTGGTCAGATTATGGATACAATTTGGCTAGAGAATCAGATATGGCCAATGTGAATAATAAGATCAAACCTTGACATATCATTTTGTAGTGCACTTTAGTGCATTTACTTAAAGGCACAAATATCTCAATAATAGATGTTGAAAGAAGAATTCTGAATTCTGTAAAAGGTTACGAGTCCTATAGTCCTCTTGCAAAGGATTTGACATGAAACCCCTTCTGGAGCATAGTTACATAGGATGCATAATGCATCTACTGCAGAATCTATGTCAATGTCTATATCCAACATAATTAAGGACATGCTTAAAAATTAAAAAAGAAATGGCAGGAGCATACCACTGAGTCGATTCCTGGAGAAATAGATCCCTCGTAATTCAGGGAGATGATTGAAAATATCCGCTGGGATTTCACCCGATAGGTTATTGAAACTTAGATCAATTGTATACAGTGAAGATCTGCTGAAGATGCTGGAGGGCATGAAACCATGAAGCTGGTTGTAACTGATATTGATTGTTTGCAATGAGGATATATTCCATAATGATAATGGTAAAGTGCCTAAGAAAAAGTTGGCTTCTAGAAGCAAGCTTTTGAGTTTAGGCAAGGAACCTAAGCTTGGAGGAATGTCTCCGGTGAATGAGTTGAATCCAAAGTCAAGATACTCCAGGTGAAGCAAGTGAGCTAACTCATTAGGCAGGGATCCATGGAAAGTGTTGTTTCTAATGGATAGGAAAGCAAGGAATGAAAGGTTTCCAATCTCTGAGGGGATGTAGCCAGAAAGACTCATGTGAGAAAGATTCAAGCCACTCACTCGGTCGCGCGGAGCACCACAAGTGACACCAATCCAGCTGCATACTGAGGCAGTGGTGGACCAATTGTTTGCCAAGACGTTATGAGAATCATTAACAATTTTATCTTTCAAGGCTAGAAGAGAAGTCTGATCGGTGGAATTATTGGTGAGTACCATTCCTACGCAAGCCAGCAGCGAAAAGACTGAGATGAACTCAAGAAAGCAAGTACCCTTCATGGATGTCAGTCTGTCAGTTGAGATAAATATAGAAGTACAGTCTGGAAAAACTAACTGTGGAGGGTAAAATCACAGGCCTTCTGAACACCGACCGATAAGCTATAACTAATTTAGGAAGCAGAACTGACAAGAAGGTGCAATGACTATCATTTTCAAGGGCTTGAATATGTTTTCTGTGACATCATCAGTATATTTCGCTTCGTAGGAAATCAAGAAACAACACCTACACTTCTTTAGTCCGACAGGGAAAATGGAGAGAAGTTGACGGTAGGGACAGAGAGAAATGCGAGGAAGGGGAGAAAGAAAATGCACAGAATTGGGTATGGTTCCCCTGGGAGTTCATTAAGCCATGAGCAGAAAGATTTCCAAGCAATTGCCGTGTTAAAAAAATCGAGGAAAAGAAAGAGAGAAAAGTCATAGACAACTGCGTAGACCAACTATGGATGTACCTAAGCATTGATGCTGATGCAGGTGCGGTGTATTCTTTCCAAATGTTGAAGAGTATATAATTTTCCACTCACCAGGCTTCTTTGTAGTTCCCATGATGGCTACGGAAAAATGAAAATAAAAGGGTCGAGTAGAAAACAAAGTCTTGGTCTTCCTCTTCACCATGGTCTTCTTCTAGGCTTAGGCTCAATATTGCTAACCTCTTAGCCTCATGATACGAGAACTTTTAAAAAATAAATATTTTTTTAATTATTTCTATTTCTTTTAGTTTAGTTTAGAGTTTTTTTTCTTTTCAGTATTATTAGATTCTTATAGGGTTTTTTTATTTGAAAGAAATGTTTTTGCTATTTTTATTTTTATACTGAGTATTGAGTATTAATAGAGTATTCATATTGAGTATTAATAGTTTTTTAGCAAATTAAATTTAAATAAATAAATAATTAAATATTTTAAAAGTTTCTAGTTATGATAGTTATGATGTTCTTGATTTTTATTCTAGTTATTGTAGCAAATTAAATTAATTTATATTTTCCACTCACCAAGCTTCTTTGTAGTTTCCATGATGGCTACGGAAAAATGAAAATAAAGGGTCAAGTAGAAAACAAAGTCTTGGTCTTCCTCTTCACCGAGGTCTTCGTCTTCGACACTGTTTGGAAACGCGGTGCAAACCGTATTCTTAAAAAAATTTAAAAAATTTTTTTGTTAAAATTTAATATATTTTATATGTTTTGGATCGGATGTATTGATATCAAAAATAATTTTTAAAAAATAAAAAAATATCATTAGCATGCATTTCGGCACAAAAAATTATTTGAAAAGCAACCGCAACCATACTGTTAAACAAACTCTTCCTCATGGTACAAGAGTTTTATAGTGGCTTAGGCTGAATGTAACTAACCTCGTAGCCTCATGATACAAGAGTTTTTTTTAAAAAAATAAATATTTTTCTTAATTATTTTTATTTCTTCTATTTTAGTTTAGAGTTTTTTTTCTATTTTTTTTTCTCTTCAGTATTATTAAGCTTTTCTAAATTTTTTTATTTGAAAGAAATATTTTTTTATTTTTATTTTCATATCAAGTATTAATAGGGTATTCTAGTTTTTTCTATATAAAAAATTATAATAAATTTTTAGCAAATTAGATTTAAATATTTTAAAAGTCTTTTCATAATTATGATGCTCTTGATTTTTAAAGGCTTTGATCATTTATAACTAATTCAGATATATTTTTCTTCCTTCTAATACAGTTGGTATTAAAATTGAGTTACCTCATTAACCTTAAAAAAACCTTTTAATATTGAGATTTTTAGCAATCTCATTTATATAAATATTTGTTAGAATTCAAATCTTGTTATATTGAAGGAAGAAATTAAGTATACAATTGGTAGATTAATTATGTTTGTCTAATTTTACATCTTTTATCTAATCCAAAGTAGCCGATCTTTCTTGTTTTGTTTCTCAAAAATAAAATAAATTAATTACGAGAGAGAGTTGGAATTCACATCTTTAACCCCCAATCAGTTTAATGTTGAGAAAAATAATCTAGAATAACTTTTGTCGCTATTATCAAAATAGACGTGGCCCTCCAAAATTCCAAGAAAAAAGAAGAAGAAGGTAAAGGTTGAAGGAGGAAGAAGCAGAGCATACATGGCCGAAGCAGCGGTTTCCTTTGTTATACAAAGGCTCGCTGATTCGCTTGACGAACTTGAATTTCATACCGATGTGCGTAGAGAAGTAGAGCGGTTACAAGATGAACTCAGGAGGATGCGTTGCTTCTTAAGAGATGCTGATGCAAAGCAAGATGTGGACGAGAGAGTGTGTAATTGGGTGTCTGATATCAGAAATGTTGCTTATGATGCTGAAGATCTCATTGACACGTTTACCCTGAAGATTAGTCCTCTGAAGAAGAAGCATTTTATCAGAAAATACACTTCCCTTGTTAAGGAGTGGAAACAAAGATCCAAGATTGCCGAGGGTCTTGCTGCCCTCCGTTCCAGACTCCAAGATATCTCTGCCAGCCGTGATACTTACGGTATCCAAAACATTGGAGAGGGGACTACTACTGCAAGTGAGACAATGAGGAAGCTGAGAAGATCATCTCCTCGCAGCGAGGAAAGGGATATTATTGGCTTGGAGAATGATACGGCTAAACTGTTGGAGCAACTTATTCAAATGGGGGATCGTTGGAGAGCTGTTTCTATAGTTGGAATGGGCGGTATTGGTAAAACCACTCTTGGTATAAAGATATATAATCACGGTGCCATCAGGGCTCGTTTTCCTTCCCGTGCTTGGATTTATGTATCGCAGGAGTTTAGTGCAAGAGATATTCTGCAGCGAGTCATAAGACAAATTGCATCGCCGAGAGAAAGGCTTGAAGCTTTGACAGATGAAGAGTTGGAGGACTTGGTGTATGAAAATTTACGGAGGAAACGCTATCTGGTGGTCTTGGATGATATCTGGAGCACCAAGGCCTGGGATTGCCTTAAAAAGGCCTTTCCCGCGGATAGAAGTAACGGTAGCAGATTGTTGCTTACAACTAGGAACAAGAATGCTGCTCTGCATGTAGATCCTCAAACTACTCCCTATGATTTGGAATTCCTAAGTAAACAGAACAGTTGGGAGTTGTTCTGCAAGAAAGCATTTATTGATGGCAGTGACACAACTTGCTCACCCTTATTAGAGGAAATTGGGAAAGAGATTGTGGAGAGATGTGCTGGTTTACCACTGGCCATTATTGTAATTGGAGGCTTGCTATCAAGAAAAAGGAGGCCTAGCGAATGGGAAAGAATTCTTAACAACTTGGATGCACATTTTGCTCGAGACCCAAATGGCGTTTCCGCGATACTTGCTTTGAGCTACAATGACTTGCCATTTTACTTGAAATCTTGCTTCCTTTATTTAGGCCATTTCCCAGAAGATTATTCTATTCATGCCCATAAATTATTTCGGCTATGGATTGCAGAGGGTTTGATTCCACATCAAGGAGAAAGAATGGAGGATGTTGCAGAAGATTACTTGAACGAGCTGATACAGCGAAACATGGTTCAAGCAGAAAGAATGAGTGTCAACGGGAGGGTCAAGCAATGCCGTTTGCATGATCTGCTACGAGACCTCTCCACCTCGAAGGCAAAGGCACAGAATTTTCTTCAGATTCCGGGTGATGAAAATTTCACATCTTTGGCTAGATGTCGTCGCCATCCAATATATTCTGATTCTCATTTGTCTAGCTTGGGATTTTTCAGTCCACACCTCCGTTCCCTCCTCTTCTTTAGAGTTGTCACTAGAGTTCGTTATCGATATTTCATTGGTAGAAATGTCTACGGTTTTTGTGAATTATCAAATGCCAATTTTGACTACATTAGCAGGAATTTCAGACTGTTAAGAATCCTAGAGTTGGAGGGTATATCATGTGGCAGAATTCCAAGCACAATTGGTGATCTGATACATTTGAGTTACTTGGGATTGAAGGAGACTAACATACAAGTGCTTCCATCAACATTAGGTTCTCTGTGTAACCTGCAAACTCTTGATATTGCAAGAAATCTTCACCTTAGGATAGTTCCTAATGTCATTTGGAACATGAGAAATTTGCGACACCTTTACATGTGTGGGCAATCTGGCGGGTTTCTGAGAATCGACAACCTTAAGCATTTGCAGACTCTGTCAGGGATTGATGTCAGCAGATGGAAACAGAACAACTCTGCACATCTAACTAGTCTTCGAAAATTGAAGATGAGAGGAAACTTGAGCTTAGACACAATTGCAATATTTGATTCCATTTCAGCCCTTTTGCAACTTCGATCCCTCTACCTGCGTGCTGAAGGTGCTGAGTTTCCTACACTTAGTCAACTTGGCTCTCTTCACTCTCTTGTCAAGTTGCATTTGAAAGGAGGGATAACACGGTTGCCCAGTCTGCAAGAGTTTCCACCGAATCTCTCCCAGTTAACATTAGAATACACCCATCTTGAGCAAGTATCCATAGAGGTTCTAGAGAAGCTTCCAAAGTTATCGATTTTTAGATTAAAAGCGAAGTCTTACAGTAAAGAAGAACTGGGAATCTCTGCCAATGGGTTTCCTCAGTTAGAGTTCCTAGAGTTCAACAGCTTGGAATCCCTAACAGAATTGAAAATAGAAGCAAGTGCATTGCCAAGGCTTGAAATATTTCAAATTGTCAATTGCAAGGAGCTAAGAATGCTCCCTGCAGAGATGAAACTCATGACTAGTCTCCATGAATTGGTTGTTCAAGATATGCCAAGATTCTTTGTACATAGACTTCAAGGCGTAGATCTTCAGAAAGTCCAGCATATTCCTTCGATTAGATGTATGTGATTGGCTATAGCTGTGTTTATGATATTCATGTCTCAGCTGCGATGTCAGCCATATCATATGTTGGCTGTAAAATATTTCTCAACAAAATTTGTCATTTATTCAGTTGATTCATCTGTCCTTGCCGATCTACCTATAACGTACACATTTTCTCACATTTTAATTGTATTGAAACTTCTTGCCGTTTTGTGTATAAAGATGATATTTTGCCTGAGAATCATATATGCTATTTTTATCTTCCATTTTTTTCGTGTGTTGCAGGACTCAAAAAAATGCATGCACTCTCACTAATTTCTTTGCCCTTCAAGATCAGGCCTCTATGAGGGGCAGTCATTTTCCTTACAGCAGGTGATTCAATTTTTCATTGGAATAGGGCTCAAAAACGAGAAATACTAATGGGCATGAAGTCAAATACATTTGATGGCTCAACTGGATTTTTCCCTTCTGTAATAGAATTGCCTCGCCATTTTCTCTTCATTGCAACTCAAAATACACAAGTTATAAATGCGGATCACTACCATTAACAAATCACAAAGAGCCACAACACTTTTACTTAGCTTGAAAACTATTTCCATGATCATATCAGGAAGATTGGAGCAACATAGATTTGTCAAAAGCAAAAATTCAAAAATGAGATCAACCTCACCGTATATTAAACATAAATAAACAAGATTACAAACATTTACTAATCAAACTTGCACTGCCAATGACAAAGTAGCCATAAAACCAAGAAAAGCCATTACAATAGAATCCCATCCGCCATAGACAGACCCTGCTGAAGTTGGAATAAGAGAGGCAGGGTTGTTGCTCTTAGAAGAAGGTTGTGAAATATTACCCCCTGGATGTGCTTGTGGCGCGCCGGTCGGTGAATCTGCTTGATTGCTTGCTACATTTACCTGGAGCTTCATTCCTCCTAGACAATGTAACTTGTTGCCACAAACGAAGTACCTCGTTCCAGGGTTTGTCAATGACACAGTTGTGTTCCCAGTAGTGAATGTTCTTAGAACATTGGTCGTGTTGCAGCTGTCGAAATCTTCTTTCTTTACCTCATCAACACTGTGGGATGAAGAGTATTGAAACACTGCAAACATTAACAGAAAAAAAACAAAAAAAATTCAGTCTTGTTGCCATTCAATTCTTTCTACTTTTTCTCTGGTGAGTAAACAATTAACCATGTTGTAAAATACTTACTTAGAGCGTCCCCAACAGCAAATGTCTTGTCCTGTGCCCACGTATCAATGTCAGTGCTTATGTCCCAGCCTGAATTATCACCTACCATGTAAGTTGCTGCCTTGCATGTCACTGCTAGGCCAAGAACAACAAGAGAAAAGACCAAAACCAGCTTACCCATTGATAAATGAACAAGTATGGCAAACACGAGAGGGAGATGATTAGCTATAGCTTGTATATATATGTGAAGGTTGATTAAGATCAGATGACCTAACTTCAAATTTGCGTGACTTGTGTTAGTTTCTTTCTTTTTTTGAGTTTATTTTATACAACATGGTTTATTTGAAAAAATGAGTGAAGGAATAAAATTTCCCCATTGCCCTTTCAATTTATACATCTACTCCAAGAAATTGGAAGGACACAAGACTAAAGAGAATTTGGTTAAAGACATTCTTATTTCTTATTTTAGAACTCAATTCAACGTGAAAGGAGCATTTTCCTCCACCTACATTAAATGAAGCTTTTAATTAATTTAAAAAATGTCGTGCGCTCGTGCTCCATCTATTAAGAACAGGGTGAATTTCTAGGGTGATTCTCCAAGTTCTATATTTTGGTCATTTTAATCCCTTCACTATTCTTTTAGGCACACCAGCCCCTATACTTTCTGTTCATGGTTGTTCCAGTCCCTTTGTATAAATTATGTCACTACATGGCTACCATGCGTCGCCACAGATGCACTTACAAGTGAAGATAAGGACCTGCAAAATGACAAGTTGAAAGTATAAGGACTGATGAGCTGAAATCTAAGAATTGAGCGACTACATTGTAGTTGCCCTCCATAACATCCACTAATTTAACATTTTGTCTCTTGCTCGATGGATTGGTCTAAGATATGGTCAGTAATTCCCCAGTCGATGAGGGTGGTCGAACCATAAACCATGATGGGATCACAATTTCTATTCATTTTCTTTTTAGTTGGTGAGGTGGGTGAGAGCGAAAGGTTTGAGTCGTTTGACTGTTATGAGGACGTTGAACCCCTTCCAACCCCGCAATTTACTGTGTCCCATGTCTACCGGCGAATCACCCAACACATTGAAATGATTGCTTGAAGAACAGGAGATGGGAGCTGATAATTATGATTAACACATTGAAATATTTGGGTTATTTTAGGGAATTGCTTCTATGCATTTTCCACGTGTATGGATATATGTTTAAACTGTTGGATCAACATTTTATGGTCAAAATAAATTATACAAACTACTGGAAATTTTAATTTTTTTAAAAAAACCTCAGAGCTCATAAATGGACTGGGATTTTGAAAATGGACCGCTGGTTTTGAAAATCCTGAACAGAGTGGAAAAAAAAACTATGATACGGGATTTAATGATAATCATTTGAGATATTAGCCCTTAATGATTATTGATTCAATATTGAGTTGAAACTATATAAATGTCATGTAAGTCATTTACAGGTGTGGACATCCCTAATTAATGTTGTTTTGCGAGTCCTGTAAGGATATTCAACATTTAATACAAAATATCAACCATACAAAAAGTAGGTGGAATAATTAATTCGAGGATAGGCTTATCCTGTCCAGCCCTATGCTTTCAAGTATGTTTGTATCCAGGATTGTGCTTTTTGATAGGCTTGTCTGTTTACTTGGATGCGTTGTTTTGTTGAGTTGTGCGGAGGCACATACCTATTTTGGAGACTGATTGATTCTGAGTCAATTAGGTTAGCTCACATCCTAGATCCAATGGGATTAAATAGGTGTAATTTATACTCGAGCTTTGGACCTTTAAGGACGTTCCATAACCCATTAATTTTTTAGACTCGAGCCTTAATCGTATCATGAATAAAGTATTTTAGGTGTAAATTCCAATCCATGACCATATGATGCAGACAAAGGTGGATGGTGTCTTTCAAAATAATAGCTAAAATCAGACTTCTTCCTTGGCATCTAAACAAGTAATGTATCACCAGGTTCTAAATTTAATTTTTAGAGGTTATCAATATGAGTCCTATAAATTAATCTCAGGACCATTGAAAACTTACATGATCATTAATTTCAAAACTCGTGGGATTAGTTAAGGTACACGCAAGCTAACCCGAACACCTACGTTAATAAATAAATAAATAAAAGTAATGCAATTTTATGGTTATACTTGATTTCTGTATTTTCATGATGTAGCCGTGAAGCAAGGGCCTGACTTCTGGCAACGAAGATATATCAAACAAGCTTTTGCATGTGTGCGATTGGATCAAGCAGTTCATAATTGTGATGCTCTGTCCTCGTCAAGAAAATAACAGGCCTCGATGCCAGCATTCTTGAGGAGGGTAGAATACAAGTGGGCTTGTGGCTTAACACATGGTCAACAGACTAACAGAGAGACTCCCTTGGCCTAGTTGATTTTACAGGTGCATTACATGCCAAATCCATTTCAATCTACAAGCTGTATAAATCCACATCTTTCCATTATTTTCCGGCAAAGAGTTAATCTTTTGTTTTCTAGTTTTATGGATAGCTGGATGGGATAAAAAATAGATATTTTTCCTGGTTTTGACACAATGTCCACATCCAAATAACAGGGAAATTTACATTTTACAGCTTTTACTCTTCAAACTGGTCTGCATACAAACTTAGGAATCAAGTCTAATCGTAACTTTTGACACAAGATTTTCCTATATAGACCTCCCCACTTCTAGATTCCCCAATTTTTATCTTACCTGCATATCCTTTGGTACTCTTTTGAGCCTTTTCTGAGAGGTTTTTTGGCTGGGGTTTTGAAATGCAAGAAAAGGAGAGCTCGTGCTCATTTACATGTGGCAACACTGCTCAAGAGAGGGGCTTGTCATATGTGCCTGATTGTTTTATTTCTAACAAATTCTTTATTATATTTCTAACGTTGTTACTTATGGTTTATTGTACAAGAACGTGTTGATATCATATTCTAATGGCTTTGTGGATGTTGATTGGGTTGATGATCTATCTACTCGAAGTTCGACAAGAGGATATGTTTTTTTCATGGGTTGCACTGCGGTTTCATGGTGCAGTAATAAGCAACCAACAGTTGCTTTGTCAAGTATAAAAGCTTAATATAATGTTGTCTCTCTTGCTGTTCAAGAATATATTTGGTTGAAGAGACTGGTTAAAGATATGTTCGAAGAAATCAAAGAAGCCGTGGGCATTGGATGTGACAACTTAAGTTACAAATATATTTACAAAAGCCTTAACCAAGGCTAAGCTTGAAGTTTTTGGAGCTCAACTTGAATTGGCACATGAAGGAGTGTTGAAAAATTGTTTTACTTCATAAATGTCCTTAATTGTATTCATGTTCATCATTATATATTTTGAATGTACCTTGTAGGCTATATATATATATATATATATATATCTTGTATTTGGTTTTGCAGTAACAAGCAATACAACAATATTTTCATGTTTTTCTTTTATTGTAGTCTGGTGGATCTAGATACAATTGCAAATCTGGTTCTTGTTTCTTTGTCTGTTTAACTCTTTTTTTTTGGCTCGAATCATAGCTATTAGACCTGGTCCGATAGGTTGACCCAGTACTTGAATGACCCAAGGCCCTGACTGGATCTGGAAAAGGGTAAAAATCAAGCATGCATTGGCCGGTGAATTTTGTTTGACCCATCAAGTCAACTCATGACCCTAAGAAACACTAGAAGAAGCTTTTATTTTTTCAATGTAGAATTGAAAGTTCATTAGCATATATAATATATGTTTACAAGAAAAAAAATTATGTTTTTTCAATATGTGATAAGAAACTTTTTTAGTTTAAATATTTCAGCTTAAAAGGATAAGATATTATATTTTCAATGTTGAATAAAAAAAATTTTGAAATAATTTTTAAAATTTTATTATTTATAATATATATAGCTTATATCTACATAGATTGTTTATTAACTTTTTCATGTGAAATATTAAAACCTCAAATATTTTTTATTTAATTTTTTTCACAGGTTGACCTGGGACCACTTTTTTTGGCCGGGTTAACCTTCGAATCGAGTTTGATAACTATAGCTAGAATATGGTAAATTAACTATTTCTCTCATTTTCCTTTTCTTTCCTAGCGATTTTCTCTTTTCTTTTTCAAAATCTAGGATTGAATTATTAAGCAAATCAAATTTACGATCGAAACATGCATTACAAAAACCACAAGGACCAAACATTCTTGAAATGGAAACTTTATGGACCAAAATGACTTTTTAACACGAAAATGAAAAGGACTCTATTTGATATTTTGTTTTTATATATGAATTTAAATTAAATTTTATTACATTGATCTCTAATTAAATTTAGAGATGTTACTAAACACCTGGAATTCACGTGAATATGCAAAAGAAAAGGAAATTATCAACAGATAAGATATCAATAACATAATATGAAAAAATAAAATTAAAAAAAAATAAAGTTTAATTGAAAAAAAAAACACATAGACTACATTCTATAATTAGTAAAAGTTAATGGATATGGATGACTTTTTCCGATCCTAATTTTGATGTATATAGCACAATAAACTAAATACATCAAAATTAGGATTGCCTAATTCACTCCACCATTTGATTTATGGGCAATGGTAAAAGGAGTTCGGAATCCCATTTCCATGGTTGCATCATCATCATCATCGTTTTGGCTTTATGTTTAGGAATATCCTCGTATGAACTTCGAGAGTTGAGCGTTAATATTTAGGAAACAGATTTGGGCAATTTTCTAGGAAAGACAAATCAGTTATGATTTTGTCGGTTAATTGAGCTGAAATCAATTATTGATGGTAAAGTCGAATTTCAACTCTAAAATCTGTTATCGACGCCAGGCCTTGCTTGTAATTGCACCAAGGTAAACAATCAGTAGCTGGGGTCAAGGCACAATATCATTCTACAGGAGAGAAAAAACATGTTATGAGCTTGGGCACATTGCTTATTGTATCAAATCACAGAAAGAGAATTATTAGTTTATAGTTAATCTAATTGATAAAATCATTTGTGAATTATATAATTGCTAATCGAACATAAACAATTTTTTTTTTAAAAAAAAGAAAAGAAAATCGAAGAATATGCAGCTAGCTCTCGTCAAATTCAATTTCCTACGAGCAATGCTTTTGTTTTCCAAGATCATAATCATGATGACGATGATGATTGCTCTTACTGTCCTATACAGGACACGAACATTCGATGGATAAAAAAAATGAGAGGACACGGAGGGTACGTACGACGTCAAGACGAAGCTCGAACAGCCTGACTTTGGTTTTGAATGATATGGATGATTCATTGATTTTGGTTTGTGGGTTTTGTATGTTATTCAATTTTATGATTTGGGTTTTAATTTTTTTTTTTGGACTGATTATTTGTTTAAGCTTTTGCTAATTGGGGATTCTGGCGGTGGCAAATCATGTCTGCTTTTGAGATTTTCTGGAAGTCATAATTTCTTTTCCTGAACTCATTAAATTGTGATTTGATGTGTTGGACTAGGTGTAATTTTTTCTGGTCGAGCTAATATTTTTACCTCAATTTTTGTGAATGAGATTATATTCTACTATTATGAATATGTTTGTTAAGACTCTTTCTTGGTGAAGATCTCCTCCCTCTTTTGGATCACTTGGTCTTTAGCTGAGATCGAGGCAACATTTCTGTTTCTTTTGCTTTGATTTTTGTCCTTGTGAAACGTTTCATCTCTTATTTATATTCAAGTTCTTGATGTTATTAGTCGAGGGTGTGTTTAGGACTGTAATAGTGGTGGTGGTTAAACGTATTTTTACTTAAAAATATATTAAAATAAAAAAAAATTATTTTTTAAAAATTATTTTTGATATCAATACATCAAAACAATATAAAAACATTAAAAAATATATATTTTAAATAAAAAAATCAAAATTTAAAAAACAACCCGTCATTCATTCCCAAACGCACGCTTTTCTTATATGTAAACAAGGGGAAATGGAAGCTTGAGAAGATGTTGTAGAGAATTACATGCCTTTCTGCTGTGCTATTAGCTTTTGAATTTTATAGTTATTTATGCAAACTTGCTTCTTCTTTTTTTATCTTTCCAATGCAGGATGATTCATATCTGGACATTTACATCAGCACAATTGGAGTTGACTTTGCGAGCACCAGAGAGGCATTGATGCTCGCAAATGTTATTCTGATCTGCGAATGTGACTGATAAAGTGGATTTTCTGTTTCTGTAGAAAATTCGCACCGTGGAGCAAGATGGAAAGACCATTGAACTTCAAGTTGTAAGATATTTCATATTCTAAATATCTGGGTTGGTGGATTTTTCCTGATATAACGTAACGTGACGTGACGTGATCTAGCTGACAAGATTTTCCTAATAAAATTGGCAAATATATAACCAGGATACGTGTTGCTATAGTAAAGGAAACCTAGACCTATAAATATATGCTCAAATCTCGTTTAGATTTGAGCATATATTTAAAACTTGAGGTGTTCGCCACAATTAGATTTCCCCTGAAAACCAAACAAACAATATCTCAATTAGTGTTTGTTATTATAGTTCAATTGTAATTTTTTTAAAAAAATAAAATTTTATTTAGCTTGAAATTAATTATTTTTTTATTGTTGTGATGTATCGATATAAAAAATAAATTTAAAAAATATTATTTTGATATATTTTCAAGTAAAATACATATTGAAAAACAATTTCTACCAAATTTCCAAACAAACACTTAAAATACTATTTTTTTTGTGTTACTTTAAAATGGTTGAGATTTTAAATGATTTAGTGGATATTTGAAAGTGTGATAATTTTTGTTTTTAAGTGTGTTTTAAAAATGCATTTTACTTTAAAAAATATTAAATTTATGTTTTTAGTGTTTTTTTATGATTTTAATGTGCTAATATAAAAAATAAAATAAAAATATAAAATATATTATTTATATGTATTTTCAAATAAAAAATATTTTTTAAAATCACATACACCATAATACCAAACAGACAGATGAAATATCAACCATTCGATCTTTTTCAAAGCATACCCTAATTATGCTTAAAGCGACCATATGATGCCACATTTTGTGGTTTTTTTTTCAATATATATTCTGTGTTTTTGAATTATAAACATGTTTCTATAAACTTGAGTATGTGTCTGTTATTTCTGTTATCTAATGCGTGTTTTTCACTTTGAAAAAAAGAGACCTATCAATTGAAAAAATAAGAAAATAGAGAAACAAAAGGAAGTTACCGTGTATAATATCTCTCTATCTTAGTGTTTGTTTAGTATTATGATGTTAAGTTTTTTTTTAATATATTAAACTGATTTTTTTATTTTTAAAATCAGTATATCAAAAATAATGAAAAACATTAAAAATATCAATCTATTATTTTTTTCAAGCTAGATATACTTTTGAAACGCTCATAAATACAGTTTCAATCCCAAAGCAAATAATATCTTAGTTTGACAAGTGGAATCTAATTAAATACAACCCACATTCACATAACATTTTCATATTTTGGTAAATGCACTTAATTTCTTTTAAATTCCATTATTTCAAATTATGTTTATATTATTTTATGTGATCTAATTTGCAAAATATAATTTAGATTTGTTGTGAAGAAACAAGTGAAGGAAGAAGGATCAAGATCGATGCTAATAAAAGTGTTAAATGTATTGCAATACCATCCTTCATTTCCAATTAGAAGACACAGTAAGAGATTTGGGGGTTGTTTATGTAATATTTACCACTTTAATTGTTAACTAAGCATATCTCCTACTATCATCATGAACTAGCTTTTTTGTCCATGTTTCTCCCGTGAGGTTGAATTATTTTTTTGAATAAAAAATAATGTTTAAATACTAAAAATAAGTTAAAAAAATAAAAAAATTGTCCATGACAAATATGTAAAAACACCAATTAAAGTTAAGTTAACACGGGGTATTCTATCAAATTTGCAATCTAAATTATGTGACTAAAATAATCTGATTAAAAAAAATTGTAAAGCCTTTTAAAAAATATGTTAATTTTTTTAAACTCATGATCCTAGTCATTAAATTTAAAGAATCAAGTCTAGAAAATCACGAAGTTCAATTTCAAAAAAAATAAATATTAAATGATGAAATTGAGAAAAAAAAATTCTAATCATACAAAAGGATTTTAAAAAATAGCAATTCAAAAAATAAAAATCAAAATCACCACCACAACTATTATTAATAAGTAATATCATCACTATTACTATTATCATCATGATCATGATCATGATCATGATCATTGTTATTATTAATACTACCATGACCATCATTACAATTATTATTGTTACTACTGTCACTACTAGTATTGTTGTTGTTCTTATTGAAAAAAATAAAAATCATGAACTTAATTTGAAGGATATAATTTAAAAATATAAAAACTTAGATAAAAGGGCCAGGAAAAACAATAAGAAATTAAAAGAAAATGGACCAAATTGAAATCATTAATATTATTGAAAAAACTAAATTTATAAACTTGATTTGAAAAATAAAATTGAAAGATATAAAAACTTTGAAAAAAGGCAAAGAAAAAAAATTAAAAATTAAAAGTAGAAGAACTGAATCAAAATACCTTATATATATACAAATTAAAAGGCAAGAGTTAAATTGAAAAGAAATAAAACCTCAACAAAAGAGAAAATAAAAAAAAACAATAATCAAAACTAAAATGTCTAAATTTGAAAAAATAAAATAAAAACAAGGATCATGATGTATTTACAGAGATATGAGAGAGAAATGAATGAAGAAAAAATGATCATAAACGATACACATGCCATGTTTGGAGTACACACACCGCCTATATTAAAAGAGAAGATAAGATGAATCGACTGAAATAACATAAGAGATTTTTTGACCATCAGAAACTGCAAAGACGTGCCGCCCAATATGTGCGGTTGTTCCAACACACTGACATTTACTTTGCATGCGCCAACAACTTTTAAATTAAAAATCATTATTTTAAAGGGAAATTACATTATTATTCTTAACCAAACTTACATTTAATAATAAAAACTAGGTTAAAAGACCCAAACATCTCTTACTATAACGAACTAAATGTCTTGCATCTAAGAGTACATGTGTAATTCTACTGTATATAAAAAAATAAAAAATATCTAAATACCTCCGGCTAATACCATTAATTTTTTTTTTACTTTTGGGGGATATTTTAGTTATTTTACTATTCATAAAACATTAAATAAACACAAATATCTCCAAAAAAATCAGTAATAATTAATGCATCTCTTGAAAATACTAAAATAACCTTGGTCAAAAAGCATGTAATTTTTTATAGAAATGATAAAATAGTCATTAATGAACAATAAAATATGAGAGGGGTTATGGTGAAACCTTCCTCTATTTTATTTGTTTGTTGATGTTTTTATTAAGACTGTCATCGGAGAGTTTAACGTGACATGTAATTGTAGATGTAAAATTAATGAAATAACGAATTATTTATTGATTACCAACATGAAGGTTCTTTAACATTCACAAAAAGCATTTGATATGCATTTATAAACATCGAATCCAATACGGATATGGACATGAGATACCTAAATAATTATAAAGTATCCGTCCTCGATAACATCTTTGAAATTTAGGGACTAATTTATCAAAAAAAAATTAAAAGAAAAAAATCAAGATCAAGAAGAAAACTAAAAGAGCTACACTGTAGAGGGTTGAACTTTGCACAGTCTCGGCTTGATTGTGGATTACAATATTGATTTTTTTTCCTTTTAATTATTATTTTTTCCCCATTGTATCCAATCATGTGCTGTTTTTTATATTTTGTGAGCTGATTATCTCTTATTCCTGGGGTTTTTTTAGTTATTAAAGTTTTTATAAGATTTAAATTTTGATTATAGACCAATTTGATGAGTTTGGTTTGAATTTGTAGAATAAAAACATAATTAAAAGAAAAATGATAAAATTAGAAGTAAAAAACAGGTGATGGCCAATCTCAGACTGGCACAGAAAATTATGTGTTGTACATGTATTTCCCTTCAACTTCTATTCTGGTCCTTTAAGTTTTTGAACTTTTAATTTTAATCAAAAACTTTATTTATTTACTTTTAGTACATGCGTTTGTGAGACGAGAGAGAAAATAATTGATAGATCAAAGAGAAAAAATAGAGCTATAAATTAACTATTTTCAAGCAATAAAAAAAATGATGATGTCTCAATGGATTCCATTTAATAAAAGGAGTAATGTGTTTTTTTATATTTTATATTACTGGAATAGAAAGATTAAGACTCATAAAGTTTTTATAATCCGGTTAAATTTCTATTCTTTAACTAATTAAATGTTAATTTAAGATTAAAATGGATTTATTAAGGTTTTTAAAATGTTTTCAGGTGGAAAAAGTTTGCAAGTTATTTTTTTGGTTCCTGTAAGCCAGATCTTGACTTTCTGACCACTTTTTAATTGTTGCAATCTAGACTAGAAAATAACATGTTTTTTGCTTTATTGTTTTTCAAAATAAATAAATAAAAGGATGGATGATATGTTTTTCATCATTGAATATATAAAAATAGAGAAGCTAGATGGGCGGACCTAACCTTCCAGCCCAATGCATTCTAGATTTTCTTTCTTTTAAGTTAGGTGTGCTCTTTTATGTGGGTTTTTTTTTTCAATATTTTTTTCCCATTTTGATTTAAAAGCATTATAAATAAAATACTTGACATTATATTTAGATTAGTAGTTGTTTTTTTCATAATTTTTAAATAATATTTTACTCTTTTACGAGAATGTTAGCAATTTAATTTTCAATAATACATGACATGCAAACAAATAATATCTGCTCATGGATATTTAGTTTTAATAAATGTTCTATTTTTTTATTTTTTTTGATAGATTTTGACATGATTTTATCACATTAATTTTTACCTTTAATCACAAAATATTAAAACATTGTTTTAATTTTTTTATATTGAAACTTGCTTTTGAGACCACGATGAATTTTCATTTAAAAAATAATATTTATAATTAAAAAACATGTTATCGTTAAAATAATAAAGACATGCATCACTAAAAGAATAAAGTTTAAATTAGAGAAATCCCTTTTTTCTACTTATTTTAAATAATTGAAAATCTTAACAGACCTTTATTTTAATTTTTGTCATTTTTTATTAAAAAAATAGACTACTAATAAAAAGTTATGTCATTATTTTTAAGTATATCAAGTTTTTTTTGGGTGATATTATTGATAGATTTATGAATAATTATGTATTAGTCTAATATGAAGAATTTTTAAATAATTTGCTTATTAATATCAAATAAAAATAAAATATATATTTTTAAAAATCTTTTATTGTAAAACTTTTATGTATTTTTCTTAAATTTATTATTCCCATACCTTTTCATTTAGTTGCAAAGAAATAATTGATTCATGATTTTTTAATTAATACATGCTTTCATGATTATAATAATTTTTTATTTTAAAACATGTTTTCATGAAAAAATATGTAAATAAGAAAATTAGTTGTTTTTAAATATATATAATTTCTTTTTTAGTCCATATTATCGTATTTTTCTTGATAGATATTTTTTTATTAAATGAACTATGCTGCAATTAAAAAAATTATTTTGTTGTCAAAACAAAACAAAACTACATGAATTAGAGAAGGCAATTTTAAGAAAGGTAATACATTTTTTCTCAATAATTTATGATTAAATAAAAAATAAATTTTAAGAAATAAACTTATTAAACAAACTTAGTTTCCCGAATGATTTAGATCATGAATTGGTTTGACGTACAAAACGATGAAGTTTTATGTTTTGTTTCTACAAAATAAACTCATCTTTTTTAAAAAAAAAAACAAATTTAAGGTATTAACTGGATCAACTTGGTCACACTGAAAATTCACGCAAGCCATAGCCTCGGTTGATGAGTCACCATGAGTAGGTGGATGACTCGGACCAGATTAGCACTGTCAAATAATTCCCGGCGCAGTACTAACACAACTGCCCAGTAGAAAAAAAAGCGGACACTCACAAAGAACCTGAAAGAAAGAATCATAAAAACTCTCTTTCTCTCTCTTCCTCCCTCACTAAATTCTGTCACTCGCTCTTGTGCTCACTCACTCTGTTGTTCTCCACCCACTCTCAGTATCCGGTCCTATCATCGGCTAAAAAAAAACCGGGTCCGGTCCGTCAATCGAACCAAATAAACTGCAAATCTGTTCAGGTTTGGCTAGGGTTTGTTTTCTCAATCGTTTGATTTTTTTACAAATTTAGATTAAATCACTAATTTATTTTCAGCTCAATTTGCAATTAATTTGCAGGTTTTTTTTGTTTATGTCTCCTACAAAACCTAGTTGTGCTCGTATACTAATATTAGTGGTAGCTACTATGAACCTACAAAACATTGAATTAGCGTAACTGAAGAATGCCGGGGATTCCTTTAGTCACTCGTGAAACCTCCTCGTATGTGCTTTTTAAATAATTAATTTCTCATTTTTTTGGATTTGAATAAATTTTTTGTCGAGTGAATATTTTTATTTTTTATTGTTATTGGAAGATATAGCAGAAGCACGATAGATCAGATGTGCCGTGAAGATGGACGTGGTGGTGGTGGTGGTTTGCATTTGACTGAAGAAGAAGAAATTGCTGCTGAAGAAAGTCTTTCGATGTACTGCAAGCCTGTTGAGCTTTATAATATTCTTCAGCGTCGCGCCATTGGAAATGTAATTATATTTACGTTTTACTTGATTGTTTTTTTCTTTTATGTCGTTATTTGTTTTGCGTTTCTGATTGAATATACTTTCTTTTTGTCTATGAGGTAGCCGTCGTATTTGCAAAGATGCTTGCGGTATAAAATACAGGTGAAGAATAAAAGAAGGTAATGATGTTCCTTTCCACTGTTCTTTAAGTTTGGAGTAACTTGCATCAGTGAAATATTTTTGTTGAAGCTTTTGTATGTGTGTGTGTGTTTAGCTATATGAATTGTAATCAGTTGTTTAGGGATTTAATGATACGGTCCATGTTATAGTTATGTAAGGATGCTGGCTTATTTTTGTTGATTAAATTTTGAGGATGTAAATGATTTTGAGGTGCTTACCAGGTTTCTTTTGATTAAACTTGTAGAATACAAATGACAATTTCAATGCCTGTTACTCTAAATGGAGCTGTACAATCACATAGTCTATTTCCCTTGTACATTTTGTTGGCAAGGCTTGTATCCAAAATTGGGGTTTTAGAGGTAAGAATGCATCTATTTCCTTATCCTAGCAAGATTGATGTATATCAATGCTATTAGAGGTAGTATTATGTGGTGGTTATCTATTTCTAATGTTCCACCTTTGCTTTTGTACCCTGCTATAAAGTATTCTGCAGTATATCACTTTAGTCGACCGTGTGTTTTGACCAACTTTGCTGGAGTCGAGGGCGGTACTCAAGCGCAAACAAATTTCGTTCTCCCTGAGATGAATAAGCTAGCATCAGAGGTCAAATCTGGCTCACTGTATGTCTTGCTTGTCAGCTTTGGTATGCATTCATATGTTTGGTTGGTACTTGAGAACTTATCTGCCATATAAGAATATTTGGTCTCACTGTCATTGTTATTTTTGGCAGCTGGGGCCCAAAGTTCTATGCGTGGAATTGATTTAACCAACGGTCATTTGGGTATGGAATTGTTTCCATGTGAGATATGCTTTGGTTCCTTAACTACTTCTTATATGATGTCACGTGGAAAGTGTTTCAAATGCATGCTATACTATTTTCTTGTAATTGGTCTGTTTGTAATTTTTTGTTTGTAATTTTTTGTTGCCAAGAAATTACTATAGATGTTTTTAAGGTTCAAAATTTTTTCTTTCTATTCTACATGGAGAAAAAAAGTAATAAACCAGACAATGTAATGACAAAATGCCATGTCAAACAACTCATTATCACAATCTGGGCCTTGCTGATGGGGTTTTAGTTGCCCTTTTCTTTTTTCTAATAGTTGTCCTTTTGCATCGTGAAATCCAGTTTTTCAATTTGAAAAATTGCTTGTACATGGCAGAAAATGTTGGAGGATGCTGTCTATTGGGGAAGATACCATTAGACTCGCTGTGTAATTTTTGGGAGAAGTCACCAAATTTGGGTTTGGGACAACGAGTGGAGGTGACATCTCCTGTTGACATGAATGCTTGCTTCTTGAAGGTAAAGCACTTTAGCTCCTGGTTAGCTAATTATTTTTTCATATTTTTCTTAAACCCATGATGTTTTAATAAGGAGACTCCATCCTAACTGACTCCACACTATTACCCATTAGAGAGGCTGGACCTGATTCATCTTAGTTTACAAACGCTATCACAATATAGGTCTAATCATTGCCTATAACACAATGTCATGGGTTAGGCCTGATTTTTTTGTTTGATTTCATTATTTGAAGAACAAAATTAGCCATGGTCTTATCACCACCACATCACTCTAACAGACCAAGTGGTGTTGCTCCTTTATCCTCTGCCAAATGGCCTGTGTAAAGAAGCTACTAACTGCTGGTGTTCTTGCATGCTTTCACGAAGTTTGACATAGACCTGTAGACTTTCCACTTTCCATGCTGTTCTCAGCTGTAGAAATGCTTTACATTTTCTGCTGTATGATTAAATAGTGATGGCTGGAAGCTGACATTAGCATCTTCTTGGGCAGCCTCATGACCGGGAACATTACTTGACCTGAATAATTTAAGCGTGTGATTTATTTGTTTTGTGCAATCTGATTTTCAAGGACTCATCAGATTCCATTTGTATTTTGAGATTTAAGAGTGTTTTTTTTGTGTTTCTCTTCTTGCAGTTGACTTGTTTGACCGAGGACAACTGTGTTTTAATTCAAATTCCATTTAATTCTGAAACTGTGGTTTGTTCTGTTCTCAAAAGTCTTTTAGTTGGATAAATTCAAATTCATTTATTATATCTACTGCTAGATGTTTCTTTTCTGACAGAAGTATGTATTTTGGTTGTTTGTATTTACCAAAGAATACATCACAGCTGCAAGTCAACGTTTCTGCAGAAGAGGTTGGGGCTAAGGAAAAATCTTCTTATCATTCATACACCTGTGGTGACATTTCTTCTTCATCGTTGTCTCATATCATTCGGTAATCTCTCTTATACATCCTAGCATCAAACACTTTTCAATTGATATTGTTTTTCTTTATTGCACTGGTCCTGATTTGAGAATTCTTTGTTTTCCTATATGAGTATGATAAAACATTTTCACTTCTTGTATTATGTAGGTTGAGGGCAGGAAATGTGATTTTCAACTATAGGTATTACAATAATAAGTTGCAGAAAACTGAAGGTAAAATTAATTTTCTTTTCTTTGTTTTGTTTTAATGCATTTTAATGTCTTGTGGGTTCACATTTTGGCTTAGATGGAAGAACTTATAACAGCTTCAATCTTGAAGAGAACAGCTTTTTCCTTTTGAACTCTTCAATTCCTTGATAGTAGATATTTGTTCAATTGTTATTGATGGGTCTCTGCACTTTAAGTTTTTTCTTGGGCTTCTGGATCTGTAAGCTCCTTTTCCTCTTCTTCTATAACGTGTTGGATGTCTAACTCGCAGTAACTGAAGACTTTTCCTGCCCATTCTGCTTGGTAAAATGTGCAAGCTTCAAGGTTGGAGGTTTTCCTGATATCCTTTTGTTCCTTGTGATGAAAACAAAACCATGACTGTCTTTCTTTCAGGCTGAGTTCTTATGTTGAGTTCCATATAATTTTTTTTTTGCTCCTTAGGGTCTGAGATATCACTTGCCCTCATCACATGATCTCTTCAACTTTGAATTTTGGGTTGGTAAACTACAGGAATCTTGGGTGAATTCAGTTCTTTACGTTTGAATTCAGTTCTTTACATATTTTGTACTATAATGACTATTCCTGTGTATGTCTTGCAGATAACGGAAGAATTTCAAGCTGTAAATATATTTGTGAAAACTGATATTTGGAGATCTGAGGTTAGAATAATTCCTCCTATAATAAATTCTTCGTGGCATTTTATTGTTACTTCCAATTTGCAACAACAACAGTTCATATTTGAACCTTTATTTGTCCTATATATGTTATTTTTTCAAGTTACAAAGTCAACAAGCATTTACCATATCCAGTTGGTCTTTATGCTCCTATTATGAATTTTTCATGTGAAATAAAGCAAAACAAAGAAAGGGTAATATTGCTTGTTTTAAACAGAAAACTTAAAAGCGAACATATACATAAATATATTGCTTCCTTATTAAGGGCTTTAGAGTATCGTTTAATTTAGTGTCTCATAAACATATAAATACTGGAAATTTTATGATTTGCTGGAAGGAAATTCTCGTGATGCTTAATAGAATGCCATGTAAAATGAAACACTAAAATAAAAAGAGAATACAAACATACACATTACGTTGTTTACATTACCTTGAGAGCTTTCAGGGATTTGTCTGCTTTAGAGCATAAATATTGGAAATTATATGATTTGCTGGATGATAGGCGAGTTTCTGAGTTTATCATTATTAAGGCTGATAGGAAAATTTCTGTCATTGTTGACTTTATTCCATATACATACAAGTCAAGTAAAAACTATGGGAAAAATTAAGTGGTCTATGTGAACTGCTAAATATGCAATTTGGGGAAAATGCTTGGCATCCATGTGAGGTACAAAGCATGGTATATATCCTATTTTTTTTTTTTGGAATTCATATGCCAATTTCTTTTTATTCAGATTGTTGCAGATGGTATTGATCCAAAACAACAAACCTTCTTCTTTTGGTAAGTCTTAGATTTGTCTTGCTTGAAGTAATAAATTGATTCATCTTCTGTCAATTTTGTTGATATATTACAATACCATGGACTGAAATGGGTCTGTCCATATTTACCCATAGCTCAAAGAAACCAAAGCGCAAAAGACCCAAGAAACTTGTTCAAAAGGCAAAGAATGTACTTGACAAGACTCTGAGCAGGCAACAGGGAGCTGGTGAGCTGCTTGACAAGATTGGCGGTATGTGCTTTCTACTTATGTACATTAATTGTGCTGATGAATGGCATCCTTGTAACGAAATCTATGGAAATATTTAGACAATGGCTTAATGCATAATCTGCTAGATTTTTTATTTTTTGTTGTCATGATTAGGAATCTTGATGAACAATAAATACATAAAAATGACAGCTCCCTGCACTTAGCCTGGCAGGAAAAAAATTGTTTTTCTGCTCCTCACAACTTCAAAATTTGTCACCTCTTTCTTCCATAATAGGTACTGGATAGAGGACACATTTCAAAGCATTATTCTTTTGGGCCAAAAACATAATTTGGGAAAGCATAGGGTGGGTGTAATAAACAGAGCCATTTGATTCATTGTAGGACTTCATTATCTATCTTTATTCCTGCTGCAAGGTTTTGCTTTGGGAAGGAAATGAAGGAGCAAGTGGCATTTTTTGTACACTTGCCAGAGTTTGGAGTGGATGTAGCTAATGGGCACCTAGTAATTGGTTGGTCTATTGTAAAGAAACTATGAGATATTTTCAATAGATTTATCAAATGCTATGCTGTGTAATCATAGTGCCAAATTTTACAATTCTGTTATTTGTAGCTGTGTCTTATGCTTGCATGCTTCACTTTCTTATTGTATGTTTGTTAGTTGAGAACCTTATTTATTTGAGTGCTGATGTCTCAGGTGGGAAGGATTTGCAAACCGCTAGCATGTGTAGCAGAGAGTATGGAGAACACATTCGTTCTGGTGCTGATGTTGTGGGGGTTTCAGGTTCTGCAGCACATGCATATCCTGATGCTGAATGTGCTCAATTGGTACCTGGGAATAATCTTGCACCTCCTGCCATGCTACAATTTGCAAAGACAAGAAAATTATCAATTGAACGGTCTGACATGAGAAAGTAGGTCTCAGTTCATCTTTATTCTTGTAGCATATCTTCTTTCTTAATTCTAAAGTCAATTGAAAAATGCACGAGTAGTAGAATCTCCATTTGTTAGGTCTGGTCAACAAGGATGAAGTGCTGCATGGTCAGTTTATCTGTTGCACTTGTTTAGGCTGTAATATGTGACTCAAATTAAAATGTTATTGAGTGAATGTATCCTTGAAGTAGCCAACTAACTTGTCGGAGTATTGTTGTTGATTGTAATTGTTCTATAGGTTGCAGCTTATTGTTTTGTAATACACAGTGTGAATTACTTTTCTAATGCATTTAATCTGAGTTAGTCACTTTATTCATTGTTTATTGCTTGAAGCTTATAATTTGTCAGATTGATAAATATTTTTCGAAGCTTAAATATGGGTTTAATCTAACTATTATCTTTCTTCAGCCGGACGCTCCTTCACAAACGACAATTTTTTCACTCACATAGAGCTCAGGTGAGTAATGACTGTCTTTCAATAAACAATTCTATTTTGTCATTTGCTTTACTCTTAATCTATGCCTGTTGTTGAATGAATTGAATGTTAGGCTTTCTTCTGAAGTATGTGACTGGCATTTATTATTGATGGACAAATGTCATGTATTCCAAACTTTAGTGAGAGTGTGCATACTGGATATACCTGTGTTAGTGTTTTAATGCATGTGACACCTTTGAAGATTCTAGCCATGCACCTGTCTTAGGAGAGTTTATTTAAAATGTCTACTTCTAACAGTTAAGACATGCTCATACATTTTTTTTTTATTGTCATGTTAGTATAAATCATCAAAATTAAGTGGTTTATCTTGATGCAGATTATTAAAAATAGAGGTGAAATCATAAAAAACTGACTTTTTTTTATTTAGTTTTCATAAAATGTCAAGCATGTTGCCGTATGCTTTGCTGAATATCAATGTCATACATGTTTGAATCTGTCTCAAGTGTGTGTGTACTGTTCTCTAAGCTACTCACAGATTAGTTTTTTTCCATGTTTCTCATTGACTCTAATGGAATTTGACTAGTTTTTGTGATTTAATTCTAACTCTACAACATAAAAAGTAAAAGAAAATCTATGAATTGCTTAGATTCTATGGACAATTTTTTGAAATTGATGTTCATTTTGTTTTCTTAAGCCAATGGCAGTTGAGCAAGTTATGTCAGATCGGGATAGTGAGGATGAAGTTGACGATGATGTTGCAGATTTTGAAGACCGAAGGGTATGTTTAATGATTAAGTTGCCTAATACTAGTTTGGTACTCTTATGATGCAATTTTGAAACATGTTTGTGCATATGGTATACATGTTACCCTTTTCCATTGGATTGATTTTCTGAGCTGAAGTTAGTCCCTCTTGAATTTATGAAGTGGTAAGATTTAGGATGCATTAAGTTTAAGCACTTATTAATTTATCATCATTTAAAAATATTATTTTCAAAATATGTAGTACTTTTTTCTTCTCTAAGATAACAATTAGTTATCGTCATTACTACTTGAGATCACAAACACAGCCAACCTCATGAGTCCAATCATCCTGGACTCCCATCAATTGACTCATCAATTTATCATATCTAAATAATCAAATATAGACTAATTACTAAAGAAATTAAGACATGTATTAATCAAAACAGAGAATCTGACATATAGTGGAAAACATGATTTTTACTCGTCATTACAACACTACTTCCAATTTCAAAATAAAACTCATATTTCCATACAAAAAGTGACATCTGTCTAGCACAATTCAAAAGTAGCTTACATTTCCATCTACATACCAAAATCCGCAGTTTATATTTACATAAGAGAACTACCTAACATATACTAAACAAAGCTGATGAATAGCAAGTCCTACCGGTATGTGAAGTACTTGCGATGATTAGCCAACAAGGTAAAAATACAATTAACAGTTGACGTGAATAAACAAAGATTCTTCTAAAGATTCTTTAATGTCAATATTATTAATTTTCTTATGCAAGAAGATATTGTGTCTATTTATTCAATGAGTGATGATACAGTCATTAAACTCATTAGTCAGTTGGTTCCTCATCTAGGGTCCACATCACTTTGACCATCCTCACCGGATGGTCAATTATTCTCACTTATTCATCAATCTTTCCATCAACAATCCTTCCCTCGGATGTTATCCTTTCTAGTAATCCCTTTTTGATTACCGTGAATTTCTAGATTAGTTGCCAGTAATTCCGGCACTCCATTTGAGTGCCACACACATTACATCTTCCGGTTTTTCATATGAAAGACAATATCCATCTGACATCTATTCAGATATCATTTATTCCAGCATTCTCGATTGAATGCCACATAACATCCATTATGGCTTTTTATATAAAAGCCAATATGCATCCGATATCTCATTCATATATCATTTATTCCAGCATTCTCGATTGAATGCCACATATCATTCTTTCCTGCTTTTTATATGAAAAGTCGGAATGAATGATATGTGGCATTCAATTGAGAATGCTGGAATAAATGATATCTGAATAATTGATCATTTGTAATTATCACAATTATGGTAAAGCTAGTTAAATAATGAAATGATAAGATTAATTATTATGGTACATTAGGTAAATATACTTAATATTTCATATTAAATCATAATGAAATTTACAAACTGAATAATATTTTTTTTCTTTTCTCAAGTTAATAAGACCTATTGAATATAATTGCTTTGCATCATTTGCTAGTAGCACAATTATGGAGTAATTAGTTATGAAATGATGAAATAAATTCTTACTCCAAAATAAGTAAAGATACTTGAAGGCACTTAATTATAATGCCTACATGTAACCATAGAAAAGGCTGTCATGAATAATCTATTATGCTGCAGATGCTTGATGATTTTGTAGACGTGACTAAAGATGAGAAGCAAATGATGCACTTGTGGAACTCATTTGTGAGGAAGCAGCGGTAATCTTCTCTTTACACACTGCCTTGAATTGGTATTTTGTTTCTCATGTAGATCTTTGTATCCGTTTGTTGTTATTGAACAAGATTATGTTTGGGTGGCAAGTTTGGGGAGGGGGCATTTGGAAGTATGGTGAATTGGGCATTATGCCTATTCAACACCGCCCTCTTTGTTTCAACTGTTTTGGATCTAACTAACATTGTTTTGCATTTGTTTTCACATAGATATAAAATTGTGCAAATTGTCTTGTTTTGAACTTGCTTTTCATTCTGGCAGGGTTCTTGCAGATGGACATATCCCGTGGGCATGCGAGGCATTCACGAGATTGCATGGACACAACCTTGTCCTAGCCCCAGCTCTGATTTGGTAAGTCGTCTACCCATTTTAATTTGAAATGTCTTCATATTCTACTCTGGTTGTTTCTTTTCTTCCTATACTACTTCCCCTCTTATACGTACACAAGCAGATTATGTTCTATCAGTAATTAAAGCACTTAAAGAAATTCTCTGGCCCACCCACTTTCAGAGCCAGCAATTTTCCATATCACTTATTCTAATGGGCTTGGCAGGTGTTGGAGATTGTTTATGATCAAACTGTGGAATCACGGACTACTTGATGCACGGACGATGAACATGTGTAATATGATTCTTGAACAATTCCAAAAGCAGGATTTGGATCCTATGAAAAGCTAGAGATTGCATGGACAAGGAGGAATAAAATTTGCCTTTCCATTTATTATTTTGTTCTTGCATTTAATTGTGGGGCTCAATTGCCTACCTTTCCTTTCGTCTCTGTTCATCATACTATGTTCCTGTTGATCTACTAAATTCATATACACAGAACCACCAATATCCACACGATGAAGTTTTGTTTTATATTAAATATTTAAGATCGTGCTGATTGCTAGAGAGTAGCTGTTCTACAATTTTCTTTTTAATCTCTACGTTGTTATGTTGTGCAGTATTTTTTTTTCTTTTCTAGATTGCATGAAGATAAAGATTGCGCTCTTATAAATAGGAGATGGCAAGAGAGAGAATTCTTGTAAATTGTTTGAGAGGGTTTTTTCTGGACTTTTACCTAAAACTCAATTGAAAATAATGTTTGATTTATTTTTGTGGAAAGTCCGCATATCTCCCCCAGCCATCATCCTATTCTCTATCAGGTCCCCAAACAAACAAGCTCTCAACTGGGTCCCCACCTATTGGACATTACTATTTGCCTTAAGATTCTTGCGTTTAAAATCATAAGAAGAAATTCTTGAATTTTAACAATGGAAACTAGTTAGGTATTGTTTGATGGGTGATCTGATTTAGATTTGGTTTGTTCATGGAGCTAATTTACAATCATATGTAGCTGGGTAATTTATCCTTTGCCCTTAAATTCATACAAGCTTTTCCTAAAATGCTCAAATCATATTTGTGTGGATGTATATGTATGGCAACATATTTTCAATACTAGAAACTTATGTTTGCTTTCATCCTCCGAATGTTAAAGAAAAAAGACCCGAGACTTGAGTTATTACTTCAATTAGTAATTTAAATTAAATATTATAAATTAAAAAATACAAAGAAATTGATAGTGAAAAAAAAGCTAAAAGAAACCTAACTTGATTTCGTACATGTTAATGTTACTAAACAATTTAATATTAAAAAGTGAAACTGAAAAAAAAATAAAAAAATATTATGGTTAACTCGTAACTTTCATGACTATAAATATAAAATTGGTATAAAAAATCAAAGATTAATTTTTAATAAATTAAATGAGATCGTGATAATTTCATACAAAAAAAATTAAAAGAAAAAAAAAATTAAAACTCAAGTTCTAACAAATAAAATATTAAAATACAAAAATAAATAAAAAATTTTATAAAAAAATAAGGATATAAATAAAAAAATAACTTTGAAATTTAAAATTACTAGCATAATTTTTTAGGGGAAAAGAGAAAAAAAACACTGCTTGTGACAAATTACCTCATTACCGACATCACGCGCCACCCCAATATCACCCCAATATGAAGAAGACTCCGTGGCATCGGGAAGGAAATTTCTAACCACTAAGCTGCTGAAACTACGTAGTACCCCATTTACCTCCATCGTTAGTTCACATGCCAGCATTGTTTGGCGTTTGCCACTAGCTAGCTAGCCATAAGCACGATCTATTTATAATTACTGCCTATTTAATTTTCCACTAGAAACTCCCTTGAAAGATACTAATGGAAAGGAAGATATAAAGGTTAATTAAAGGATATCAAATTAAAACCAACATACCAGAAATTAAGAAATGACATCATTTATTACAGACCCAAAATTAACAAGACAGCAAACAGCAAATTATTTAAGATCAACACTCACAAAAGACTCATTAACAAGAAGCAAATGACAATGACATTAAAAATTAGAGATTACACAGCCAAGTATTTAACTCCTCCAACAAAAACACATATCCCTCGCAGCAATTTCCTTGATCTCCACCCAATACTTCTTTAAACATCAGTACTGTTCTTTCCATAGAAAGAGGGTACAAGGGAGATCGTGACGTCATGTGCAAGTCTTTCAAGGTGTCTATTGGGCAGCTTGTAGCCCAAACTGCTCACCCCGTTCTTTCATTTCCCTTGCCTTACCAACCAGCTTCATGCCTGCCTGGTCCAGCTGTTCTGCCCCTGGAGGATGCCTCCCAGTAACATACCTTCAAGAGGTCCATTTCAAAATATTACGCTTACTAAGCCAAAAATCGAAAAGAAAACTAATGTACGTACCTGTACATCCATGACATGACAGCAATTCCTGTCACGCCTAAGCCACCAGAGGCTAAGAACCCCATAAGCAAGAGATAAACTGTTATCACAGCAGGAACGATAACTGGACTGAATATGATCAGCAATGGAGTGGCTACGGTCAACAGAATGACGGTGGCAGTAAAGGTCAAACTGGAGACAACTAAAAGAGACCCACCGGTAGTGACAGCAGTAGTTGCCTTGACTACTTGGTGGGACCTTGGTTGTTGCCGTGGTTGATTTGATTTTTGAAGATCAGCCATCGATGCTGGATCAAACGGTGTCTGCTCTAAGTAAGATTTTATGAGATGAAAATCTGATGGTAAATATATATATAGATATACACATTGTGCGCGAGAGAGAGGTGGGGTTATAAAGAGAGAAGGCCATAGGCACGTGTCAAAGAGAGATGAGGCACGTGTTGAGGAGATTGTCATACAAGGGTTGCATGCAACCCGAATGTATTAATTTTAGGACACGATGGTCTTCGTTTTATATGAGGTTGTTTTGAGAAATGAAATGAAAATGAAACTAGAAGACAGACAGGTTTCGGAGGACTAAATCCAAGCATATGATGATCATCCCCTCTGCAGCCTGTGCTCGAGATAGCTGCAAGAATTTTAATTGAATGAAGTTTTCTTGAAACAAAATAATTTAAGTGGGGATATTTCTCGCGGCCATGCAGCCGGAACAAGTTTAATTAATAGCGATTGTTCTCGCTTGGATTTCATCCAAGCTGTTTTATGTACTTAAGCAAGCTATAGATTCTGATAAGTAATTAATTACAACGGATTATCGTTTAGGTGTTTAGAAAAGGGAAGAGAAGAGGGAGATGGAGCCAAAGCTTGTTATTCTTGTTTCTGCATACCCCATCACTCTCCAATGTCTGTAAAATATAAGCCAAGGAACAAGACTAGCTACACTAAGCCAACACATGGCTTAACAAAAGAAATAAAAACAGAAAGAACAAAACGAAACGCAGTAGTACTGTTTACACACACCGCTTAACATCCACCAACGGTCACTCCTCTTTTCAAATTTCACCTACCCTAATTGTTTCCCCTTCTAATTCATTCCAGAAAAACGCTTGCAACAATTTCCCCCCTTAAACCCCGCCCTTGTCCTCGAGGGAGGATTCTGGAAATCTGAGCATGACTTCTTCCAAGAACTCTCACGTTGCTTCTGCTGAAGACAAGCCCTTCCAGAGCACAAGGATTTGAGTAGCAGCTCGATTGCGATGCTTTACAATCCTTCGGTCCAACAATGTTAGGGGTTGTAAAGAAGATTCATCAGCCATCGTAGGTAACTCTTCAAACACTTTTTTATTTCCCACATGTTGCTTCAGTTGTGAGACATGAAAGACCGGGTGAATTGAGACAGATGATGGCAACTCTAATTTGTAAGCCACTGCCCCTCTTCTTTCAATAATTCTGTAGGGACCATAAAACGTGGCTGATTGCTTGTGTGATGACCTCTATGCCACCGATTTCTGTCTACAGGTTTGCAACTTTAAGTATATCCATTCATAAAAGCAGCCTATCATTGTTAGCTTGTAAATTTCTTGTCGAACTATAAATTTCCAGTTGGCCCTTTTTAAAATTAAACAGGGCCAACTTTAAGTATATCCATTAAAGTAAACAAATTTTGGATCACTAATTTAAAAAAAAAAAAATCCTTGGGAGGTTGATTGCGTGATATTAAATGATTAGAGACTGATTTGATTAGGAAAAAAGAAAGAAAGATGTGATGGCGTGTTGAATATTACTGTGGATTACCTTCCACCTCTCAATAGCCTTTAAATTTCGCCAGTTTTACACCTGAAGTCACAAACCGTGACCTTTTTTTATATATATCTCAAGGCTAAAAACAGACTTTCTTTGCCTCCAAGATTTTAAAATATGCCAAAAAAAAAATGCAGCCTTCACTCTACTGCTCCAAGAAACACGTTGAAGCAAAGCTAGAGAATGTTGAAGGAGGTCCTGAGCAATAACAAGCTGGAGGCTTTTGTCCTCTCCTTAGCCACACCACAAGACAGAGAAGTAATGTCCTTGGTGAAGATCAATGGTGGAGAAAAAATGGAGAAATATCAATGATTGAGATTTTTTTGGTTTAGGGACCGTTGAAGATTCTCTCCTTTTCTATAAAAAGAAAGAGAATTACAGAAGAAAATGGCCCCTGTTACTCTCTAAAAACATAGAAACTGTTCCTCTTTTAGCCAAAAAATCTGTGCAAAAACCCTCACCCACCAGCAACAGCCATTCATCCCCTTCCCAGTTACCACTGCCACCATTCCACCTTTCCTTCCTCTAGCTTTAATAGAGATGTCCATGTCACCTCCTATTCACGACCAAACCATTTCCCTACCACTTTTGCCTTCAGCAGCAACTTCATCCTCCAACTAAAAACACCTCACTAAACAGCCATCTTCATCTTCTCAACCGAAGCCTCCATATCTCCAACCAATTAGACCAACAAAACCAACGAACTCCTCAGCTATGGAAGCCCCAACAAATTAACAACAAACCGTGACCTATAAACCTCCCATCTCCTCCTTCCAAACACCCAAGACAGTCTTCCTCACCTTTTCAACCGTGAGAAGTAAAGGTTCTTCCTCCCGTGTAGCGTCAGTAACGCCCAGCAGCAGTAGCAAACCTCAACTCCAGCAGCGTCTCCTCACTCCAACACCTGCACCGTGACCTTTATTTTCACACAGCAGCATAGCCACTCACCTCCAACCAGCTCCAATTTCATTGACACCGATAGCAACACCATTTCACGGCAGCAGTAGTGCAGCGTGTTCCTGTAGTATCAAAGCCACCAGCTTTTCCTTCTCCAGTGACAGGGAGCACCACAGCAACGAACACAGCTGCACCGTGGACCACCAGCAACCCTGTCGTGAACCATACCCCCACCACCGTGAGCGGCCACCACTGACGAGCACCGCCACCAGTGACTCCCTCAGACCAAGTAACCCCGCTTCCTCTTCCTTCTTTCCTTGATAAGTTTTGTTGCACGCAGGATGTGAATTAATTCACATCCTGCTGTTGTTAGCTTTTGCCAGCGTGAAGTGGGCGGGGCCCTCAGTCCGGCCCACCTTTATATATATATAAAGAAAAAGAAGAAAAGATGTTGTTGGATCGTTTGCCAGCCCAACCTAACCGGGCTGGTCTTGGGTTTCGGGCCCAATCAGTTTTAGGCCGAGGGGTTATTTTGAAAACATGCACTAATGCCTTTCCCTTGATTCTTAATTAGTTTTTACTTTAGCACTTAGCCATACAAAGCCTTAAAAAATACAAAAAAATATTATTATTTTTTTACATAGGATCAAGTCTCTCACAAAAATAAGAATGATGTTTTGCTAAAAAATTATATAAAAATACATGGTATAATTTAGTATTTATATATATACATACAAACACAAAAAAAATTCAAATAATATATTTGCATGCATTTTTAGATTTAATAACTATTTTATTCCATCCATGAAAACTTGATCAATTTTACAATAACCCCTGAAAAATTTAATTCATGAGAATTAATAGTCAACATTCTGGTATAAATATTGGATTTATAAATAGACTGGTATTTAAATATCAGAAATTGACTAGAAAATTAGCAGAATTATTTTAGATATTTATCAATTTTAATTGGGAGTATTTTTCACCATAATATACGAGTTGTGAAAAATCTTTTTACCTTCCATGATAGGTAAACTCTGTCAGAGCATCTACATGAATTTTTCCCACAAGAATTTATTTGGATATACGAATCCATAATAAATTCATAATACCATATTTATTCATGAGCATAATTTTTTGTTCTGAGTGATATATAGACCATATGTTAGAAACTCTTTAACACATTTAAATTACATTCAAATCATACAATCTAACTTACCTCATGTGAGGTGTGTTAGGAGTGCTAATATTTTCTCTAGCAACGACTAATTTTTTACCTTAAAATTTCAAATAAAATCAATTGACTTAAATCTTTTAATGACTGACAACTAAATAACTAGATAACGATTCCTTGATCCCAACACCACGAAAGCAAGTATCGACTATGAATTTCAGTGCGGGTCATGTGGTTGACTGAACTAGGAAAGTTCTACCAATGTGCTTACACGAGGGCTATCCATTCATAAAAGCAGCCTATCATTGTTGGCTTGTAAATTTCTAGTCGAACTACAAATTTCCAGTTGGCCCTGCCCTTTTGGCTTGTTAATTATCAACGACTATAGATGGAAGTCAAGCAACCAACCCAAGTCATCAACAGAGGTCAATCCTAGCTGATGAAGAAGTGGAAAAAAGAACCTTTCACTGAAATTTAAAGTTGCTTGCTCAAGGATAAAACAACTACGTACGTGTTAGAAGTTTGTTCCTTTCACATTATTGAAAATTCATCCCCTTTTACCCACAAACATCGATCTTTTCAACAAAAAAGATTTGAGCACGCAAAGCAAAATTTAAATTATAAATAAAATATTTCAACAATCTAGTGTTCATCAATGGTTCTCGCTGCTCTAGAAACTATGACTGGTTTGTTATTTTCAGATGTAGGTGAATCTGTTTTCTATTTTTCTTTAGGGGGGATCGTCGAACCATTTCGATTTCCCACCAAACTGACGAACTGTTCTTATAGCAATTGGTTTTATAAATTTTTCTTCTGGGCAAGACAAATATTATGGCTGCTTCCTCTTTTAATGTTAAACAAATTAAACGAAGAAGAAAGGAGCACAGGAGAGACAGAAACAAAGAAAGAAACAGAACAGTGGTGAGGTGTTATTGTAGGTATAACATCACATTTGATAAATTTTGTTCTTCATCGTCATCATCATCATCAACAAGTATATTCAAGTTTTCACATTGGAATTCAACGGAGTGAAGAATGGATTCAATCTGATATTTTAGAAATTTTTAGTCGCCTATCAGCCATTGATCAACATCTGTTCACAACTAAGACATTTTATTTGATTTGGAAGCAAGACCAACTTGGCTTGGAAATTTTTTATTCCTTTCAGACGGCTCTGTTCATTGCTTTTCTTGACCTTCACTTTCATAAGTGGGAAAGAAAATAACATGGGCAAGGTGTTCATAAAGACTAATTGTATGCTTTATTGATAATAATGAAGAAAGTTCCCACGAAGACTTTAGACCTAGGAAACTTCATGCGATCTAAATCTTCAATTTCCAAAACTCATCCCTTTTTGTTTTCTTGTCTTCTTTGTCACCTCAAATAGAACAGTTAAACAGATGGTTGGATAGCTTTCTCTAATGGATAACTAATTTGCATGAAGTGGCACAGATTTTCTTGTTAAACTCCATAGTGCCACACAAGTTATTTGTTGCTCATTAATAATCGAGTGTTAAGGAGATAATTAGGAGAAAAAAAATATTTTTGTTTGAATTTCAATACTTGCATTTTCCAACCCATGTGTAAGTATGTGATCAACTAGGAATCTTGAGATGATCAGTTTTTCCTTATAATCTAGCTCTCGAGAGTTATTGTTCATTTATGGATCATATTCAGGAATATTTACAAGATATATAAAAAAGTAATTTATTGAATTATCTCTTAGAAATTTAATAAAAAGTGAGAATATGATGTATTTGATTTTGATCGGTGAATCTGTCATAATTAAATTACATGAATTACCTAGCAAGGTTTTCTATAAACTAATGAAACATGGTTAAGCCCAATAAGATACCTGGATGGCATAAAATGATCGACTTAACCAAAAGACCCATGACTTTTGATAGGTTCATTGAATTGTACTCAAATTTGTCTAAGAGATTCCAAATACCTAGCTTTACAATGGGACGACTCGCCACAACAAACCAGTGCCTGAAAGTCTTCCAAATTAGACCTAGAGTGTGTTATTTAGGCTAATTTGGTTTTTATATTTTTGAATTTCCCTGTTTATTTAGGATTTTTTTATTATGTTATGGTTACAACTTTTATTTAGATTGATTTTTTCGATCTATTAAAGAGTTACAAACCTCTCGAGAAATAAAATACTTGATGATAAAATATTTAATAATAAAATTTAAAATTAAAATGCATATTTGTCCACGTCAAAAGTACTGAAACTCCATTTGAGACTAAAAAAATAATAATAATCGTACTATTCACAACGAAGAGTCCCGTTCTCTGTCACTACAGACCTCCACCAACACCGCAAACCCAAACTAACTGACCAATAACTGCTCACCAAGTGGCATTATATGGTGTGCAACCTGAAACACATTAGATCCCCTCTCCCTTTCCAGCTCATCTCCATTAGCTACCAAGATTCTCCTCGTCTTAGCCGAGCCACTGTCCACAGCCGGCAAACCCGTCTCCGGCTCTCGACGCTTAGTCGTGACCCTAACTGGGTCCGGCTCATTAGACCCAATCTTATGTGGAAAATTAAGCAAAGCCTTCGAGCCACGCATTCTATAAGCCGCCCTATCATAAGCCAAACCCGCTTCCTCCGCGGTCTCGTAAGTCCCAAGCCACACTCTCGCACCATTCTTAGCCGGGTCCCTAATCTCAGCCGCAAACTTCCCCCAGGGTCTTTGCCTCACTCCTCTATAATGTCTCCCCTTAGCCACCACCTTCTTAGAAACAGCAGCTTCATTCAATCCAGCTTCTTGAACCAGTTTCATGGGCTCGGCTTCCGGCTCCAGCTCATATCCCGGCTCGGCCTTAACGACACTTGTAGTTCTTGTTATTGTTGCTGTTGCAGCGGTGGCAGTGGGTGAAGTTAAGTCTAACGGTGACCATCCAAAACGAACAGCATCTCTGAGGGAATTGTAAATGACCATATCTTCAGAATCATCCACTTTTAATGGCAAGTCACCCCATGTCTCGGTTAGGCAAGAAATGAGAGAACTAAAGCTTGGACTTCTATGCTGACGATGATGAGACAGAGTACTAAACTCGCACAATGAGGTAACCTCGTTCATTTCTGTTTCTCTTTTGTGGCAATCGAATTGAGGTAGAAGGTGTATGATTAATTTGTTGTGTTAGTTTCTGCAAGCGAGAGAGAATTGCGATTGTTTTGCTAGAGGAGAGGAGAAGGGATGAAAGAAATCATAGACTCCAATTTAGAAGAAGATGGGGGATGTGATAAGGGGGTGGTATATATATGTAGTCGGAGACGGAGGGGGAGGGGGAGGGGGTGAATGGCAAGTTGGTGGTGATATTTTGTCGTATTTATTTTAATTATTCTATTGCTAGTGCCAATGTGCACTTAATTGCCTTTTTTTTTTTCTTTTTTGTGTGTGTGTTTCGATGAAATTTCAATGCACAAGTGGGCAAATGGAGAGGGGTGGTTGTCCCTTTGTTGATAATGTGGGAGGGTGATGCCATTATCTCACGTCATCCCTTCGCCATAACCCATGCTCGAGGTCATCTAGAAAAAGAATTTTGTGTTACACATTTGGCTGAGGTGGAGTGGTTATGTCCAAATAAAAGTTTCACTCTGGTAAGAACTGGGTTGTTTCTAAGCAATGAAGCATGAAGAACGAAGATATAATTCCAAATTAACTCATAATTATTGGGGCAATTCCTCGAGGATTATGGGGGCAATTCCATAGTAACTCATAATTATTGCTCGTTGATATTGTAGGATGAATGGAATTGACCGCAGTGGACAAGCAGGAGCATTATCAGACCATTTGGCTTTAAATATCGCTCCGTACAAATGGCAGCAACTTGATTCATCTAAAAGAATGGACATCGCAAAAGGGAAGGGACAAAGCGTGAGAGGGACGTAGTGTAGGTACATTAGCCCTAGCCATGATTCACGACTTCCTGAGGATAAGAGCTACAAAGTCAATCTTAATAGTAACCAACAACCACTATAGATTTCTGTACAATGTCCCACGTGTTTGGCCTAAGAAAACATCTTATGGTATTGTTTTTAAATTAAGAAAAAAATACAACAAATATCAATTAAAAAAAAAACATGATTCTATAATTTTTACAGGATAAAAAAAAGAATATTAATCTAAGAAGATCATTTAAAGACTATAATAAAAAATTAATAAATATTTATTCTCATTGAATATTTATGAGGAGTATTTTTTAAAGAAAGAATTGCATGTTAGTTTATATATAATAATTCACCAAGTAATTTTAAATATTACCATTAGAAGTATAATCTTGTTAAAAAACTATGGAACAAGTGGATAAATTTTAAAATCTTATTTTATTTATTTTATTTATAGTGAATTTTAATCCAAACAAAAAAAAACTTTTAAAAAAAAACTAAAAGATCATTTAAAAAGAGGTTATACACTTGAGCTTGAGAGAATGGGCCCTATATTTGGGCTAAGATAAAAAACCATAGGCGCGCTTGGCTTTATTCTTCTTTTTTAAACCAGGGATGGCAAGGTTTTTTTTAATAAAACAAACAACATGTTGTCTATCAAGGCAGTTGATTTGTCCTCCACTGGTATGGTTTACGACAATCTCTAATATCTAGAAGGTTAGAGTCTGAATTTCAGGATCTCAAAAACCCAAATCTTAACCTATTTTCACCTAAAATTACCTCCAGAATATCTTTAAAACATTAATAAATTTATTTCAACATACAAGATCTAAATCGTGAAAAGAAATTGAACTTTTGGATTAAAAGGTAAAATCTTGAAATAGCAGGGACCAAATATATAAAAAAAATCCAGTTTTTAGGTACTAAACTAAATATTTTCATGCCTTTTGAATAGTAAAAACTAAAAGGGGCTCTATTTTTTTAAGGTGTTAATTTTGATTCTTGTTTTTTTAATTTCTCTAACTATAACTTAAAATTTGATTTGGTCATATTAATCTTTAATTTAACGGTAAAATATCCTCGGACACACAACAAACACGAAAGCATGCAATATGAAACAAAATTCAATAAATAAAACCATGATTAATTACACCACTTTTAAGGATGAAATTGTGAAGAAAGAAAATTCAATGACCGAATTGAAAAAAATGGGACTTAAAAGGGAAAAAGTGGCTATAAACAATAACATGAATAGATAAATAATGGTTGATGAATAGTGTTTTACTTACACGCATAAATTATATACTAGATACATGACCCGCGATGCCGCGGGTCATTTTTTTGTATAAAAAATATTTAAAAAATAAAAATTTTGGGTTGTTCTGCAAAGCTATACTCAAGAATCTTAGGTGTGACTGCAATGCCTGACCTAAGAATAATATTTATAATAAAATTAAACTTGTATGACCCAAGTTCAAGTGAGCCTGGCTACAACACCGGACCTAAGAATATTGGATGTGGGTTTGACTATAAGGTCGTGTCATAAAAGTGTGATAATTAAATAGATTAATTAAAAAACAGGAAGGAAAAAACCTAATGAAGAAAAAGAAAAAAATTAAATTAATTGGGTTAACCCTTTAAACCAGGTTATCCCGTAAAACCTGGGATTCGCGTCATGAAAGTTTGATAACTAAATAGAAAAAAAATGACGGGTTAACCCATCAAATCAAATTAACTCGTCAAGCTCATGATACGTGTCATGAAAGTATGAAAGTCTGATAATTAAATAGAAAGAAAATTAACTTTAACAAACAAAACTACATGGAAAAAATAACTCGTCAAATCAGGTTAACCCATCAAATCCGAGATTCGTATCATGAAAATCCGATAACTAAATTAAAAAAAATTTAACACTAACAAACTAAATCAAACAAAAAAAATTCATTAAACAAAATTAAAAGGAAAAAAAAACTAATACTGTAGTAATCTATAGTGTTTTTTTTGTTTTTTGAAAAAAGCTACAAAGCTAAGTTCTCAACCAGCTCAATATAAAAAAAAAACCGACAAAGATTATTTGGAAAAAAAAGAGTCAATTTTGTGTAAAATAAAAGAAAAAAAAAACATGTAAAAAAAAGGAAACAAAAGTAGAAAAAAAACACGTGGGGAAAGCTACAGTGTTTTAAAGAAAAAAACAAAAAAACTAAATTTTCAACCAGCTTAATAGTAAAAAAATAAAATCAACAAAAATAATTCTGAAAAAAACAAAAAAAAACAAAAGAAAATATGTAAAAAATGATAATTTTGGAAAAAAAAAAGAAAAACAAAAAAAAATTAAAAAAACATGGGGGGAAAGCCAAAGCTAGATTATCAGCTAGCTCAATATTGAAAAAATAAATTCAATAAATATAATTTTTTTAAAAAATATGTGGTGAAATACTGTAACAAAACAAAAACTATATAGGGGAAACACTGTAGTAATCCATATTTTTTGTAAAAAAAATTGCAAAGCTAAATTCTCAACCAACCTAATATAAAAAAATAAAATCTACAAAGACCATTTTGAAAAAAATAAATAATTCAATAAAAAAAAAAACAATGTATGAGAATATTATAGCAATCCACAATGTTTTAAAGAAAAAACAATATAGTTAAATTTTTAATCAATTCATTATTTTAAAAAATTAGCAAAGATAATTTTGAAAAAAAAAAGAGGAAGAAGTCAATTTTGAGTAAAAAAAAGGAAAAAAAAACATGTAAAAAAAAAAGAAACAAAAGAGAAAAAAAAAATTCTGCTACAGAAAAAAAAAAGAAGAAGAGGAAAAAAAAATGCTACGAAAAAAAAAAAAAAAACTGCCACAAAAAAAAAGAAGAAGAAAAAAAAACGCTACAGTGTGCTTCAGTAAAAAACCCACGCGTTTTAGAGTTCTTTAACGTCTAAAAGTTTTGGTATGTGATTGTGATGCTATAAAGTTCTTTTGGAAAAACAAATATCAGTAATAAATATTTTTAGAGGTGCACACGTATATATTATAATTATAAAAGAAACTAAAATATATGGTATTTTTCTACAGTGTTTTGTACTGTTCGCCAAGATATAAAATACTGTAAATTGCATTGTAGTGAATAGTGCAATTATAACTAGTCATGTGACATGAAAAGTTCAATTTGGTCCTTGAAGTTTTTTTTGTTTTTTTATTCAAGTGATTCTTATAATTTTAGGTGTTTATGTTTCAGTTCTAAAAATTCTATCTTTATCATGTTTCATTTCTTGAATATTGAATGAAAAAAAAGATGGGGCTCTTGATAGTTTCTGATATTAACATGGATCTGGACGTGGGTGGGATCCGAATTATTTACTAAAATTAAAAACCCAAACTATATAAATAATAGAATGTGCTGATAGTGAATCAAAATGATGTAATAATTTTCAAAACACAAACTATATAAATAATGTGAAGTCAAATGTGTACCTTCCGAGCTGTAACTTCAGAACTCGACCGTTGTTTAATGCTGAAAATTGAAGATTTGTTAAGAATTGGCATGTGGTAGATCAAGAACATGATCTTGTTCTTCTTTTTATAACTAAAAAAAAGGCTTGAAATTCTAATTTCATGTTTTAAAATTGGAAATTGATGGTTTTACGTTGAAATATTAGTCGTCGAGAAATCTGGGTGCTGCGAGAGATGGGTTTGGTGGGCGACAGATTATCCATGTAATGTTATTTATACCTTTATATTGTTCAAAGCGAAAAGATAAATTCTCTTCATGAAATCACAGCTGAAAATTTAGACTCTCCCTGGTCCTTGCCTGGATCATTAATAATAATAATAATAATAATACTAATAAAGTTTGAAAAATCACATCCCAGAACAAGAAGCAATATTCCAAGTTGCAAACTAATGAATGGTTGGCGTGTCAAAACAAGTGAGATAGCATAAGAACGTACAGCCAGATGCAATTAATTAATATTCTTTTTTTTCAAACATTTGAAATTGAACAATCTTTATTATATTACATGGTCTTGATGCTTGATTCAAAAGTTTCTCTGCTTCCTGTTTCGGTATATATATATATTCTCGCCGTGAGTAAGATTTCTTTTTCATAAAAAAATATATATACACAAACTTTTTCAACGTATTTTTGTAGTGAAAACAAATTCTTAATAAAAACTAAAAACATTATGCATATATATAATTAAATAAATTAAAAATTATATGTGTTAATAAATGAAAACAAAATACAAACAATAACTAAAAATAAATCTAAAAAAATAAAAAACATATGTAGATCAAGATAAAAAAAATCACAGATAAAAATTGCAAGGAAAAACTCAGGCACATAGATCGGCCTTCAAGCCCAGGCTTGTGTGTCTTGGTTGAGTTTTCTTTTTATTTTTTTAAAGGAACAAACGACCTATTCTTTTTAAAAAATATATGCAATCGACAAGCTAAGATTTTGGCCACCACTGTAGCGACTGAAAAATCAAAGTAGTGCCTATTTTGCCCAAAAAACTCAATTTCCAAGTCATTTCAACCTAAAAACACCTCACTAACACCCACAAACCAATTTATCAGCTTAAAATACCAAAAAAAGGGTAAAAAATCCAAAATTAAATTGGTTTAGATTCATCTTTCTTGGCTTGGATATGTTTTTTCAGACAATATTAAAGCTCTAAAGAACTACCATTAAGCCTTTATTATGTCATGGAACCCGTGGATATAAAAAAATTCATTTTGGTAGTAAAAAATGATTTAAATGGTAACTTTCTCTCTCATCGATGGAATTCAGGAACCTCTCTCTTTCCTCTCTCTAACGAGGGACTACGAAATAATACAAATGAACTTTCATAACAAAACTATTTTTTTAATTTAAAGCGATCTAAATACTATAATTTGTGTTATTCTTAAAATTTGAGGACCTAATTGTATTTTTCATGAAATATCTGGCACGCCATCCATAAAAAATTAAACTTTAAGGACTAAAATAAATTATTAAAAAATTCAAAGTATATCCACTCTGCCTGCTATATAAGGTCCTGTTTGTTTTTATGTTTCAAAAATACTTTTGAAAAAATTTGAAATTTTTTTATTTTTTATTTTACTTCAAATAAATATTTTTTAAATGTTTTTAGATCATTTTGATGTGCTGATATAGAAAATAATTTTTTAAAAATAAAAAAAATATTATTTTAATACATTTCTGAGTGAAAAATATTTTAAAAAACAACCATAAACATATTCTCAAAGAGGCTTGTGTGTTTGGTATTGTGGTAGTTTTTGTGGTTGTGGTTTGAAAAAAAATTGTTTCATAAAAAGTATTTTTAGTTGAGGTTGATTTGATATTTATATATGTTTGGTTAAAACTGTTGTTAAAATTGAGGTTGAACAAAAAATAGTTTAATGTGTTTGGTTAAGAATGCTTTTTAAATTGAGGTTATAAAATTAGTAATATATATATATATATATATATATATATATATATTAATGGTTTTAAATTTAAATATTGTAGATTTAATTACTACTATTACATCATGAAATAAATAATACTTTATATAAGATATTTTTTATTGTTCCATTAAACCATCTATAATTTCATTATGTATAAAATTCATCCAACAAGAACTACAGTTTTCATGATTTTTTGAGCATGCAATAAAATTAGATAAAATATTATCAGGAATAAAATTGAGATTACAGTGCGAGTGACTTTAATTCACTCTACACTAGTTTTTTGGGAAAAAAAATATTGTTCACATGACAGTGCGAGTGAATTTAATTCACTCTAAACTAGTTTTTCAAAAAAAAATAATTATTGTTCACGTCAATATAAACAGTGCAAGTGAATATTAATTCACTGCATTGGTTTTTTTTTTTTAAATAAACTGTTCACGAATAGTGCGAGTGAAATAAAATTCACTCGCACTGTTCACTTAAAAAAATAAACAGTGCAAGTGAATTTATAATTCACTGCATTGTTTAAAAAAAAATCACTTAAAAAAAAAAAGTAAACAGCAAAAAATAGCCAAAAGCTGCTTTAATAAAACCTGCATTTTAAACATGAAATGCATGGGCCCCCACCAAAAATAAATTATATTTTTAACTTTATCAAACATTTATTTTACTGTTATTACTTCAAACACAGAAACAACCAAACAGCCACTATCTACCGTGTGGTTGCTGCTTCTACACGGTTGGTATTCCATAAGTTGTTTCGTGCCGCAAAGTTTTAAAGTCAACTACTCAATGAAAGCTGGAACCTATGAAGAGAAATGAATAATTCTCGATTCACCCAAAAACGGACTAATAAACTGAATTCTCCTGCAAACGCAACTTATTTACAAATTAATTTAAGATGAAGATTTAAAAAATAAAATTGATCTACAAAACTATTAATATCATATCATCTTGAGTAAATAAATGTAAGATATATCTTTTGCTATATTAGCTCCAGTAATTAGCGAGTTTGTTTTCCATATTATTACTTGGTCTGAGTTCAAGATGAGTTTATGAAAAATAAAATCTTTCTTAAATTGTATTTAAAACTCGATAAAAAAAAAATTCGATTTTGATTTATAAAAGCTAACTCAAAAAAGTTGTCATTGCTCGAGGAAAAAAAAAATTGTTGTTTAGGAATAGCCCAAACCACAGGGACCAAACCAAAAAAAAAAAAGAATAAAAAAGCCCATTATTAAAGCTAAAGGTAAGCCATATCTGTCGTTCACGTGCATTGTTTAAAGGCGATTGGACAACTGGGAGGCTAAGAGTGTTTCACGTGCTGGCGCGTCTAATACACGTGCCATCCAATCTTTTCCTTTCCCCTGCCTCAGTCCCTAGTTTTTATACAAATTCCTAGTTCAATCTCCAAAGTTTAATTAACGGGAAGAAAGGGAATAAAAAGGAAAGAAAGGGAAACAAGTCACGTGCAGAACATGCCATTCAACTTTCCAGTTGCTTTATAGCCCAATGAGCCCAATGGACTACTCTGTAGCTTAAAAGCTAATTTGAGAATGTAGTTACGGTTATTTTTTAAAGTGTTTTTTATTTAAAATACATTAAAATGATATTTTTTTTTATTTTTTAAAAAATTATTTTTAATATCTGAGTATTAAAATGATCTAAAAACACTAAAAAATATTAATTTAAAATAAAAAAAATTAATTTTTTTTAAAAATATTTTTAAAACATAAAAATAAACAGACTTACTCTAAACGTAGCCTCGTCCCAAACAACTTAGGAATCGAACCCTCTTTTGATTCTTCTCTTCATAGTCCACTTTTGGGGGGATGTAAGTAAATTCCCAAGAAGCCCAGCAATTAGCACACACTCTCATGGCTTCTTTCAAATTATTATTATTTTAGGGGACTGAAATTATCTATAGACTTCAGTATTCCATGCCATGGGCTTCAAATTGAATACGGGCTGGGCTGAGAAGACAAACTGGGCCTTTGAATGACAGATGAGCGACAACTCAATAATGCCTACCCCATGACTATCAAATATTTTCTCTTACGTTAAGCAACCTTGGATTGGAGGGTCATTATCAATGAGTTAGCAAAGCAAGTATTGGTCTGCACAAATCACAGACCAGCAAGCGATTAAGCAAAAAAAACAAAAAAAACCTCAATCTAATATTGAAAAATATAATTCAATTTATCAGGTTATAGATTTATTTTTTAAAAATCACTTGTTTGAGTACCATAAATTTCAGGGTAACTGTAAGCTTACATGATTATTAATTTTAAAATATCAAGAGATTAATCAAGATCTATATAAACTAGTTCGGATACTACTAACCTAAAAAAATATATATAATAAACAAAGAGTGTTTGTGTGAGTGCATGTCCAAGTTCATCAAGGAGGGTCCACACCATGGCCACAAATTTAACACCAACTTGCTAGCAAGTTGATGTGGGTGGGGCTAAGAAATTTGCAAGTGGAAGCATGTTTGCTATGCTTGCGGCCATAAACAACAAAAAGATTATTGAAAAGCTTGCTCTTTGGGTGACCATAAAGTCAATATTCAAACCACGTGGTTATTTGAATTTGGTCTCAAGAGCCACAGTTTTGATCAGCTTACGTTTCCCTCAATCTGGTTTACATATGCATTTGGGTTGCAGATAATTTCATGAATTATTATCAATAATTTTTCCAACTGGTAGCACACCGACTCTATAGATTATTTATGTTTCTTGAAATAATATTAGTTAATTTAGTTCCGATCATTTAAAAAAATAAAAGAAATATGTAGAAATCCCCTCATTAATCGCTCGGCCGATAAGTTAGAAGATTTTCCGTGCTCTCCAGTGATCTGATCAAATTAATATCAAGTATAAATCTTCTCATTCCACGTGTACATAAAAGTTAATTTATTTTCTTCAAACGCAAGGTTAAAGCAGTCTTGAAACATTGTCGTCAAAGAAAGAGTCAATAAGTTGAAGATTAAAAGGCAATAAAAAAGAAAAGAAAAGAAAAGAGATTCTTACAGCTTACGAAGACGTCTATGATCAATGGACGAGAGAAAGATAAGAGTATCCATGCCTACTACTGCCTACATCAAATATTTTAATGTTCTTGTCTTGAAATTGTAATTCCCCTCGTGGGATTTGAATTAATCCAATTAACCATGTCGACATGGAAGATTTTTATGATTCAATCCTGACGAGACACTAAACTGGTAAACACAAGTTTCCTTTTTTTAATCTTAATTAGTTGTTGTCATTAGGTTATACAATCCAAGAATTTCAAAACGACGCTTCGAGAACATTAATTTTAAAAAAAAGAGTTGTGTTTCTTTTGGCAAAGTAGTATTTATTTTGTTTTTTTCTTTGATCTTTTTTATTAATGTTTTTGTTTACTATATCCTTCCTCTCGAAGAACTATTCATTGAAATAATAATTTTTTTTTCTATTTTCACCCATTAATATTGTGTTTGATTGAGAATTAGACTTGATAATTTGTTTCGGTTTGTTTTTCATTAGGTTATTGTGGTCTCATGACCCGATAATAATATTTAAAGGTTAACTTGGATTGACTTGACTTATTTTTATGTCATTTTTTTAATTAATATTGTTACAAATTTTATCGTTCAACATTAAGTTTGACAATGACGATTGAGAATCAAGTTTTATAATTTGTTTTGACTTTTTTTTTATAAGATTATCCCAATCTCAAAACCAAAGTCACAGATTTGACAGGTTAACTTCGATTACATCATATTATTTTTTTTTATTTTTTTTTCTATAAGGTTATCTCAGTCTAATGATCCAGGTTATGAGTTTGGTGGACTGACTCAGGTTGTTTTTTATATTCTTTTTTTAATTGATTTTTTTTAAAATTTCATCCTTCAATATTGAATTGGTTTGGGATTGGAATTTGTAATTTGTTTTGATTTGCTTTCGTGGGGTTATCTCGGTCTTATGACTCGAGTTACAAGTTTAACATGTTAACTCATGTTATTTTTTTGGGTTTTTTTTAATTGATTTTTTTTCAATTTCATCCTTCAATATTGAATTGATTGGGAATTAAGCTTCATAACTTATTTTGATTTACTTTCTATGGGTTATTATAGTCTCATAACCCGGGTCATAAATTTGACACGTTGACCTGAGTTATCCCAGATCAATCCAATATGTTGTTATTTTAATATTAAGAAAATATATCATCTTGAAATTTTATTTAGTCAAATGTTATTTTTACGAGTTGTATAGATTATTTTTTAACCAGTAAAATCGATTGAGTTATATCTAGTAAACCCTGACATGATTTAATATATTTTTCTGCTAAAAAAATAATTGGCAACATTTGAATTTTTTTAACATTTTAAAAAAAATTTAACTTAACCCACAACTAGTTAATTGCATATTCGGCTTTCCTCATCCTATTCGTGAACAATTAAATTCTTTATTTATAGAAAAGCATGGATTTATTTGTTAGAATGGAAAATTACATTCTTCTTTTCTTTCTTTTTATCTTTTTCACATATTAAATAAAACAGAGTTAAAGAGATAAGCAGAGTTACAGTGAACCTCACAGTAAGAAGCCCATAGAAATGTTGTCGCTTCATGGCTTGTGGATGGAAGGAGCCAGGAAGCAGAGTTTACAAAAACCACAGACCCCCACGAGTAATAAAAAAATACTACAACGCCCACTACAAGACAAGACGATCAACCTAGCTAGACCTCCTGCTCTAAAATTCCACTTTGGATTTTGCCATATGATGCTTCCTCTCACTAGCCAGGAACCTCAAACGAAACCTCCCTACCCGCTGTGTCTTTCTTGCCTCTTAAAATTCTACCCTTTATATATATACGCTTCTCACTCCATTTCCACTCTCAAGGAAATCAAACCTTCACTTCTCTCCCATTCTTTGAATTCAATTTCCAGTTTTGCAGCTTCAACTCTTTATTTCTGATCTTAAATTTCGATCCTCCTCCAATAAGTACCCCAGAAAACAAAAGAAATTTAGAAGAGAAATTAACCCCTCTATCAATTATGGCATCTTTTGATGAAGCTTCAGCTTTGGAACTCATTAGGGAGCACCTCTTGACTGACTTTGCTTCCATGGACAGCTTAATCACCAATCTTGATGATCTTTGCAGTACTTCCAGCTCCTGTATTACTACTGACTACATCAAGACTGAATCAACAGAATTCGATCCCTTTAATCAATCAGAGCACCCACAACCAAAGCTGCAGAGTCAATCTAGCATCGAATCCAAGCCCCAAGCCTCACCAAAGTCTCCAAGCACTCTAAGCCAGAGAAAACCATCCATGATCAAGAACATCGCAATTCCTCCACCAGCAACCTTGAACATGACCCCACAAGTAGTACAGCCAGTGGTGATCAAGGCAGATGTTTCAAGTGAACTAGAAAGGCATTACAGGGGCGTTAGGCGTAGGCCATGGGGCAAATATGCAGCTGAGATCCGTGACCCTAACAAAAAAGGAGCTCGTGTATGGCTTGGAACATTTGATACAGCCATTGAAGCTGCAAAAGCTTATGACAGTGCTGCTTTCAGGCTACGTGGAAGTAAAGCAATCTTGAATTTCCCTCTTGAAGCTGGAAAGTCTAATTCTCAGCAACCTGAACAATTCTTGGAAACTTCAAGCAAGAAAAGAAAGATTGAAGAAATAGAGAGTAGTATGGAAAGTACTAGTTCTGTGATCACTAATAAGGTGGCGAAGAGGGAAAGTTCTTCGCCGGAAACTGAGGTCAAAGCAACGGCTACGGAACCATTAACGCCGTCAAGTTGGAAGGGGTTCTGGGATGGTGAAGTCATGGGAATATTTAATGTGCCACCATTGTCACCGTTATCTCCCCATCCTTCATTTGGGTATTCAAGGCTGATGGTTGTTTGAATGATCGACGGTCAACATGTCGTTTGGATGGTTGGTTTGCTGTTTACTCAATTAGGAAAAATCTGATGGCCAAAAGTGTCGCGGATTAAGTAGAGATTAGGAAGTTTCTATACATATCTATATATAATTAGTAGGGTTCATATACGCAACTATATATGATTGTGTTTGTTGAAGATGATAAGTTTTGTAAGATTGCATTTCTTCTTTGATTGCATTTATTCAATGGAATGGATTTTGTATTTTGTTGTCTAAAAGTCACAAAATGATAAGTCTATTTATTTAGTTTATAATTAAAAAAAAATTACAAAAATCTAAACTTGTAAAAGATGGAAATGCAATCCTCAAAACACTTATTTATTCAATGGAATAAATTTTTTAGATTGAATCTAAACTTGACAATTATTAAAATTAAACTTTATCAAAATTAGTTAAGCATACTTCTAGAAAATATTCAATCTAAAATTTTTATTGTTGTGATGGATTAATCCCTCTTTTACTCGACAATTCTAACAGCTTTTTTTCCTGTTTAGATAAATTTTTAAACAATGTTCAATAAATTCAAATAAATTATATTTAATATTTTTCTATAAAAATTGAACCTAAGCTTTTTTTTTTAAAAAAAGAATGAATAAAAAATCAAATCTAAGAAAAATCAACAATAAATGGAGGAAAAAATTCAAGAAAAATCTAGACTCTTTTACACCTATACAAAACACTTATTTATAAAACCGAGAACCAAAACATTAAATACTCATAATTAATGAATCTTCATAACTAATAAATGTTTATAGTTTGTGAATTAGTAGTAATTATAGTTGTTTTTATTATATAATTAACATATTGTTTCATGTAATAAGATATTTTAAAGTCTAAAAAAATTATTGACCAAACAATAATTTAATAGTTAAATATTTTTTTATTAATCAAACTTAAATCCAAACTCATAAACCTACAAGCTTCAAAGCTATTTTTAGTGCGAATCTTTAACTTTTGCTATTTAAATGTTTTTTAAAATAATTCTTTATTTATTTTTAATTGATTTTTAAAAATATGTTAATGTTTCATGTTAAAATACTTTTACAAAGTCTAATGATCTGAACTCTAAATACGAGTAGATCTTGTTTTTTAATTTGGCTGTAATAGACCCATTTACGTATTTTATAAAACCAATTCTAACATATTTCCCTAAAGTTAAAACTTTTTTGGCTTATCTATCAGAATATCTCATGCTAAAATTATCTTAACCTAGTTGATTGAAACTAACCATCTTAGTCAGGTTTTAAGAAAGTGTCTCACACTGAAAAATTACATTCACAAAAAAATTCTTCACCGCTAACCTCTCCATGAATTTATTGACATTGATCAGCAATTTTCTGTACACTCTTATGCTGGAGATTTTTCTTACTGGTTTGACTGACAAGGAGAATTTCTGGAGCAGATATGGAAGCTCAGGTGAATGTTGCCTAAACATCTTGGTAATGGCTAATTGTTTTGGGAGTTTATGTATTTTGAGAAGGGAAACATGCCATTTATGATACTTGGCACAAGCAAGTATTAACTGAAAAAGAAAAATTTATCTGACTGGGAAAGTGAGGAACCAAGTTCTGCGTTCATTAAACCAGGTTCTGCACAATGAATGCAGCATAGCAGCTTTTTTGTAGCTTCATAAATTTAGCTCACTGACAAATTTACTTGACTTCCCTCAAGTATGCAAGCAACTAAAGTTTCTATTAATTCATGTGTGCCTTGTATGCTCTTCTTTATAGCCCCTTCTTCCTCCTCTATTTGGAATATCAAAACGCTATTAAACTAGAAAGAAAAAAGAAAAAAAAAGTTGACTAAAAGCTACCTTTATGAAGATGTTACCAGAGAAAAGTATGACAAAAGTGAGTTGAGAAATTGCTAAAAGCAGAGCACTTCCTTTTCTGTATGTTTCTAAACTAGAGCTTGTTTAGCTCAATCGTCGTGCATGAACATTGAACAACAAACTTCAAAGGACATTTTGCCTCCCCTTGCGCATCATCTCCTAACATTTGGGGTCTTAAAATGACCACAGATGGAGAGTCTCTTTTCCTTGTTTTATCCTATTCCTGTAAGGGTTTCGAAGGTAGATGAACAGAGTAAATTGGACCTCAAGAAGGTACAATTTTGGGAAGTTTACTCCAACTGTACTTCGCTATTTACATCTCCATTACTCATCAACTAGACTGATCAAGAACAGAAGACTAGTAAACGGACATAATTTATGCAGGTTCATGAATGCCTATGTTGGCCCAGATAGCTGATGAATCAAATGGATACCATCAGCCTTTTCACAGCCTTGCATCTGGTCAATTTACTTCAAATTTGGGAAGGCTGACAGAGAGAAATGATGTGGGATCTTTGATGAGCTTAGTTCATAGTGGAACCCACCATAACTAGCCTAGTTGCTAAATCTGCCCCCCTCCTAAACAAGTCAAGACGTAAACAGACAACATGCATAATAGACACCAAGCACAAGTTGTGCATAATAGACACCAAGAACTCACACAAGACCAAAACTAGATGATATTTTCCTCCCGGCCCAATTTGAAACAAGCCCCAGTCCCCCCCACCCTCAACTTGTCCCCATTAATGAGGATTTGGATAAGATGACCCGAATCCAGCTCCAAAACTTGGGTAAAAACCGTGTGCTATAATGCTCCACGATGCAGTAAACCTGCTGCATCTAATAAATTCAGGGAGTCCCATTTGATGTTGATTTTCCGATGCAAAAGTAGCAACTAGGATCCACTCCCTATATATAAAAACTAATTGATTGCCACCCATATTCCATATAACAACTTTTTTGGCTCATTTTTTCTGTCTCTAAAAAATGGCAACCCCGGAAGAATCCTCAACATTAGAACTCATAAGACAACATCTTCTTGGAGACTTCATCTCCACAGACGAGTTTATCAGTAATCTTGAGTCCAGTATAGCCTGTGTCTCTGTCAAACTAGAGAGCTCCCTTTCTGGGTCAGAACCCAACTCCCCAATATCCGACCAAAGTTACCATAGTACCCCAGAAACCTGTAGCTTTGAAATAAAACCTGAAATCATAGACTTCACACCTCCTGAGCCCGTGTTTTCAGGTTCAAGTAATCAGTACCCACCACCTGAGCCTGTAAAGATGACAGATAAAGGAGAGACAGTAAGGCATTACAGGGGGGTCCGAAGAAGGCCATGGGGCAAGTTTGCAGCAGAGATCCGTGACCCTACCCGGAAGGGAAGTCGGGTTTGGTTGGGTACTTTTGACAGTGATACTGATGCTGCAAAAGCTTATGACTGTGCTGCATTCAAAATGAGGGGCAGGAAAGCAATCCTGAATTTTCCTTCGGAGGCTGGACTATACATCCCGCCGCCAGCCACAGGCAGGAAGAGAAGAAGATCGAAGGGAGAAGAGGTGCTGCCGGAATCTGTTGATGTGTCAACGGAAAATTGGAATTTAAAGTGGAGTGGAGAAGTAGAGGAGGGTGTTTCAGATGAGGAGCAACTGTCACTGTTAACCCAAGAAACCATGTTGGCAAGGCTTTCTTAAAATGAACAAAAGCTCACCACGTCAGCCATGCTTATGATCAGAGAAACAAAATCTAATCCATAGTTGGCTTGGAATCAAAACTCGTCCACCTATCGAATCCCCTCAGATTGAATGTATTGTTTTGTGTAAATAATCGTTTGATTAGGGTGATGTCGGAGTGTTAAAATGTAAATGTTGGCAGTACCATGAATGAATGAACAGAATTTTGTCATAAAATCTAAAGCATGGGTGTGCCACACACGCCTGGAATCTCTTGCCTTGTTCTATCTCTTTCCATTTTGATTTTCGTTCCGTGACTCGGTCTGTGAAAATAATCGCAACGTTGTCAATTCTAATAATTCCATCATCTTTAAGTAACGCCCCATCACCTGAAAGACTTCTATGCCTAAATTCCTAATGTTAATCTCATAAATTGACTTGGATATTTTCTCAAGCGATGTTGTCCTTTTCTTTTCTATTGAGAAAGATATCTACCCAAACAGTGGTGTCTTAAAGTGAGGAATATACCTGTACGTGACAGAGTCAGATATTTTCCCTCATCTCAAGTCGTAGTAAGTACCAAATTACCATAGACGTGGACAAAAAAAGTTGCGCTAAGCACTCCTCCTGTCCTCCAGACCACCTGAAAGGTTTTTGTGCAACTTGCTGACAGAATTTAAGTAAATGTTTGATATTAAAATAGTTTTTGTGTGGTTGCCGTTTGATATTAATATAAACCAGGTCGGGTATACTAAAGAACTGAAACCTGCAGCTACCACAGGGAAGATGATTGTAGGAATCGGTCGATTTCGCTCGCCTTTAATCTTCTGCTGCACAGACACAATACAATTAGTAATCATACCTCTTCTCCAAAAAGAGGTTTATATAAATGACAAGTGGAAATCCCCCTCCAAACTAACAAACCAACAAAAAAAAAAATCTCAGTCTTGACAATTAGCTAGTAAAGTAACTGAACCTCAAGTCAACTTGCAGTAAAAACGAGGGCCACACCTTTTTATATACAGGTTCATGCATATACATGTGTCCTATGAGGTGCCAAAGTTTTGGAACTTAATTATCCCAACAAGGTTGTGATTGGTAATTCCTGTCATGTTTGTGAATGCGTTCACAGGAAGGACTCCATGAGCAAGTTGCAAGGAGGGGGCCTGTTGGGTCTACCAGCCAGAGTTTTCTTCACTAAATTCGCGTGTGACCATATACAATGTGCCACCATGAGCAACTGGTACAAAACCAGTTGTATAAGATAGGCATAGCATGCAACTTGCAACTTTATATATGAAAGAACCAAAGATACTACATTTCCTATTGTCGTCATCCTCTCTCAGCCAGATGATATCATTCTTCTTGGATTCGTTAATGCTGTCTGTCTTTGAATTTGGAGTTTGGCTGCTAGAGCATCAGAGTAAGGACCACCGACTCTCGAAGGTTTCTCTTTACGAGAGGAACAAGTTCGAATTTACAACAAAAAAAAAAATCATCAAAGGTGCACCATCAATCACTTGTCAAGTACGGCAGGCATGCATGTAATCATCGAAACTGTCGAACCAGTCTAATGCAAGTTTTATCATCATCAATTCACCCCACATCGAGAGTCAATCTGCTAAACAATCTCAACACAAACGGTGCAAGCATAAAAGAATATTCATTAACTGTAAATATACGTTGACATCATTTGAATTTAGTAAATATGATGGCTGAGTCATTGAGAAACAGATAGTGTCTTAAAATAGCAGACTCTATCAAAAGATACAATCTAAACTGCTGTCTACAACTTAAGAATCATCATAAATGGCAGCCACCAAAAAATATTTCTACTTGTTCCAAGGCATTGGTAAATTTACATTGGCAGCATCTCGTTGGAATTCAAGAAACTAGGCTGATTTGTTGAAGCAAGAAGTCTGGCCCACATCCTATCTGTTACCTTCACTGTATTTTGTGCCTCTGTCACACGCTGCAATATCACAAAAGTTGAATCTATCATGCATCACAAAATTGTATAGCATTAGCTATACCAATTTTAACAGCACGTCACTTTGTGTATCCCTCCACACTGAAATTGGGTGTGTGCAAGGGAAGGACTAGGGAAGACAATGTCACCAAAAAGTATAGAAATATTGAAGGTACTAGTACCAAAGAATTTATACACGTTTCCACAGGCTCCAAGACCTATCCTGCTACTAACTGAAAATAATTGTTGTGTTCATTGGAGTTCAATAACCGCTTAAAATCATTCATTCTGGCATATTGCAGCCAAAATAGAATCGTTACATAATTGACAATAGAAGTGAGAATTCAGAAGACACAATGGAACAGGAAATTTACAGAGCCACTGTAAGGTTAGCTCAACATCAAACAGTAATAAAAAAGGCCAGAAACAGTAAGTCATATTCTGCATCATCTGTATCAGCGGGAGGCAACATGGGAACCAGAACAGAGTCTGCAATATGGTGCAAAGAAACTAAATTATGCTTTTGTGCACTCTTGTGCAAAGAACTAAATTAAGCTTTTGTACAAACTGAAGTAAGAGTGACGACGGATCAGGAAAGATACTAGTTTTCATTTGTCATCAAGCAGCAGGAGCACCCTGAATTAGTTTTGCATTCATGCTGCAAGGCAGTAGTTGAATTTATTCTTACCCATCTTATATGATTTTTCAAGTTGCTACTCCTTCATTGAGATTCAAGCATTTGGGACATATAATTAAACAATCAATCCCAGTAAAACCTGTATTGGCCATCTTATGATGACAGGAATTTAGCCATCATAATTCTCAATCCCCTTCTCCTTACTTACCAGGTCAGTTAGTTTTATTAATCCAGCCAAATCTATGAGAATCTAGCTTTTCCTGGTTAAATGCATAATATATAAAGGCTGTTTATTGAATCTTGATGTATTGATTCACACTTGAGACATTTAAATTTGTAAAATTATAAATATAGGAGCCAAGTCTCATATTTTAAAACCAAGGTAAACCAGCAAGTGAAACTGTATTCATAGAAAGTCATGTTAGTCATAAACAAAGATTGAGAAGAGGAAGTACTTACAGCAATGGGAATATAAGCATGTCTGCTGTTTACTGGACCAACTGTGAATCCTGTGTACCCAGCCATGGCCCCATGAACAGCACTTTGTGCAAGAAGACTGCAATAAATGTTGTCTGATGCATTACTTGGGATAGCTCTAATCATGTATGTAGGATCTGCAAACGAAAATATAAAAATTTAGATACATAGACCTCCTCTTTCATCAGCACAGGAGGAGATTTTCCACAAGGTTCTCAAGTATACTTTCTTAATTCTTGATCCTAAAATATCAAACTTGATGTAGAACAATTATTTGAAGAGTTACTATTTTCTTGTTTGACAAGGTTCTCAAACTTGACAAGGCCAAGCCTGAAAAGAAGTAAAAAAAAAAGAGCATATGATATGAAGCTTGAAGTCACTATTTTCTTGTTTTAATTATTTTCCTAGTTAATTTTAGATTTTAATTATTTGTGTTCTACTTAACTTAGAACTTTTAATTTAATTAGTATTTTACTATTTAGAAATCCTAATGCTAGATGTATTCTATTAATTAGATAAGTTTTGATTAAAAATCATTTCTTATAAAGGATTTTAGAACTAGTGTTAATAGGAATGTCTAATTTATTTTATAAAAATAAAGACTATTGTTCAGATTTTTATAAAATTCCAGAGAATTTTCTCTAAATTTCTCTACAACTTGGGTTTGTAATTTTAATGCTTGAGAACTCTAGTTTTATCTTCCCTATACACTGCATTAGGTGGTATCAAATAAGGTCAACATCCAAATTGATAGCGAATCATGAAGAGAATAGTGGAGTGGTTGGAGGCAACCATTTTCGTGACGGTGATTAGGAGATGCAGGCTGTTAATCAACTAGATTGTCATTTAGTAGCAATAGCAGCTATAAGGAGCAAGTGCAAAATGGGTTTGGCGACATCAACACCAAATTTGATGACCTTAAAACCAGGCTTGAGACACTAAGATTGCACGCAAACATGAACCGGGAAAGAAAAGAGGCACGCACTGGGGATGAAGCTCACGACCAACCTATCATCGAACTAGTTCGTACAAATCCTCGTGGTAACTATTACTACGAGTATTCATCTAATGAAGAAGATCTATTTCGGTTGACGGAAGGCATAAATAGGAATCGCAAAGAGTAGAGGAACATGTTTGGAGATTTGCCTCGAGATCGACCTGACCTTAGACCTTTTCCTAAAATTCCACCTAGACAACCACTTGTCTATATGATGGTTGTTAGTGAGGATGAACTTGATAGAGGTCGTGGAACCTTGTCAAATCAAGACAAACAACCACAACCTGAGAGACAGAAATCGATCATCGTGATTGAAGGTCAGAATAAACAACAATCTCTCGAAGACGAGGATGTTCTATGCGAACTTGATGGAGATGATGAAAGACTTATATGATGATGAAGATCTTGCAAACAATGACATGGAAGACTCAGTAATTTCTAGCAAGTCTTTTGGATATATTATGGATGATTATTTTGGTGTTCATTTAAATACAATGGTTGAAGTATTTAAGGACATAAATGATGATAAACTCCAAGTTTGAAGTAGAAAAATATTGGAAGAAACTACAAGTAGACTTCATAAAAATAAAAAAGTATATCAGATATGGATTTTTTCTTATTATACCCATATTAAATTTTGAAGTTCAAAAGTCAAAGACATGCTACTTCGTGAATAAATTAGTTATGGTATTGTACTCGGAATTTTTTTTTTTTTCTATGAAGTGAAGAGTTCAATTTCTGACAAATAACTCGAGGATGAGTATTTTTCAAGTGGGGGAGACTGACGTAGAACAATTATCTCAGAGGTTTACAGACCATATTGACAAGGACAAGCCCGAAAAGAAATTCACAAAGAAACCCAGAAGCACATGATATGAAGCCTGAAGTTACTATTTTCTTGTTTTAATTATTTTCCAAATTAATTTTGTATTTTAATTATTTATTTCCTACTTAGCTTAGAACTTTTAATTTAATTAGTATTTTACTATTTAAGAATCCTAATGTTAGATGAATTCTATTAATTAGATAAGTTTTATTTAGGAATCATTTCCTATAAAAGATTTTAGTTTTAATTTAGAATCATTTCCTTTAAAGAATTTTATGACTAATATAAATAGAGAAGTCAAGTTTATTTTATGAAGATGAAGACTATTATTCAAATTTTTATAAAATACCAAAGAGTTTTATCTAAATTTTTCTATAGGTTAGATCTATAACCTTAGGGCTTGAGAACCCTAGTTTTATCTTCGCTATACGCTGTGTCAAAACTCGATGAATATTACAGAATTTAACCATATGAACCTTTCTGGTCTAGCCTCAAATCAGTACGTGTTTTTAGGACAAGATATTTAGCATGACCTCTCATTACCTACAAATAAGCATATGCCAAGCGCATTGTTTAATTTAATTTTTTCCTAAAAACAATATCCAAAATTAGTTTTCTTAAAAAAGTCGCCCTTGAAATAGGATAGTGTTTAGCAGAAGTTAGAATCATCAGATGCAACAGTTTCTAAACCAAAGATAAAATGCAAATGTAATCATTTAGAAGGTACCTATATATTTCATATTTATCTCCATCTTCTTCACCTTTGTAAAATGATCCTACAACACGAGATATTAAAAGTATAAATGGAATTAGCACTAACACTAATAGTGCAAAAGTAAATAGATGCGGTGACAAAAATGAAAGAAATGGTCTATCTCAACAAAATGATAGATACAACAACATAACTGTATTAAAATTAGCTATTAGGCAATTGTCAAATTGCCAATTTACCACCTAACAAGGTTGCTATGTGGCATTATAGGTCCATGGAGATCATTTTGAGGCCCCATGAGAATTAGATCACCAAGTTTGAGATAAGCAATTGCTTAGCTTGACAGGGCAGTGGCAATCAGAAGTAAAGGAAATAAATAACAAGCTCATGGAAAAGAAAAGGTAATAAATACACTGTTCTTGAAATGAAAAACATGAGTTAAGAGCAGTGGCGACTTTTAGTACCCACCTTAACCTTTTGAGTTAACCACAGACCAACATCAAGAAGTAGTCTGTTCCCTGATGCATCTCTCTCATCAGCTGCCTGCATGGCCTGAGCAACGTATTCCTGCCCGGCTCCTTCTGCTATCACAATAACCATATGCCCATTTTCTTTGATCCTCTGTTCAATAAATTCAAAAAGACCACCAGGACCTTCCAGATAGAATGGGGATTCTGGAATCAAGCAACAATCCTGTTATATCCAACCATGGTTAGCATATCACTCAGTTGTAATATTATGAGTGATTGCAAGCAATAAACCACACCGTCTAAGCACATTCTGAAGCAATGTCTTCTCCAACACTTTGTTTGGAGAAGGAAAAAGAACGGTACGCTGAAAGTGAAAAAAGCGGGAATATAGTTTATATAATTACTTACACATACAGATACATACATGGGCGCGTGTGTCAAGCAATATGTTTTCTAGAAAAAAAGAGCCTGCAACTTCATTACTATAAAGGGTGGGGTAAAAAGCAAGCATAAATCTACCATTTTCTGATACATCCAGTGTCAAAGACAGTGTTTTGCACTGCCAAATTTTTCCTAACACAAAATTCTGTTAAGGAATAGAGATTAAAACAACAAATCATTGCTTCATACACACACAAAATAAGCCAAACTTCCTGAAACTGCCAAACTTGGAGGTAAACGAACCACATTATTGTTATGACTCAATAAAACAGGATGATCATGGCTAAAGTTACTAGCCAACAAGTAACTTGCTCAATCTTATGTCCCCGCCAAGTTACTAATTAGTTTCCAATTCTCTCAGCAACTGCCTTGGATTTACTTAGCATCAAATATCACACTCTAATAATGGGTCCAAATATTTGTAAGTTCAGGAATCACTGTTAGCCAACAAAAGTCTTACCACATCTCGACTTGCCAAAGTTGCAAACATTGCAATGAAACCTGCAGGATTCAAAAGGAAAGGAAGCAGGAAGGTAAGAATAAATATAGTGATAATCTTATGGCCATCAATGTGCCATCTATTAATCTATGTTCAAAAAGTTTACCACTGTATCTGCCCATCAGTTTAACAATCCCAACTCCATTTTCCACACTTTCAACCTCCACATGTGCAGCATTAATTGCTCTCTGAGCTTCTTCAACAGCGGTATCAAATCCAAAAGATTTGTCTATCACCTAGAACAACAACACAATTTACTTCATTTTCCAGGGTTCAATACAGTTCACCTCCACCACGTCAATTCCTCACTACAAACATTATTTTTTTTTTAAAAGCAAGAAGCCTTGAAAGCCAAACCTCGCTTTGAGGCATAAAATTGCAGAATGGAAGACACAACTCACCGCTATATCATTATCAATCGTCTTGGGGATCCCAGCAACAGCCACTTGAAGACCACGTTTCTCAACTTCCTTCCAAAAACAAACCAAAAATACAAATTAAGGTGAAGAAAAAAGCATGCCAGTGTGACAAACTTGAATCATACCATAATGCAAGCTGACTGATTGCTACAATAGAACGAAGGAAAAAGTTCTAGTTGGATAATAAAACACCTTGTAAATTAAAGCTGCTCCTCTCTGAGTGCCATCACCTCCAATAATATATACCTAAATATCCACCAAAAAACCAGTCTACCTTATTCCATTCAGGTCGCATACCATATTCAGAAATTTTTACCAAAGAAAAAGGCATGTCAACCTGATTTATTCTCCTGTCCTGAATATTATCAACTATCTTGTTTGCGTCATGACCTCCTCGTGAAGTGCAAAGAAATGTGCCACCACGCTTATGTATATCATTCACAACTTTGGGCGTCAAATTTATGGTGTTTTTTGAATAAAAACCCCTATAACCTCCCTGAAAATACAATCATTCATTCAAAACCTCTTTCTTAAACAAAGCAAAGCAAACCATTCAACAATTAAACACAACCCTCTATGTATCTCTGAATAAAACTCACCATAATGCCAAGTACATCATCAACTCCATACATATAATTCAATCCGCATACAATCTCGCGAATCACTGTATTGATCCCGGGACATAAACCCCCACATGTCACTATGCAAGCACGCACTTCATCAGGCATAAAATACACCTGCATGGCATCGCACCAATCAAAAACAATCAGCTTCTACCATTTCACACCCGATGCAGTGCTCCCTAGCTCGCATTCATGCTGTGCCTAATGTGGTTATCGAGTGGGCCCCACCTGTGGAAGCACGTGCACCCACCCACTCGTGTACTGAATAATTCCTCAAAAAATTAATCCAAAATGAATAAATAATTATTAAAATTTATAAAAGTAACATACCTTCTCTCTGGGGCCGGCTCGCCGGAAATGGACACCTCTAGGACTATCTTTATGAACAACAATCTGCCCAAAAGAAAAAAATAGAGTGAGAATGATTGAATGACATGTCGTTTACAGAAGAAAAATGATATGTTAAGTGAGCTTACATTTTGTGCGACTGCATCTTCTGGTCCAACAAAAGTCTGCCTGCCCAATTCAAATTTTTAAAATAACAGCAGAAATTTTATATCAATTAAAGAAAAAAATAATAAATTCATGTACTTGACAATCGCGTAGGCTTGGCTGTGATGCAAAGGATTTGGATACGACTGCAAAAAAAAACAACAAATCCTAAAATGAAAATAAAAAGGGAAGTTTTAATGAAGGAAAAACAGAATGATTGATTACTGGTAGATGAGGGAGGAAATCAGTCAAGTGAGGCACATCTTCGAGGACGAAACCATCATCGTTAAGAGCTCTGACTCTGAATGGGCGATTTTGGCGCCAAAATAATGATTTTGTAGGGGGTTTTTTGGATTTGAGAGAGAAGTCGGGGTTAAATTGAAATAATGAGAATTTGTGGGAGTTCAATAATAGTAAGTCAAACGAAGAGGGAGAAGCAGCAAGTGAGAGATCCATCGTCGAAACGGAGAACCCGAAACTGTGTGGGAAAGAGATCGTTTGTTTCGGTAATGGAGGAATGATTAGGTGCGGACAACTTAGCTGGATCTTTAATTACGTGCCACGTTGATATTTTAAACATTTCTCTGACTTCTCGGTGGCTTTGATTTGCTGACGGTTCAATCGAGGATTCTGGAGTCGTGTACAACTCTGATCTGTGAACTTTGATAATTTGGTTTTAATTACGAACCGACCAAATCAAAAAACAGAATTCTTTCTTTTTTCAATTTTTATTTAAAAAACAACGAAATTTTTTAAATAGAAAGCTTTTATTTGAAACAATTTTAAAAAAACTTTGATTTAATAAGCTTTAGTTTATAATAGACTTTTTGTTTTTTATGAGTTGTTATTATTTGATTCAATTCAATGCAGTTCAGTTTCAAGAATTTAAAACCAAAACCAAACTGAATTTTTTCTAGATTTCTAACCGAAATTATCCAAAAAAAATTGGTAAACAATTCAGTTAATTTCAAATCAGGATTTATGAATATTTTGGATAATTCAGTTAATTTGCTCAACCCTAAGCACTAACAAATGAATAGGCCTATATTTATAGCATTCGTTTATTCATAATTATGAAGTACGTGTGCAATACATACAATACATGAATGAATAAACAAAATTTATATTAAATTGCTCATAGTTTTTGCTGAATTCACCATCACCATGATAGTTGACATTCTTCAACCTGCAACAAATGTACAGATCAATGGTCCAGAAAAATTGAATTTCAACAGCATGCTCATAATAACTTACCATATTGGACCTCGCATCCAGCTGTAATGTGTTATGTCTATGTAGCCACTGGCTTCACAGAAGAAAATGATCGATCATATGTTGTACGACATCCGCGCCTTCTATATGCATGCTCTGATCTTTAACCTGTGAAATATACAGAGTGGCATATGGTTCCTTTAGATAACAGAGACTTGTATATTACATTTATTTTCATTTTCCAAGGTGTTTCCTTGCACCTGAGCACTGATGACACCGCCATTCTTCCTAAGAGATAATTAGCATTTTCAAATCACATACCCAAAAAACATAGCACATCTGTGAGGATGAATGTAAGATACATGCATGCACGCACGCACGCACGCATGCATGGGGGGGAAGGGAGAGACCTGAATGACACTATGAGCAGCAAACCTCTGTCTGCAGGTGTGGAAGCTAGCGTCTACTTTTTCCCATGACACACGGGATAGACCTGTCACTAGTTCCTCTGCACAAATAAGGTCCAGTTAACAAACTTGTAAAATTGAAGAACTAACCATAATTAAGGATAATGGAAATTTCGAAAAATACATTCATTGGCAAAATTGGTAAAAGCAAAGGCAATTAAAACGAATAGAGCTAGCATAGCTGCAGCATTGCTTCATTCAAAATATACCTTCTAACTTGTCGAAACTATTATCATCTGTTGAAACAAGCTCAGACTGCTCAGTGTCGCAGGCCTTGCAGCATTCTTCATATACAATATGTGGATATTCCTTGTTAATATAATCCTCCCACTAAAAGGAAAATGACATTTTAGTAAGTACATTCTAACCAACAGGCAATAATATAGAGGAAAATTACACAGTGAGAGCAGAGGTACCTTCGGCAATTCAATATTACGTCTAATGGACGATGTTCTCCAGCCCACAATATCTAAACAGTTTTCATCAAGGGAACAGAGAAATAAAGACTGTCAAGTTTTCAGATTATATATTGATGGTTAGCTGCTTTGAAGAAATAAAAAGGATACGATCATAGCAAACATTTGAATATGCTACCCGGCGTTTGAATATACGCAATGCTGACCTACAAAATTAGTTAGGTGCTCTTATTAATTACATATTTGGATATCATAAAGATGGCATCTCAAGAAACTATAAAAGAAAGGAATCTGCACAAAGAACTGCTGTGTATGTGGCATACATGAAAAAACAATCACCATAATCTTCTATCATGCGTTTAAGCAATGGAGGTTTGCCCTCATCATCATCATTCAAAAAAAGGTGCCGACCTGTTCTCTTAAATATCCAATGAATCAAGAGGTTGGCTGCTTGCTCAAAGGCAGTTACACCAAAAAGAAATGGAACCTGCAATGAAAACATTTTTTGAACAAAATACACTAAGGATGCTTAATGTGAATTCAATGAGAGCTAAGATTAAGGAATCATTAACATGTGCAATTGGCATAGTAGCAGGAAACAAGTAATACTGTTTGTATGCTCAGATTTAGTAACAAGGAAGTTATAATGGAAAAATGAGTTCAAATGAATTCCACTAGCAGTCAACTAATGACTATAATCAAAATAGAGAAGTCAGGAGTCCAGCTTGTTTTTTCCTGAATAAAGTACCCTATTGAACCATGCCATGAACAACAGTATGACATGATTTTCTCTTTCATCATCATTGTCTTGGCCAGATTTCACCCTAAAAAGTTGCTTATCCAGTAAAACTATCATATACAAGTATGAGATTCTAGTTTGCTTGCAATAAAACAGACCCATTCTACGTTCCTTACTGCTCATAGTATAAGGATAGAGATAACCCTTGGTTGCTCTCTTTTATCTGTTTGCATACAAACATGCTTTTATAACATCTAACCCAGTGCTATGGTCAATTCATACAGCAAACAAGAGAAATTCATCATCTTCAAGCAAACACTCTTGTAAGTATGAGAGAAGCATAAAATACCATTTCAGCACCTTATCCAAAACAATCCTACTCAATACACACAAAATTTTTCCTTACAAAAACATTTTAACAACCTGATCTTTTGCTTTTTCAATGTTTTGAGTGGATGATGATGAAATTCGAAAATTTAAATGAAAAGAAACAGTCAAAATAGAATACCTGCTTATTTCCCCTGGAACCAAGGTGTGGTGTAGCAACAGTGATAAAGTTCATAGGCTCCAAGCCACCAATTGTAGCCTTTAAGTCGTCTATGCTTGTACCATCGGTTGAATCTTCTACGTTTTCTTTCTTGGGTGGTCTATACAATCTCCCAATTGCATATCTCGCCACTAATCCTCCCACAGAATGTGCAACAAATGAAATCTTCTGCAAATTTGGCTTTCTTTGAATCACTTCAAGTACCTAAAATTCAAATATTCCATCGATAATCCAGCAAAGAAAATGCAACCAAATTTAGTAAATAATTACAGGTAAACCCACGAATCTAAGAACTACTGTACCTCCTCGGCCAAACGGTCGCCCATCACATCAACACCATCAAGTGTCAGCCTAAACATATTTTTTTCACTACCTACAATGCAAGTAAAACCAACCTAAGCATTCCATTCTTTGTAGGAATAAAACAGATAGCAAAAGAATTGATTTAAACTCCACTCAACAAACATCTAAATACCAAACTAAAAAGGAAGGGTTTCGCTTCATATCAATATCGAAAACATAACTAATGATACTTACAATGAACAAATACTTTATCAGGTAAGGTTCTAACAAACTGCTCTGCTCCAAACTTCCAATCAGTGTTTCTGATCATTCAAGCAAAACGCCCACAATTAGCAAACAACAGAACTAATTCAATAATTAAGCCTAAAAATTCAGTTAGCTCAAAAAAAGACAAACTTCAAGAGGAAGTTGACATTTTGATCTCATAATCAACAAAAATAAACCAAACCCAGATTTAAAAAAAAAATCACTAGACTGGGGGCAATCAACAGAAGTAATTGAATTCCAAATTCAGGAATTGAGGGTGAAAATTCATCAAAATAAAAAAGGACAACTTTCAGAGAAAGTTTACATTTTTTATCTCGTATTCAACAAAAATAAACCAACTCCAGATCAAAAAATTCAATAAATAACGCAAAGAAATCATGATAACTAGTAATTAATGATAAAAAAAAATTAAAAAAAAATTAAAGAAAAATTCATACCTTCCAAGGATACCGTGGACCATAATGACAAGATGATCAGCAGAAGAAGAATCAGAATTTTTACAACTCCAAACATCACAGCTTACATTCACTGATTCTGTTGAACAAACTCCGTTCTCTACAGCTCTGTTCTCCATGATTTATTAGTCCAGTTCTTACTTTAATCTCTCCTCTTTCTTTTTGGTTTTTCAGTTAAAAAAAATGCATTTAAATATCGATTAAAAAAAAATGAGAGTTGCGTTCGGATATTTTGTTGATTTTCTTGGGAAAATTGGGAGTGGTGAATACTTATGAAGAAGTTATAAAGAAAAGGAAAGAAAAATGAAGGGGTTTTTTCAGAGTAGGTGCGATTATCCGTGAGATTTATCCACGTGAGATGATGAAAGGAAAAAAAAAATGACCTTTAGTTTTCGTTAGGCTTTTAATTAAAAAAAAAAACTGGATTTGTCATCTAATGGCGGGAGGTTAACAGGAATTTGTTTTTAATTTTTAAAAGTATTTTTAAAAAAAATTAACAGTTTGTTTATTTTTTTATTTTTAAATTATTTTAATACACTTGTATTAAAAATAAATTTTAAAAAATAAAAAAAATATTATTTTAATATATTTTTAAATAAAAAACACTTTAAAAAGTAATCACGATACTAAATATTCATAAATACTCTCTACCTTATCTTTATAAGTTTTATTTGTAACTCACGTGATGATAAATTATAGATTTTAATTGATGTTTAAATTGATTTAAAAAATATTTAATTCAAATTAAGAAAAAAAAAATTAGCAATAGCAACATAAAATAATGATCATTATTTTTAACTTTTTTTCTTAAAATTAATTAGGTATGTGTTTGGTACTGTGACATATAATTTTTTAAAAAAATATTTTTTATTTAAAAATATATTAAAATATTTTTTAAATTTATTTTATTTTTAGTAAATATATCAAAATTATTTAAAAATATTAATTTAATTTTTTTTAAGGTCAAATATAATTTTAAAATGCATGAAACGTAGTTTTAAAAGAAAAACAAATTGTGCCGAAAACATTTCTTTTATTTTTAAATGTTTGTGATAATCACATCTTTAATTCCTTCAAATCTTTGTGACCTCGAACCAAGCTTCATGATAAAGGCTTCGTTCATTCATAGTAGTGTGCATATTTTATAATAATTTGTTCGGTGTTGTAGTAATAATTGTTTTTTGAAATATTTTTTATTTAAAAATATATTAAAATAATATTTTTTATTTTTTAAAATTTTATTTAAATATCAATTAAAAAACAAAAAAAATATCATGAGTTAACCCAAGTTAACTTGCTACATATAAATCATGAGATTAGGACAACTTCATAGAAAAAAAATTATGAATTTAAATTTTTAATTAACTCAATATTAAATAATAAAATTAAAAAAAATTAAATTTAAAAAGAATAAAAAAAACTTAAACAACCTAATTAACTTGTAAAATTCATGATTTAGATAATAAAATCGTAATAACCTCACTAAAAAATTAAAAAAATAAAGTCAGTTTCTCGATAAATATAAAATTAAAAATTAAAATTGAAAAAAAAATATTTTAATATATTTATAAATAAAAAAAACATTCACGAGCATATAATCCAACACATACCGCTGAATCATGAAACAAAAAAATACAATAACTGGCAATTCGGCCATACCGTAGAGAGCACGAAGACACCCAATCCAGATGAAAAACAACGTCAGCGCGTTTGACTTGGGCGCGTCTAGTTTGGTATCTTCTCCATTCTTGGCTGATAAAAACCTCCTTAATTACAAGCAACCATTCCGTAGATGCTGTGAGAAAAACTGGATAAACTATATTTCAGTCCCTCACATTTTATTAATATTCCAATTTAACCTTTATAAATTAGTCTTCTGTTATATCATCAATGTATTTTCCTACTCTTGAAAAAAAAAATTATATTTTTAATAATCAAAAGTATTTTCCTATTAGTTTATTCATAAATCGAGACAATATAAAGACACACTCAAATAAATTATTTTAGATACCTGTTTCAAATTTTCTAAAGGAAAGTTTTTATATCTTTAAGAAGTTCAAAATAATTTCAAGCAGAATATCTAACAGGGATCCAACTATTAATTGTAGTTTTACTATTCAACAATGAGTGGTTCAATTGAAACGTTTTGAAAATTACAGGATTTATATTGAAAAGTTTTGAACTATAAAAGTCAAAGTTGAACACAAAATTGAAGCTACTCGCTCCTTCTGACCCACACCTGTCCATTTTAAAATTTGTTACAAATTTCCAAAAGACCCTGTTGAAATCCTGAAAAAGGACCGACTTCGTTGGACTATGTAATTGCCTTATCCGAAAGTTTTTCTTTAATTTAATTAAAAATTTTAGAAAATCACAATTTGTATCATAAAAGTTTGTATCGTAAACTTTGATGTACTCGTAACAATTTATATTATATATTTAGTATATTAATAAAAAATCAACAAAAATTATTTAATTATTTATAAATTTATTATTATTTTTTGATTAAAAAACTCTTATATTAAATATTATAAATTTATCTTTAAATAAAAACAAACCCAGCAAAACTTCTTCCACTCATCTTCTTTCTTTAAACACTAAACCTAGCTGCCACTTTTCTTTTTTTTATCTCTCGCCAGCCACCATCTCCAACCATAAACCCACAACCTCACCTCCTTGGACTGTGTTTATCATATCTCTCTTGTGGCACTTTCATCTCTACCACACCAACACTTGTTGTATCAATAAAATCAATTATTAATTATAAAAAATATAATTTATCTAGTCAGGTTCTAGATTTGTTATCTATAAATCATCAGTTTAAGTCTTACAAACCTCAGAGCCACTAGAGGCTTATATGGTCGTTAACTTCAAAGTCCGTAGAATTAGTCGAGATGCACACAAATTAACCTGGACATCCACACTAATAAAAAAAAATTCGATTATTAAATCACATAGAAAACCCAAAATCAAGATTACTAGCTTACATTGCATTTACTCCTTAAAAAAGTATGTTTCTAATTTACATATGATCTTGTTTTATTGATGAATAATACAACATTCTCCAATACTGTAGATGTTGTAGAATACTTTTTTCTCATAGACTGTAAAATGAGAAGACTAGTAAAAATATCTCGGATAGCTAAGGAAGGAAAATTGATGGTTCTTATGCTTTTCCTGCTTCACTTTCTTCTCCACAACCATGGTATTCTTCTTGGAAACTCTAGCATTATCACTATTATAATCATCATTATTGTCATTATATTGGTGATTGTGCTTTGATCTATATAGATTGAATATTAATTTTTTTTATGAATTTATCTGGAAGTACAGGATAAGAGGTGGATTTATGAAGAATAAAGAGATGATTTGAAAAAGTTAAGGTTCTTTCTCAATTTGGAGTTTTTTTAGGGCTTTTATAAAAACATAACAAATTACTTTTTTTTAAAAAAAGAGAGATTCTAGTATCATGAGAAAACAAAAATCGATTAAAAACACTGGATTTTGCTTTTGATTTGAGTTTAGATTATTATGAAAAGAGAGAGAATGATATTTGAAGAGGGGAAAATTATGTTTGGAGGGGACAGATTTTTTTATTTGTTTTTTTGTTTGAGTTTATGATGTATTGTATATGAGGATAGTTTGGTTTTTTCATTCAATTTGAAAATTTATATTGACATAGGATACAAACTATAATTTTTCAAAACTTGACTGATAAATATAATTGTGACCAAACTATAGGATGCTATAAATAATTTTTTTTTCTTTTCTTTAGATTTACAATCTATTTTTTAATATATCATTACACTAAGCTATCTAATTTGCACTACATTATGGGGTAAAAGTAAAAGTTTTCTTAATAGTGCAAAAAAAGAATGCACAGGTATCACTAATGTGTTTTTTTACATCAAAAAAAATATTAATTGTGTTTTTCCGGTAAAAATAAAAGTCACATGTTTTTTTCTACATCACAAGTTTTAACTAATTGTTACTTGGAATATTTGTTGTTTAGACAACACTCCACCATTATTACAAAAGAAAATTCTAATTAAAAAACATCTTGATATTTTTGATGTGATTGCATTAAAAACTATAAAAATAACATAGTACTTTTGCTTTTTCACGGAGAACTCTTTGCCAACATCATTAAAATTGGATCATCGAATTAACCTTGAAACATTTTGATCCGACACTTTAACTAACTCAGGTTTCAAATTAAACTATATGGAGGTTGATTTAATGTACCCAGGTCAACTTGGCGGGTCAAAAGCAATCAAAATGACAAGTAAAAATATGTTTTGATTTTTTTAAAAATAAGATAACATCTTTTTTTTTAAATACTAAGACGAGGATACGTTAAATTAATCTGTGTCAACTTCGACAAACCTGTTAAGCTCGCGACTTAGGTCATTAATCTAAATAGTTTTAGTAACTTTGTTTTTGAAACTATTTTTTACTTAATTGTATAATAAAAAAATAAAAAAGCTTGCTAATATTTAAAAAATATTTATATAATCTTATTTAAAAACAAGGAAAAAATTGAATGGCACCATGTAAAATAATATCTAAATATATTTTTATTTAGTTTAAGAATTAAATAAACATAAAATATTTGTAATTAATTAACTTTATGTTGGAACAAAGTTTTTTTTATTAAAAAAATAGATAGTTGACTAAGCCCAGATGGGTTTACACCCGACCCATAAAATGAAGAGGCTAGACATGTGAGTCTACAATGCTAGGCATGCACACCTGGCTTTTTTACATTTTCTTGTTAGTTGGTTGTCATCTGTTTTTTTTTAAAAAAAAAATCAAATGACGTGTCATTTTAAAACCCATAATCTGAACACCAAAGATGTGATTAAAAAAATCAGGGTTGGTGACTTTTTGGCTAGAAAAATGGAAAACACATAACCTTAAAAATTAGTCTTCCGACTCAAAACATCTTAAAATTGGTTAAAAAACACATAATCGAGTTCTAAAAAATCTATATAAATCTAATTTTTTTTCCCAGCGAGATAGAGGGAAAAAAAAACATCTAGATTGAATTTTTTTCGTCAAATGGAACCCCTTTAACACACACAAAAAAAAACTCGCATTTCATTGCTAGATTTTGACCGACCATTAACTTTTTTTTTCAATTTTTCAATGAATTTCTCTTTTTTTTTTCAAATCAACAACTAAAAAACAAACGACATAAAATTTCAAATGTTGGTGAGAATTACAAAAACTAAATGGCCCAAAATTGAACTCAGAGCAATTTTAAAGGGAAAAAACATGGAAGGGGAGGGGGAAACAGTAATCCAAAAAAAATCGCTGTCTTCCACATAATATCAAACTAGGCTCCTGCATCCTTTTTGTTTTTTTTGAAGCAATAAAAATCTTTTTTTTTTCTTGTGAAGGCGGGCATAAATCAAATGATGGAATATGTTATTGTTAGTAGTAACACCTCATAACAACAAGCCAATCAAAATAATTTTTGAAATTTAAATGTGAAACAACGTTCAATACAAAAAATAAAAAATGGTGAAATAAAAAAACACCAAGGTCTAAAAAAACACTATCGTGGTCCATGATATTTTATGAATACGTGGATAATGAACATGGCAGGCATGCCTTTTAGTTTTTTTTTTTTTTAACGTGGTGTAAGGTAGAATTATTACAGTTACCAGTGATTGGGCATTACAGCATGATTAACTTGACTTTCAAAGTTAGAGGTTCCCAATTCGGTTTTCAAGCAACAAGTAATTGACTGGAACTTCTACGATACTAATTCTCGTCGGATTAATAAATCTCACGAGTTTAGATGGTGGTGAGAATATGGGCCAAGGTGATGAGATCTTCATGGGATCTCTGTATACTTTTAGGTTCTACAAACACGTGGCGTATGCCTAGGATCCATGTGAAACAATCAAAACAGGACTATTATTTTGAGATCTTATTACATGAATTCAAATCATCACAAATCCAACTCACCATGAAATAATTATGGAGCCCGTCATTTTATGCGTATGGATTTATTAAAAAAAACTAATTTACCCAGCTCCATACTAAAAAAAACATTGTTTATCAGAATATTATAATAATTATTTTGTCTCGTCATAAAAAAAAGCTTAAACACTAACTAAGTGCATTACTTTTTTTTTTTTTTACATGATTCATTTATTATTATAAAAAAACCTATCCTCATCAATTGATAGCAGGGTAGGCTCTTAGCCTAATCCCTGTTTGATATTGCATTCCAAATAAGGGTGATTAAATTTTGAATTTTTTTAAAAATTAATTTTTTAAATATTTTTTTATTGTTTTGATTTACTGATATTAAAATTAATTTTTATAAAATAAAAAATATTATTTTAATACATTTACAAGAAAAAATCACTTTGAAAAGGGTTGATCAAATTTTGAAATTTTTTCTCTTTTAGCTTGAAATTAAATTTTTTAATTTTTTTTGAATTATTTTGATGAGTTGATATTAAAAATATTTATTTAAAAATAATAATAAAATATTATTTTAATACATTTCTAAATAAAAATTAAATTTAAAAAATAACCGTATCCCCTTTAAAATTTGAGGTTTGGGTTCGAGGGTTGCTCCATTGAATTGGCTTCGGTTCTTGACGTTCGCCCCCATCAATTTTTGACTCCCTTACGCTCCCAAAACAAGTAACAAGTAACGATGACTAACTTTAAGTTAATTATAGTTTAGTGCATAAACAGTCATTCAAGCCATCTCTTAACTTAATATTTTTTATTTTAAAAATTCCTCATTTCATAATCAATTTTCCTCCACTAATTTACTTCTCTTTTCTTTACTCCATTTTTCAAAAAATAAAATAAATTTAAAAGAAATACGAAAGAGGACTAAACTATAAATATATTTGAGAAAAATATAGGGATTAAACAAATAATTTCTGAAACCACAAAGATTAATTAATTAGTTTTTTCAAATTACAGCGACTAAGTTATAATTTGCTCCACCAGTTCTAGCTAGGCAAGGGTGAAATTAAAAACATTCCCTAACCAATTCCGACCAGGGAAATGCACTAAAAATATCCTTCAAGGATAATCAAAACCCCAAACACTAAAATTTCAAGTTTCCTAATAAGATAAAAACATAGAGGCAAGACAAGAACCCTGGCACAACCTGATAATTTGCCTTTTACAGACATAAAAAATAATAGAAGCTGGCACATTCCAATTAGCAGATTATTAAAAAAAAAATAAGTTCACTGAAAAAAATTAAAATAGCGAACCAATTTTTGTTAAAATTTCTCAAACACAAATGGGAGCCCTACGAACATACCTTGTTACAGACATAAAGGGAATCAGAATGCATAGTTAAACATTGATGCCCTGTTTTTATAGTACATTTTTTTTTTTGCTAAGTTCGCAAGCCATCTAGACTAAAAGATGGAGATAAGTCTCAATCATCTGAACTATATTCACTAGATTCTGGCATTAAGGACACAGCCGCACAGCAGAACGAGTCCTTGTCTTTGAGGAGAAGACAGCTTCCATCTGAATTCCATTTCAAATCATTTATGTTAAACTGTGGTAGTGGATTGCTCACGCAGTAAGCACCTGAAGGGGTCCACATATACAAGTGAGAGCTACCAGTGCAGAGAACAAGACGTGGGCATGTTGGGTCCCATGCTGCTGCACGTATGGGATCCTTCTGCACCAAGATGGCAGCAAGCTCTAGATGGTGTATATCCCATATCCACAGAGCAGTGGGCATGCTATCATTACGTGTATAAATGTATCGGCTGTCTTTACTCCATGACATAAGACCTGTATTTAAGGTCTTGTGTTGTTAGTGCATTTTGGTTTGATACTAACAAAAAGGAAAACAAATCTGCAAGGAACTCTTAAAACAAGCACTATTAATTGCATCGATATGCTATATGAGAAAGATGAGCTTTACCAATGCCTTGTTTAGGATTCGGTTTGTCTGCAGGAGGCTTCTGGAAAGGCAAACTAATAGGTACTTCAGTAACCTCGTACATGACTCTGAAGTGTCCTTCTGAAACATCTTTTAGGAGGGGGGGATTATTAATTTGACTACGAAAAGTAGTTCAAAAGAAATAACGTAGTTGCATGAAGACATTTTCAAATTCATTTTACAGATCAAGCATTCTATTTGTCGTACAATATCCATCTCACTGTGAGATACTCCATACTTGCGCTTACCAGAATTTCCTTGGAGAAATTCATCGCTCAAACATAACTCAGACATATTGAGGTGCAATGGCTCATCCACCTCCTGTAAATTTAAGAAAGAGGACTTGTAAGTTGTAGCCAATTAAATCATCTGTGCGCCTAATGATATGAATAAACAAAGAAATCCTGTCACCTTGAAAACAGCAGCACAACAAGGACCACGAACGGTTGATAGATGCATGAATTCAGCAAATGTTTTCCAAGTTAGGTGATTCAGAACCCGCAACATCTGATCATAACTACCCACGGCTAGATATTGGCCACAAGGAGACCACGAAACACTTTTTACACCTAGCCCACTTTCATATGCTTGGTACTTGGATAGGCACCTCCCATCTGGGGAATAAATTAGAACCTGTATTGAATTGCAACAGCCATAAGCTCTAGGTCTTATAGATAAGGATACGATGTTAGAAAATGCCAAAGTTAACATGGAGTCTTGGGCACTGGCAAACCATGAGATATATTACAAAGTGGAGCTCGTGTGTAATTTCGAATAGGCATAAACCATGAGACCTAAAATGGATAACAACAGACATTTTCAATGCTTAGCAGTGTACAATCATGAAATGCTAACCGTCACCAAGAAATTGGAAGGGTGCCATTCACCCACATTTACTTCCTTTCATGCTTATAAAGTCAAGCACCCTTGATACATGGTAAATGAAGCAAAAACGAACTCTATTACCTTGTATTCAAGTGGTGAATCCCATATTACAATAGCACTATCATCCGGTGACCACTCTATATCAGCTAAGTCCAACGTATCAACAGCAAATGCACCCATTATCTCCCATGTATGACACGACAGTAGATTTACATAATCCTTGCAATCACGCCTCGTACAAATCGCAGCAAATTTCCCATCTTTAGTAAAAGAAACCCCTTTAGAGACATGCTTTGGTCCCTGGACATGAACACATGCTGTGTTCAAAAGCGACCAAACTGTTAGCCTCAACTGAAAATCTGAAGTGGTAAGTATGTGACGGCTGTCGGGACTCCATCTAGCATAAGCAATACCAGCAGGACCTTCATCTATTTTGCATGTCCATTCAGGTTGAGTCAATGACCATGCTTGTATCATCGGTCTTTTATACAGACCACAAAGGATGTACTCAGAATCATTTGCCCATTCTACATGGCTTATTTTATCCAAGCATGAAAACAACTGCACAACCTGCAAATCATAAAACACAATTCAAGATCTCACAAAAAATCCCATCTTTAATAGCTTCAATTAATAAACTTCTGTAGTTAATACTTGAGCAGACAAAGACCAAAATAATTAACATGGTTGCAAAAGAATTCTCTGACAAATTTTCTAAGTAACTAAACAAGCCATACGCATTATAACATCAAATCTCCTGCCCTAAAGTTTAAGGAGCGGAAAACCGCATGTATTGCTAGAAATATTTGGTGTTTGTTACTAAAATCTGGTTCTCTATGGGTTGTTTGGTGTTATGTTTCATTTCCTGAAAGGAAAAAGTATTTGGAGCATTGGTGTTCCTGCTGACAGCTCTTGGAATTGGATAAGAATTCTGAAAACCAGGCCTGTTGTTTGGAATCATTCTGGGCATGTGATTGGCAATGGGGAAGGGGCATTTCTTTGGTGGCTCAAGAATCATTTATGAAACAGGTATTCCCTAATGTTAAAGTTGCTGCTGTACACCTTACCCAAGGTCTGACTATATGGTAAAGATTCAGAGTGCTATTTGTGGCACTATTGCTCCTTCTGCTGCCAATGATAAAGAGGTATATCGGAAGCTAACTCCCAGGGAAAAATTTACTTACAGAAGCTTATGGGACTCATCCAGGTTGAAAAACAGTAGAACTGACAGGTATTATCTTTTGTGGAGTGCTCTGCATATTCCAAGGCAGAGTTTTATTGCTTGGTTAGCCATTTTGGATAGACTATCTACCAAAGCCAGGCAAGTTAAGATAGGAAAGACTATCCTTTACGTGTTCTCTGCAGTCAGGTGAATGAAGACAAACCATTTGTTTTTTGCATGCTCATACACTAAAGAGGTGTGGTGTTCCATTCTGCAATTGTGCACAATCCAAAGATAGGGAGGTGATTGGGCTGAGGAGCTTGATTATGCTAAAAAGATATTGCAAAAGAAATGCTTTCCTTCGGTCTTGCTCAGACTAGCTTGGTGTGGGGTTATCTCCTTTAAAATGGAAAGAGAGGAATGCCAGAATTTTTAATACCGTTAGCTCTCGTCCCTCTAATGTATTCTTGTGCAAGTCTCACTTGTTAGCATAAAAAAACAAAAAAAATGAAAAAGGGCTATCATTTCCTTGTATTTCTGGGCTTTGTAGCAAGGATGAACCTCCTTCTTAGTTGCTTTCTAATGGATACATTTTTTTTTTTAAAAGAAAAATCTTAACAAGAAAACAAAAAAGAAAAAAAAAAATCAAAGCTATTGTTCTTGAAACACATCTCTAAGGATCCAAGCACAGCTCATTACTCAAAACTCACAAAAAAAAAAAAAAAAAAACTCGGAAACAAACTTCCATTTTCTCACAGTAACCAAACAATGAAGTCTCACTAACCAGGACTCCACATTATATTACCAAACCACATCCCCGCTCTCGCTCAATCTTACACCACTGAAACACATTAACAAGAAAAAGGAAAAGATCACGCACTAATTTTCTAGCATTTTCTCAGCATCAAAACACATCTCATTGCACAATGTACATCACGAATTTCTTAAACCGAAAAAGAAAAATGAAAAAAAAGGTAGCTGGACTGACACTAACAAGAAAAGAAGATGACCCAACAAAACCTTTCTTGTTGCAATTTTCTCAGCATCCAAACACAACCCACCACCGAGAATTCACCACGAATTTCTTAAAACCAAACAGAAAAATCAAAAGGGTCATGCAAATACCTTAAAAGAAAGTGTGTCGCGAATCACGAGACGGTAATCAACAGCTACAGCGATGTAACGGGAATTAGGAGAGAAACAACAAGGACCCGTCTGCTTATAAGCTTCAGTAAACTCCATTTTCACTCTTTTTTAAGCTCCAACTATCGATCTAAGTTGTGAAATCGGCCAACTTCTTATCATTTTTTTGATCGATCGAGCAATGCTAGCGCCTGTATGGATCCTTGGAGTTTAAATTTTCGAGTAGATGGGATGGGAGAAAGACGACGTCTTTTTTGTTTTGACTGTTGGAGACCCGGCAGTAAAGTAAAGTGCTTTTCTCTTTTTTGAGTTTTTTAAAAAGACGGGCATATGGTTTCGGGCTTTTAATGCATCTGATGGGCCCATCTTTTCTCAAAAAGTAGTAACTATTTTATGGCCCATGTAAATTTAATGTATTTTAAAAAATTTCAAAATGGGAATCCCCTGGGTTAGGCCGAATTACCATCGCTAATGGAGGAGCAGTCCATAAATATGTCGGGCTGGGCTTTCTTATTACCCATGCTTCAGGTCAGACGGACCATGGTCCCAGTTTGCCGCCTTTAATAACAAACGACGCCGTGTGACCATCAAAAGTACGTAACAAGAAAGAACTATTTCCAACAGCCTGCCCACCATCTTCAAACACTAAAACCCTAAATCCCTCACTCAGTCTGTTAACAAAACCTGCCAGTCCGCTACTGCTTAAAACCCTAACCTTCTTCTAGGGTTTTAGCCGAACGCCTCCTTAACAAGACTCTCTCCTTGTAAGCAGGCATGACGACAAGTGTAGCTTCTCAATTACAAGCAATCCGGTCAGTGATTCAAACTGGTTTGGAGTCCAAAAACGTCCCATCACCCGACCCTCCATTTTATTCGATCCTAAAGAAGCTGCTGATCTTGATATCGATACTATACTTGACATTGCACTTTCAGGTTTGTTACTACCTTACTTTAATTACTTCAATTTGACACTCCAAGTGCCAATTTCTGCTTTATTTTTGCTCAATTTTATGTTTTCTGGCTACATTTTGATTAGGGTTTAGTTTTTAAAACAAGCTGTGGTTGTTTTGTTGATATGTTTTCTGTTTGTTTCTCGAGCAAATTCGTATAAAGTGTGTTTCTTTTTAGCTTTAGGTTACGGAATATGAGAGAAAAGAGAGTTTCTTTGGCTGATCTTTAATTAGGATTTAGATATTCAACTTTTTTTTTCATTACGAAATAGTTTTATGTTTGTTTTGCGCGAAATTGTGTTATGAAGTGTGTGTTTTTCTTGTGGTGGGCTGGTGGCAGTGGAGGTGGTTGTGATGAGGTGGTGGTTGTAATCGGATGATATTGTGAGTGGATTAATGTATATAAAATATTTTAAGGAACTTCATGAGATGAAATTATTTTACAACAAATGAATTAAGTTTAAAGATTCACGGTAAAATCTTACATGGACGAAAACAAACATAGGAAAATCAGGAAAATGCTTTCATTTAAAATATTTTCCAGACAAATGCCTGTAAAAATTTCAGAGGTTTGTAGGTACTTGCAAGTTTTGTTAAATAGATTGATTTTATTACAAGAAGCTGCGGTTGTTTTTGGCTACTTTTTTTCCCTGTAAAATACATGAAACATACATGGGAAAATTAAGAAAACATTTTCATGTAAAATATTTTAAGTTTTGCCCCTTAAATTTCACAGGTTTGTAGGTAAGTTTTGTTCAATAGATTGATTTTATTAAAAGAAGCTGTGGTTGTTTTTGCCTCGTGATTTTCTGTTGGCTTGTCTAGATAATCGGGTATAAGGTGTGATTTTTGTTTTGTTTTTGATTGTCGAGTTTGAGAGAAAAGATGGTTTATTTAGGCCACATTTTGATCAGGGTTTGGCTATTGAGATGGCTTTCTTTTCAATTGCAAAATGAATTTGTGGTTGTTGGTTGCAAAGTTTTTTAGTTTATTCTTGAGAAAATTTGGTATATAGTGTGATTTCTTTTTGTCTTCTGGTTGCTAAATACGAGAAAGTTTTTTGGCTGCATTTTGTTTAGAGCTTAGTCATGAATTGTTTTTTTTTTGTTTTTTTGTTTTTTTGCAAAATTAATTTGGCATGAAGTGTGGCCTTTTTTTTTTTTGGCTTTTGGATGGTGCATTTGAGAGAAGATTGTTATTTTAGTTTATGTTTTGCTTTGTTTGATCAAATGTGTTTTTTTTTTTTTGTTTTGTTTGCTAAATTTCACAGGTTTGGAAGTACTTGTAAGCGCGGATGAAAGGTTTAAGAACTATAAAAATGATCTGTTTAGTCATAAAAGTAAAGAGTTGGATAGAGAATTGATGACTGGTGAGGAAAATAAGCATATTAACTCGACCATCAGTTCATATTTGAGGTTACTATCTGGACATCTTCAATTGCCTGCATCACTTAGGACACTTGAGTACTTGATACGAAGATACAAGTAAGTATCGTTTGAGGTTTTAATTTAAGGTTATTGTTGAATTTAGCTGTTTGTGTTTTGTAATGTGGAAAATGGTTGGAATTTGCAGGATACATGTATACAATTTCGAGGATTTGATTTTATGCTCATTGCCTTACCATGATACTCATGCATTTGTTCGAATAGTTCAGTTGATTGATACAAGGTGGGGAGATGGATTCTTTGTCAGTCATTGAAAGGATACTAATAGCTTGGTGATGTTTTTTTTTAATTTTGACTTCTTCTTCCACTTCTTTTTTTTTTTATCCCGGATATGGTGTAGGAATGGTAAATGGAAGTTTCTAGATGGTGTAAAAGCATCAGGTGCACCGCCACCTAGAAATGTCATGGTGCAGCAGTGTGTTCGAGATATGGGAGTTTTGGAGGCGTTGTGCAACTATGTGAGGGTTTTGATTATTTTGCATCTCTCAGGTTTTTGGTTACTATCTTATTGTGCATGTTTTAATTATAGAATGGTTTGCCGCAGGCATCTCCTGCAAAGAAGTTCCAGCCATCAAGGTCTGTTGTCAGCTTTTGCACAGCAGTGGTCATAGAGGTATTGGGTTCTATAACTACAGTCAATACAGATGTTGTGCAGAGAATCCTTCCATTTGTTATTTCTGGACTTCAGCCTGGCAGCAAAGGAGGTTCAGATCATAAGGTGAGGTTTGAAAGTGCTGTTTTTGAGTCAGGGAAGACAATGTGTTATCTCTTTCTTTTGACTTGCTCTCTTGCTCTTAATTTTATGGTGTATAATTTTTGTACCTCTTTGTAGGCTGCTGCTTTGATGATTGTTTGTCTATTAGCAAATAAGGTTTCCTTGTCTCCAAAACTTGTCAAAAGTTTGATGCGATCAATTGCTGAGATAGCTCAGAAAGATGCAAGCAAGTCAACTGATCTGCAATGGTTTCGTTTGTCAATTATGGCTCTAATAAATCTCGTTCAGGTACTATTTCGTGATCTAATGTTGTTGTGTCAGTAACGTGCTTATGTCAATGCAATGGCTGATTTCTGCATCTGTTGATGTTTTATCAATTTGTGTAGTGTTCGTTTCATATTTTGCCCTTTGCTTTTGCTGCTGTTAGTGCTTTTAAAAAGATGGATTTGGTTTAGTTCTCTTTGCCATTTCTCCTTGTGTTTTCATTCATTGGTGTGTGTTACCAACAAGTTACTTTGCTTGTGGATCTTTGTTTCTGAAACTGTGCTAGAGAGGTACAGCCTAATGTCTTTGGTTAATATAACTAGTTGACATTGTTTAAATTATGATTTTGATGGATATTGTGAATCATTCTAATTGCTTTCTTAGTCAGGTGGAGGCTCCTTTATGTAAATGGGCTCTCCAATGTCAAACATTTTTCTTGTGTTGTATTGTTGCATAATTTGCCTTCATTCTTATCTACTGATATCATTTTGCACAAAAAAAATAAAATTGTCAGCTGCAATCAATCGATGTGTTCCCAAAGAAGGTACTGGAGATTTTGAAGGAAACCAGGTACATTTTTGTTGCCTTGAATGTGTGAGCATTGCAAAACTGCATTAAGTCTATGTTCTTGTATCAGTATTTTGGTAACTTTAGATATTCTGGCTGTCAATTTTTTCATTAACTTGTCTCGTCTCGTCTTTTCTATTTTTTTTTTTTTTGGTACTTTTTTGAAGGGAAATAGCTGGGGTTCTTATGGGACTTTCTAAGGAGTTCAATATCGATAGATTTCTTGCTGTGCTTTTGGAAGCTCTGGTTGACAACAGGTGTGAACTGTGCTGATTTTTTAAAAGTTTTGCAGATGTATTTCTTCATTTACTTATTGCTTTTGAACCTGTTGTTGTTCTTTCACAGTTCTTCTGATGATACATATCATCATGTTTTGGTATCCATATTGGAGACATTTCCCATAAAGAATTTTGTTGATCGTGTTGTTTCAAAGGTCCTCTTGTCTTGCATGAAAATGTCTCAGAAAAATAGCAACCCATCATCTCAATCTGGTATGTTACTTGCGCATGTGCTGGAATATTTTTTGGGTACCTATTTATGCAGACACATCAGTGAAGAAGTTTTTGAACTTTAATTCTTTTTTCGGCTGTTCAGCAACTATTCAATTTCTTACCATTCTATTGTGTTTGGAGCTGCTTGTTTGAACCCATCCCATTTAGGGTCATGATTATTTTTTTGACAGTGCCACTTATCACGACTCTTTTGTTCTATTTTTCCCAGGAAGCTGGGCAAAGGACATTCTGATGGTTATTAATAAAATTTATCCATTTGAACTTCATCAAGCTGTTCAGAAGTTTTTGGAGGTCTGTGACTGGCTTCCTTTCTCCCCCACTCTCTCTTGCTCTATCTGTGTTTCTCTCTCTCTCTCAATGTTTTGTTGGTCCATTTTTTCCTGATAGGACACCAAAGTGCAATCCAAAAATGATGATGCAGTTTTTGAGATTTGCAAAATGTTGGATGGGAACTTGGATATGTCAGCTTCCATCTCTGATTCTAAAATTTGGCTTGCTTTGCACCATCCAAAGGTATTCTCTACTAGGATTGCATTTGTAGAATAGGATATGTTTGGCAGTTGTTTCCATTTTGCATATTGCTAACCCTTCTTATGTTTTTGTAATTTCCTACAGGCTGAGGTCCGGCGTGCTACATTGTCTGGTTTAAACAGACATGTTGATCTGAAAAACATGGCTGTTGATTCAAAGGTAATATTTGGTGCATTTCATTTTATTTCTTCCTTGTTGTTTCCACTGTTAAAGGTGGTGGATACATGCACTCTCTATAGTATCCCTGACATAAGTAGCTATTTTTATTTTATTTTTTGGGGATAAAGATACTTGAACCTGGACATTCCAACTCCTAGAGTTTTAATCCTTGAATTCTTAGGTACTGGACCAATACCTCATTGGATCTGCTTCTTTCCTTAATTGGTTACTTTGGTGCATTATTCTACTCTTTGCTGGAATTATATACTCTGCTCATGTGAATAGTTGATACTTTTATGCTAGAAATGCAATTTTCTTTTTTAAGTTGATACAAAGTTCTTTCTGCCAGCCTGTTTTGATCATCCTTTTAAGCTAAGCTGTGATGTTCAACATTTTGTTTCTTTTTCTATAATGTTTTGTGCAATATGGTGTTTATACATTTAGGCTAGTCTTTTCTCCCTCTAAAACCTAATCCCGCATTCCTTAAAACTCTTTACATGTACTTCTGGGAGGCACCTCTTGAACACAGAAGGTTTATTCCATTGCTAGCTAGCAGTTTCCCATTATCAACTTCCCAATTTTTTCAATATTTGGAGAGCTGTTTGTTGAATAAATCAATTTAAAACTTCTGAGTGGCATTTTTGGACATGCTGATTAAGTGGAATAATTCTTATGTGCTGTATTGGTTGGATTTGGTGAATGTGATAGCATGTGATATCCTTCTAGAACCATGCTGTCCGTCAAAATGTTACATCCTCCAGGTTGATTTATAAAAAAAGTATTTGATTTTTCTTTTGACTTGCATTTGATTCAGAGGCTTGTAACCATTCAAGATGCTGTATTGTGCCAACTTCGTGATGATGACCTAACAATTGTTCAAGCAGCTTTATCTCTTAAAGGATTGTCTGAAATCATCAGTCCTTCTGATCTTCTCAAAGCATTAGATGGCGTGCTTAAAAAATGTGTTAGCACCCTAAGGTCAGGTATGTGTGACTAGTTCATAATGCCTTTTCTTGTACATTTGATTAACTATTTGGCCTCCTCATTCTGCATTATGTATAATATTAGTATTTTGCTCCACTAATTGAAACTCGACTACTAGTTTGAACCTTAATGGTTGTGAACAACTTAGTTTTACTCTTACAAATAGCTGCTCTAGCACAATTTCAAATCTTATTTCATTTCTGACATTGGCAGGTGCATCAGATAAAGCTGCTTTAGCTAATGACGTTGCAATTGCATTTTTGAAGACTGCTGTCTCAACATTTCATGATCAGATTGATTATTCAAAGAAACTTGCTGCCATGATGTTTCCTCTTCTCCTAATTTTTCAAAAGGTTTTTCTTTTCTCTTATTCTTATGTTAAATCAAGCAATATGGTTCCTTCTTGGCTTCCTTGTTATTTGTTGACTTCTCCAAGTTATACAAGCAGACACAGAGGCTAAATTTGGAGGTCTTGGAATTAGTGAAAGAAGTGAAGTGGCCATTTTATAATGATCTCACTGCTGTTTCCTCTGAAGTGGTGGTAAGTTTTTTCGAGCTCTTTTTTTATCGCTTTCTTCTGACATGATTCAACTTGATAATATAGCCAATTTATTTTATTCATTATCGGTGGTGTTTAATTTTGCATACCTGCCAATTTTTTCGTCATTGTAGTGGATATATAATTTAATGTTGCCAAGGAAAAGAATGGTATCCAAGAATTATCCAGTTGCCAAGTTTTAAATCTCTTTAACACGAACTCTTGATGTTTTTTGTTGAAACAAATTAATACTATTGGGTCAATCAATTGGTATCTCACTGTGTTAGTCGGATGTTGACCTTTAGGTCCCTTCATGGTGTCTAGTAGGTTTCTGTGGTTGAGAAAATTGTGGTAAATGAGGTGGAAGTTCTTTTTTCTTTTCAGTTCCTGCTGTCATTTCTGTAACTTCATTATTTGAAGTTTGATTTATGACTGTATCATCTAATACTTGCATGTTACAATTTGGAGAAAAAAATGCAGAAATTACAACAGGAAGTTATATCTTCGATCAACATGAAGATTGTTAATGGCTTGGCAGAAACATTTTCAATGCACCCAGGTGAGTATATGACCTGGCTTGTCGACAGCTCCAGTGACTGTACTGTCTCGAAGACGCTTCTGCTCTTGGTTCTGATGCAATCATTTCTTAGGCCAAAGAATAGTAAGTTTCTGCTCTGTTATAAGAACATTTTCTGTTCTTGTACTTTTTTGTAAGAACATTGTCTCTTCCTTGGCTCATAACATTCCTTGAATTGTATGAACTGCTAGTTGTTGAAGTGCATTTCTATCAACTTCCACACCTCCCCAAACTGGACCTAATTTTGAGTTTGAGCTATATTGATTCACATTTGGTTTATGATCGGGCTGAATGGAGAAAAGGATCCATATAGCTGACCTCAGCTAGTTTGGGTTTGAGGCTTAGTTGTTGTTTTCACTTTTGACCTATCACTTGTCTTGCATAGAAATTTGCAATAAAAAATAAAAAATATCAAACCTGGAATTTGAACAGCAGTAGAGAAATGATGGCATCAGAATTAAGTAGATTGTACAGCTAATCCCTAAGAATGTTCTATTGAGTGGCTTGCTGTTTTGGTAGTAAGATTTCTGTATGATGTATTTGTTGATGTGGAATGAAACAGTTAGGAAGATTGAAGGCAGATTATAATGATGTAAGTGACTGTCTTATAGAAGTGCTTGCCAAAGCTCTGTACAAATGTTCTTAGGAAAGTTGTATCAGCATGTTGAGGTCTCTCCTTAGTGTTCACTTTGTGTAGGTGCTTGTTTCACATAGTTATGATATTATATGTTTTGAACCCGGAACAATTCACAATCTAAGCTCTTCACAAGAAGCATGTAAAGGTTCTTAAACATGTTTTCTTAGGAAGCAGTCTTCATGTCTAGTGGGCCAAGTGTTCCCAAATTGAGGTAAATTCCTAGACAAATGCCTCAGAAATGTGGAAGATGCCAGCTACTGCTATTTATCAACTAATATTGGCATGTTTTTTGAACACTGCGCTGGACTGCGCAGGTCTTAGATTCAATATCACCATATCATGGCCTTGGATCTGCTTCAGGTCTGACAGGAAGGTCTCTTTTTGAACCCTTTTATGCCAGGCACCAAGTTGGACATTGTCTGCCCTGAAAGTCTTCAGTTACTAGTTCAATGCTACAACCTACAGTAGTTCTATTGCTGAATCCTTGGTTTGCGTCATATTGTTTGTTTTCGACTATCATTTTTATATCTTGTTTAATGAGACTGTTATCACTTTCAATTTTTTGTGTCTGTATCGTTTGTGCTTTTGCTTTCCAGAAATGCTGTGACAAGAATTGTTTTTTTTTTCTTGCATGATAGAAAGTGAGCAATTCTCAGCACTTTTTGAAGCTTTCTTTTCTTTTCTGAAGACCGAGTGGGAGCTGCAGTCTGCAGTTGTTTCTGGGAATGAGGTTGGTTGACATGGTTTCTTACTGTGTATCCTAAGTTTGATTTTGATTTTGATTCTGGTTGTGCTATTCCCTCATTTTTTGGTATGTGCCTGCTGACAGTTCAATAATGAAATGCTTCAATGGGATTGTGGAAGGTTCCTAGATCAGCTGTTTGACACCGATCTTAAGGCATTAAATATTAATATCCTAATCTGCACCTTTTGGAGGTTACTGGAGGCTTTTACTTCAATGGTAGGCCCATATATTTTTTGGTTGGTGGTGCCTTCCCCCTTCCGGCATTTTTTTGTGGCTAGTTCTTGAATCCTTAAAACTTTTACCTGGATACAAGACAACCATTGAAAATGTTAATTTTTACATTCTCAGGAGGACAATCAGCAGTTGATTAGCAGCAGACATACAGATTTATTTGTCTTTTTCTCAAACTCTCAGTCCAAGCATTTTTTCAAGGAGCATCTTCATTACCTTGTTACAAAATGCAAGATCTCTCCTATTGATTTTCTGTCTGGTTTTTACACTAATGAAGGTAATTTTTTGGCTTACTTACTGCATTACTCGATATATCATTCTTACTTAATCTAGAAGTCATTCATAGCTCATTTATGGATTTTCTTCTGATGTTTCTCTTCTCACATATTAAATTTAAAGGCTGATTATCAAGTCTTTCTTCCCAGCTATCATTCTCTCTTTCATTTTATTCACTTGTTCACTTTTGTTTTCTTTCCAATGATGTTCACAAATTCAATAGTTGTCTGTGGGATTGGGGTCTTTTTGGAGATTTGCTGTTCTTGATTTTGTTGTATGCTGACCATTGATGATGAGACTTCAGTGAGGTTTAATTAGTCCCGCCAAGTTTCTTTGAAGTATGGAAGTATATTGTGCATAACTCTGTGCTGAATCCTTTGTTAATAGAAAGAATAATGGGGTGAAAACATGAACTGAAAGATGAACTCCTGTATGGATTGTGTAAGATTTATAATTTTAATGGAAGGGAGAGATGGAAGGTAGGGTATAGAGAAGAAGCTACAGAAATCCTACTAGATATAGTTTGCAGAGGCTGAGATGGAGGTTCGAATATGTTCACTTCAATTGCTGTATAACAATTCAAATTATGTCATTGTAACTGTTTAATTAGAGAAATAGGTAGTAGGAAATCCTTGAATGTAATATAATTTGTCAGAAGAAAACAGAAAAGTTAGGTGGTGTTGAAGTGAACTTAATTTGTTTTTGCACATGCTGTTAACTCATTGATGATTAGTCAGGTTCCTTTTGCAATTCGATCTGGAACTGTAATAAAAAAGAATGGTGATAATGTGATTTTAGTTTCAGGATGCCAATTGTATCGTTTTCCATTGAGAAAGTTGTCCATATGTTATGTATATTTCTCGATTCCTGGTTATTGAATCTGGTGGTACATTCTTCTTCTATTTGGTAACTCATTTGTGTGATAATGATGTTATACATATACGGTTCACTGATCAAGGATGTGATGCCATTACTCTGTTATGGTCCCACCATCAAGACTGTTACCATCCCATGAACCATTTTGGCACTGTTTTATGTCTTGCTTCTCTGTTCTGTTTGTCAAATAGTTCCCTGATGGATTGATTTTTCTGGTTGGTGTAAATTCTTGAGGTTCTATGACAGTCTAATTGTTGAATGAGCTGAATCTCTAGCAGCAATGACATGTTCTTATCCTGGATATTTCATCTTGCAGACATTTCCATTACTGTCCAAGTTGAGAGCCTTCATTGTCTTGCATTCCTTTGCTCAGAACCTGACGATAGATTGCTGCTTCAGCTTCTATTCAATTTCCCCTCACTTCTTGTTCCTCTTGCCTCTGATAGCCAGGTTTTTTCTCAAACCTTTTGGTTCTTTGATGCTTCTCATGCATTCTAATTATTGTTCTGAACATGCTGATTACCATTTGAATCTTTTGCTGGGTTAGCGGTATATACATTCATAGTCTGATTCCATAAGACCAATGCCTTTATTTCAGGATCTCAGGATTGCTTCCATGGGCTGCATTGAAGGGTTATCTGCTCTGTCACATCGCCTGACTATTTAAGCAAGAAAAATGGTATTTCTGGTGATATTAAATTTCATATAGGCTGTCCTTGTCTTTCTCAGTTGTACAGATATATTCTGAACAGAATAAATAACAGGGAACAATGCAAATTGGAGTCATTTTCTTGATGAGTTATTGGGCCTGATTGTGCAACAAAAAAGGCTTATATTATCAGACAGTAATTTTCTACCCTCGTTTTTGTGCTGTTTGCTTGGCTCATCCAGGAATAGCCTTCTGGTACCACAAAATGTTGAACAAAGGTAATTCATCCAGTGTACTATTTCTTCCCCTCATGGTGGTATGCCTGAATTTTCTGTATAAATTTGATCCTTTGCACAGAATAACTGCAATAGATTTATGTCGAGAAGCTGGTAAATTGTAAGGGCAGGCTAAGGTGAGCCTGTGGATGCTTGGCTGACATAGAAGCAGCTCTGTCTGGCTGTTTTGGCATGAGTTGACCTGGCCTCTTCTGAATCTTCAAAACTTATCATTTCCCCCTAGTAGTCTTCCCGCTTTCTCTTAATGACCTGATGTGTTTACCATTGACTAATAAAACATTCCACTTCTGCCATCTCTTTAAGTGATTTGTGGATGAAGTCAGAAGTTGGGGTTCTGAACCTTTTTATGCTATAAAATTATTTTGAACAATAGCCTGAGCACCTGGAATCATTTGTCAGTCTGTTTTTTATGCTGTATCTTTGATATTTAAATATTGTGCGCCAAATGCTATTGCATAGATGGCCGCTGTTTTTTGCATATTAAACAGGCTTAAGACTGACATAGAGTTTACATATCTTAATCTCTTAACCAGTACAATGCTTCATCTCGGCTATGAAGCTCAAGAAATTTTTCTTATCATTCTCTTTTGGTTTGTGCTCAATTTATAAGATTCTTTAGGATGTGATAGTTCTCATCATGATCATCATGCTGATTTTTATTTAATAGGAGTTCGTTACTCTCAACTTTTTACCTAACATACCATTTCAGATTTGATCAATCTACAAAAGAAAAGATTCTTGCCTTTGTCTTGGGGTCTGGACTTCAACTTTCCTCGTTTGCAAAGGTTTGCCCTGTTATTGTCTTCTTTTTTTTCGTTCTTGAACTGGTCTTTGATTGTTCTATCATTTCCAGTTTTTCTATTAAAACTCCTCAGTACAGGTGTCATAATTGTCCTCTTTTGAATAGTAGGATTTCTTAGTTGGAAAAAAAAATTGACTGGGTGTGCATTTGGCAGATGATGATTATATCTTTGCTTAAAGGAATGGGCAGTGCGTTACTGCATGTTAAAGAAGCTGAGTCATTGCTGTCTCAACTTCTGAAAAGACGCCGTCAATATTATTTCGAGGTGGACCGGTCATCTCAGAAATTGTCCAACACCGAAGTCAAGATCTTGTGCCTTCTACTGGAGGTAAATGCATAGACATGTTTCTTGAATTATTTTTTCCTGTGGTATAATCATCTCTTTTGCCCAATGCCAATCCCATTGTCTTCCTGTATTAGGTTTGTGCCATGCCTCCATCACTGGAGGGGCATGCTTGTGAAGATTATCTATTAAAGGCCCTGCAAGTAAGAAGCTGTTTATAGCTTGTTTGGACAGATGTAATTTGATATTAATGGTTCTGTCTTCTCTTTGTTGTTAATGCTTGTTATTGTTTGTTCTTCCAGCTGGATGGGCTCTCTTCTGAAGAATTTGCCATTATAGAACCTTGCATTACTGTTTTGCAGAAGCTAAGTGCCCCATTATACAGTGGATTGACAACTGAAAAACAGGTTCCTTTTTCTATTCTTTCTTTATAAGAAAAAGAAATTCTATTAGAAGTGATGGAATAAATACTAAAAAGTAGGAAGGTGAGATTTCCTGCTTAAAAACAGAAAGAGAAACTACCGACGGGCACAAAGCTAAAACTCCAAAACCCAGCTCTATCTCTTCAATGTCTGCTAGGGAGACACTTTTAATGGCTGCTCTGGCAGAGTACCAAATTGAAGCTAGAACAACTAATTACTGGTTGTCATGCTACATTGTTGTGATAATTATTTTAAGTAGGGTTGTGGAACAACAGAAGAATATATGTGTACATGCTGTCACTGGGTTATCTATTTTAAAACTGGTGTTGATTCAAGGTAATGTTGGTCAAATTGAACATTTCAAGGGGAATGTGCATTTATCTTGAGAATCCAGATTAAATTGATATTGACCATCTCTTTTTTGGAATTCACTGCTCAGTGGAAAAAAATGGAGAAAATATGTTTATCTGTTGAAAACTCTTCCATTATTTAAACAAAAATATTGCAATAAGTAGAGTGTGGAGGACGGACCAGGTCTTTTGAAGTTGAGGACACTCTAGAGAATTGGAAAAGGCACCTGTCTGAACTAATAAAAAAATTTGTATTGTTAAACATATCCTGTAGCAGTTGCATATATCTTTCTAAAATGTTCTATGCAACCAGGAAACTTTCACAATGAAGTGCACATAAAATATTTCTAATTTTTCAATGTAGAGAAGGTTCTTTATTTCTCTTGTGTATCTATGAAAGGCCAATGTGGTAATCAGTTGGTTTGCCTAGTGATTTTTATGAAGTAGAGTAGAACCTTATGCTTTCTTTTATTTACTATTTTTTTTGTGTGTTGAGCAGGAGCTTCTATTTCGTGAGCTTGTGATTTTGTTTCGCAATGCTAATGGTGATATACAAAATGCAACAAGAGAGGCCTTGATGCGCTTAAATGTTTGTTCTCTTCTTATTTGCATACTTAAGTTTTTCTCCTCTCTTTTAGTGGATTGTGCTTAAACTAACAAGGGCTTGCATTTAATGTTGGTTCTTGCTACTTCTGTGAGCACACATACATCTGTATGCTGATCAGCCTTGTAGTAGCTAGAGAGTTTGATTATGAAGCCAATAACAACTGAAATGTATGATGTTGTATGAAGTTGGTGGTGATAGACCTTGTTTGTTTTACAAAACCATGACCATGTGGGTTGTTCTTTAACATATGATAGATATGTGATATATTACATGAGCTTTATGGATTACATATTTATTAATACATGCTAAGTTGGAACAAGATAAGAGTCTGTGTTTCACATTTGTTGGATTGAATTTGGTATATCTTTTGTAAAATCTAAATTTCATACAAACCTTGATGGTTGACATAAATTCTCAAGGGAGCTGGGAGTAATTACATTGGGGCCACTTGAACTCGATTGCTCATATTTTGCCAACTAGCATGTTTGCTTGGCTTTCTTTAGCTTATTTAATGCTATTTTGGGGATTTTTTTCCCCGGAGATGTTTGGAACATGTGATTGTATGAAACAAACTGTTTTTGTGGATATTTGACTGCCACATTTGTGGATAATGCAGATTACCTGCTCTACAGTAGTCCATACAATCAATTTCATATTCGAACAAGAAAGTCGTATAGGTGGTTCTGCATCCGGGAAGAAGAAAAGGAAATCTATAGTACATCAAACATCCACCTTAGATGGTGATGTGGTTTGTAAAGTAGAAACTGCATTATGCTTGCTAAGCTCCCTCCTTGACATATTGATTCTCAAGAAAGATATTGCTAGCAGGTCTGTTTAAATAATTGTACCTTAATTCTTCATAATTAGTTTATGGTCAATAATTGATGGCTCTACCATTCAATATAATGAAGTGTGTATTTTCTCGGAAATTTTATACAATGGAATGTAGGGAGCATCTGATAGGCCCTTTATTCAAACTTCTTGAGAAAATCTTTTCGGATGATTGGATGCCTGCCCAAGATGAAAACTGGATCAAAGGTTCATATGGAGTTTCCCAGACTGGGTCTAGCACAATTTGTTACACTCAGCAAACACTTCTACTTGTTCTTGAAGATATTATCGGTTCACTTAAAAATGTTATCCCATTAAAGGTATGTTGAATTCCTTGCAGTTCAAAGATATGATGTGTCTGTTTCTGCCTGTTTGATTTCATGCTTGTTCCTTTGAAATTGGTGTAACCCTTCTTTTTCCAGGATGACATAACAAATAAAATCAATATCAAATTGTTGATCATGTGTGCCCGGTCTGCTAAGCATGGAGTCGTCCGCCAACCATGTATTTTCACTGTTATCATCCATTGTAAAGGTTGTTCCAGAGAATATAATGGGGTATATATTGATATTTACCGGTTGCTGGAGAAAAAAAAAAATCAACTGTTTCACAGGTTTGTTCATATATGCACAGGTCTTGTACAACTTGGCAATTTGTTTGAAGGAAAGGCTTTTGAAATTTATGTAGATGTAGAACAATTTCAAACTAACACGTTTTTTTGAGAAAGTTGTGGCTTCAACCTAATTTTATTGTTCGATTGCCTTATTGTGGATAAAGAAATTTTAGAATAAAATAGTAACCAAATATTATTGAGATTGTTTTGCAAGGATCTGCATACTTAATCGTTGTTTTTTTCCATGAACATGTACAGATTGACAGCCATTCACAACATGTGTTT
>JAGMVL010002234.1:600000-870440 GCA_019202695.1 Populus x sibirica | reverse complement strand
AGAGATTTTCAAGAACTTAGTAAGAAGACATGTGGAGGCAGTTGCACAATTAACTTGTCAATTGGGCGAAGGTGAGGAAGCTTGAGGGATCGTGAAAAAGTGATTGCAGTTCATGGCTAGTTTTGAGAACTTCGTTTAGGAGGCATAAGAGTAATTTCTTGATTGGGATGAATGCGATATGATATTGAAACTGAATTTTTGATGATGCGGTTATTGGGTACCACTTTGGAATTTAACCACCAAAATATGACAAGGAAGAAGCCCAAGATGTCATTAGGCTTGAGGGTTGCAAAAATCCTAAAAACTCAGTAGAATTGGGATCCATAAGCATGAAAGTGATGAATACATTGATACTCTAAAAAAAGAGTGTTTTACGAGCTAACTTTCAAGATGTTGAAGTACTATAAATTTTTACCACACAAAGAAATCAATAGACCAACCTATTATTTATTGCCAACAATCGGTGTCTAAAGTTCATGTTTGAAGAATTAAAGTTGATGTTTGAAGAATTTCAAGGTGGTTTTGGCGTTGTCAACAAAGATGTGTTATTGTTGTCAATGACAATAAATTATGTTAAATTTTGAGTTAGAGTTTGAGAAGGCTACTACAAGAGTTGTTGCACATGATCTTCAATGTAACGTTAAGATTGGCTTCGTTGCCGGGGAGGATGATCATGTTCCTAAAGGTATGATGTTTTTAACAAAAGAGGTCCGAGCATGTAAAGGGTTTGGAACTTTTGATTGGACAGCCATAAGATCGAGGTAAGAAAAATTTTGAACTCGAGACAAGTTCTCTTTAACCCGGAAGACCGATGCAAAAGATTTTTTTCTAATGAGCAGCCTTTATGATAATAAGCATAACTTTCAATCCGACCATTGGATCGAGTTAAAATCTTGATAAACAATTTAGAGGCCTTATTTCCAATAAGGTGGGAATTTTGTATCCATCCGAGTATGGGAAGGCTTTCAAATAGTTCCCAAAAATTAATGTTCAAGATTTGTTATATTTTTCTAGTTAATTCAAAATTCTTTTTTTCTATCTCGGTTTAAAGTTCTTTTATTATTTTTTCAGCTTTGTTTATGATTTTTTCTAATATAAATAAGGTTACTTAGCTTGTATTTTAGACGGACTATCTAAATAAATAATATTCAATAATAAAATTTCAAATTAGAGTTTATATGTGATCCCTTTCCGACAAAATTCTATGTTATTGTTCTTGTTATCTTACTTACGTTACTTCTATTCATTTTATGGATCGAAACAAATGCAAACTTTTTTGCCATTATTGCAATACTTTTATGTTATAGTCACACGTAGCAAGAATTCTAGTCTACCACAATGAACAATTCCCAATACATTTGACTTAGAAATAATATATATACCCTCGAACGCAAGGAATGAAAGTATCCATTTAGAGCAAATTTTGAAGCAGAGTATATGGCCTGACCCGGGTAGGTGTCTTGCCTGCAGCACTGCTCATCTGCATGCATAGTGCATTTAAAAAGTTAGTGTATCATCGTGGATAGATGGTATGTACAATTATAAAACTAACCTATTTTTTCTCTAACATAGATAATTATTAGATTTCCTTGTTTTTTATATATATTTTGGTCCTTTGTTTATAATATACCAATCAAAGCAATGTAGCTAGGAAACTAAGAAAAGAGAACACAACTTTCTAGCAACCAATCTCATGAGTGACAAGTGTTACAACGGACTATAAGAAACAATTGGTTAATGTGTAAATTCAGTACTAATTTACTTATCAAGTTGAGGTGTGCATCCAAAACAAATACTGGTCAAAATATATATCACTAATCCAAACATACCACAACAAAATGACCCGCCCCCGGCTCAAAGATAGAAGATGCCAATAGTCGTGTGTGAGAGATATTGGCCCCCAGGATATTGATGTTGAATGTAGCCTACTTCCATGATAGAAGCACCATTAGTAGTTTTACAAGAGAGTTGCAGAAAAAAAATTGATAGTATCATATTAGTGATCCTTTGATAAATGCATCCTGTTGACTGAACTCAACTTGTAACTAAATACGGGCAAGACAAAGCAAAATAACTCAAGTAAACTAGTGTTATTTTTTAAGCGATTGGACTAGATCATCATCAGGATGCCTACTTCCTTGATTTGATACCTTGAGACTTTCCTCATTCACATCCAAAGCTGTTGATTTCTGCCAAAAAGAAACAACAAAATAAAGTCATTCACCACTGGAAGACAAATCAATTTTACAAGCATATCAGTAGGTTATCACAATGATGCATAAAATAAACAGAACCTTAAGACCTTAAACAGTTTACCACATGGTATTGCTGCATATTCAATGCTTTCAAAGACATGTCTACTAAGTAACCTGAAGTGACATGAGGAAGTCTTGATTGATGAAATATTTCTACAAATCTCTAGTCAATATTGTGTTTGCAGAATCAAAATGTAGTTATACTTGATAACACACTGATCATCCCTAAGCAGCATCCACTTTTAGAACAGAGTAAATAAATTGAAATAACAAGGCAGCACAATCATGAAATTTAATAGATGGTGATAAATTCGCTTTCCCAAAATCTTTATGTTTTTTGTCACAACAAAGAAATCTTAAGGCTATTCTAGGGCTTATGACCAAGCATTCTCACATCTTAACATAAGTAAGAAAACAAAATGAATGAAACTTACACAACCTCTTAGGGCATAATGCTACTTGTTTTTTGGTCCATCAACAACCAAGAATGCAAATACTATATCACATGTGTAATCACATTCTTTGATAGAAATGGCAATAGCAGGCAGGCTACAGTGAAAGAGGTTCGGATAAAATTATCCTCACAACAATTAGAACCACATACCATTTCTTTTGCAATAGCCAATGGTACTTTCATCATTTTTAGTTTTTGTATAATTCAGGCAACCCTCCACCTCCACAAACACAAATATTTGCTTTGTTTACTTTTTGCCTCACTCAATGACAAGTTTTTGTTTGCCATCCACTCATCACCACAAAGATCTCGGTCCAGGAGGACAATCACCGTGACGTCGCACACATGCGTACATTAGTTATGAGTACTTTTAGATAAAAGTGCACACACTTGAGAAAGTAGAACTGCTCTCTCAAGAATCAATTTCAATCTCTCTTTGAAAACACATCACATTTGAATCTCAAATGCCTTTGTACAAAATGTGAAAGCCATCATGGATAGTTTTGTTTGTCCTTTAGTTATCTTCTTTTAAAATCTCAAATTCTCATCATTCTCCACATCATTTCCAGCAAGGTTGTTACTTCTCTTGACCTCAACTCAGTCATTCTTTTTCTTCTCTTCTACATTATATCCTCTCATTTTCCACAATCCTAATTTAATTTCCCAAGCAATCCTCACCTATAGTGTCTTGCTAACACCAAATCCAATGGTTTTTTGTCAGTTCTCCTACAATTTCCTAAGCCTAAGTTTTGCAATCAGCAGAAGCACCTTTTGCCCTCAAATACCAATCAACCAAGTTTCAATTCAATCAACAAACTATAAGGCATTGTTCCATTCCTCACATGAAAAACAAAATTTACCACGCCCAAGCACATAAGGCAGATTATTAAGAACATGTCTATCAGACAAAAGGTACACAGGAAGTTGGTTAACAATGTTTTCATTCTAGAGGCATAGGATTGCTTCTGGGCATAGTGCACCATTGACCTCCAGCTCATACAGTAAGTATAGACTGATACGAGACAACCTCCAAATGGTTGATAATTTGTTAATGGTTGGCAGGAAATTAAAAAACAAAAAACAAATGCATCTTTCAAAGGAAAAAGTAAAGCAGCTTCAAATTACAAAATTCAAGAGATTGATGAACAATTTATGCTTAAAAACATGAGTAAATCGGTGCAAAAACAAGGGCCATGTCAGTGGGACTATATATGTGTGAACCAAGCCTCGCTCAAATCATGACCATGGAGATCCATTTTTTTATTTTATTTTTTCAATTCATGAATGAAAATAAGTCTCTCAAAATGGGAAGTAAAAGTGAGATAACCCACTATAAAAACCGTTGTTAGTTTGTAACATTTCAAAGCAATGTTTTAAAGATGGTAAAGTGAACTAGAGGTCCAGTTATTTGATGAAAGGTAGAGAAACATTCACAACCTTGTTGAAGAATCACAGCGGTGCATGATATCTTGATAGGACATACTGAAATTTGCAATGAGATAGAGGTTCCTTAGCTAACTAAGAGCAGCAATTGATTTGTAACATGATTTCCCTTACTTCTTTATCACTAGACTACAATGACCATTAGAAAATGTATATGCGTGTGCCTCTTTGGCTGATTATGTACATGTATAGCAATGTATCACTATCCCAAATCAAAAATTTCATACTTACTGGTCGTTCATAAGCTGCATTGTGGATCATATAATCAACACCAGCACCAGAGAAAAAGGACTCTGCTTTCTCTACGGCCTCCTTAAGAAACTCTTCACCTGATGCCAAATCCAAAGGTATAATCTTTACTTCACCAGGTGCATGTTTACCTGCGAGTATACTAATGGCCTGTTAAAAACTAGTAAAGAAGGAAATGGAAGGCCAAGCTCCACATTGGATGAATTGATATACCAGTAAGTTGGTTTTTGACACGCTCCAATTCTGCTTCATTCCGTGATGAAAGAATTAGTTTGGCACCTAAACTTGCCAGTTGTTTAGCAAGAACCTCACCTGAAACCCACCATGAAAAGTGAAGAGATGAGGAGTTTATCTAGGACAAGGAAATTAAGAAAATTTCAAACATAAAAACACATCACACAACAGATATGGAGGACAAAAGCTTCATAAGGACAGTATGGACCAGAAAACCATTTTCCTATACGGCCAGATTTTCTCATAGCAGTATTGTGCCGTTTAATTGCACAAAACACAATGACCATATAAATTGACAACCATAGGATTTTTGGGTAAGAGATGCAGTTGGAAACACATTATATGCACTCAGAAAATAATTGTAAAAGAAAAGATTAAACTTATCACATAAAATAAAAAAGGGCACACCAATTCAATGGTTAACTTATTAATTGCACATGCAAGCTAAGTTCTTTCTGATCAGAGAAAATGAAATCCCAAGCTATGTATTAAAATCAATCAAATTCGACAAAAATACATCAAGAATTCAAAATGGGAATTTCCATACCTATTCCACGGCTGGCTCCAGTAATCCAAACAACCTAAAAAAATCATATGTAATAAGTATACAAAACAAATACATACACACACACACACACACACACACACACACCTTCAATGTTTCAAAACAATACACAGATTATGATGTGAAATCGAAAGAAAATTAAGAAAAAAATAAAGAAAGACAATATTTTAAATTGGGTTTTTCACCTTATCTTCAATTTCTTCACGCTTGGCATGCCTCTTTGACATCAAAGTGAAATCCCCTTAAATTTAAAATCAAATTTTTAACAAAAAAATAAGAAGAAGAAGAAGAACATCCCCATTAAAAATAGATACAGTGAGCTCGCAATTGACATGTAAATGTATGCATATGATCTCAGTATACATACCATCAGAAGTGAGGAACTTGAAGAGTAAAGCAACGAGAAGGAGAAGAAAGAGAAAAATGAAGATCATTGTTCGTTGTTTGTTCTTCGCGTTTCTCTTGGGTTATTGCGAGATAGATTGATACCAAAAATACCACGGACGTTTTGGATAGTCCGAGGTCACAAGGACAACATTTGTTTTCTAAAAGCATCTATCTCCAATCGGAGATGCTAGCCAAATTGATAGTATAATTTTTTAAATAATGTAAATAAAGCTTCTTTATTTATATACATTTTAATAGTGAAAAGTTATTTAGAATATCTAATTGTATTTTAATATATTTGATATATAATTATTTTAATAATATAATATAACCGAATTGATTTAACATGTCTAAAAATAAACTAAATAATTTTCAATCAATTTAATATTAAATGATAAAATTAAAAAAAAATCAATTAAAAATATAATTCAAGTTAGTACGTGAACTCGCCAAACCCATAACACGGAAGTTATAAAACCAGGATAATCTCATAGAAATCAAATAAAAAAACATAAATTTAAAAAAAATCAAAAAAAAACTAGTGAAAAAAATATTATTGCAATGAATAATATTTTTATATTTTTACAAGACATATAAAAATAGCATTTTTCAAAAAGAAAAAGATACAATAATGTTTTGTTTAGCACTCCCCTTTAAACATATAAAATCAACATTGAAGAGCTAAAATAATATTTTTATTATTATTTTTAACTCGTCATTTTCTACCCTTATTTTTAAAATTTATTTTTATTTAATTATATAAAAAAATTATTAATACAATTAAAACATTTGAGGTGTTCACACCTCAACTTTATTTTTCATTTAAGTTTTTTTATTGGTTTTTTTTAAAATTGAAATTTAAAAAAAACATCTCAATCCTTTTTTTACTCACATCTTTTTTTTATTAGTTGCTTTTACTATTTATTTAATAATTATAGTACAGTTTCAAAAGATTAATACTTGATAAAATATGAAATAGTGTTTATAATTTTGAACATGTGAGAAAATAAGAGATAAAAAGAAGTATTATTAAAAATGATGAAAATACAGCATAAAAAAAACACAATTTATTATGGGTTGCAATAAATAGGTGTTTTCTTTTTCTTTTTCTTTTCTTTTTCTCTTTAGGTTTTTTTTTATTTGTCACTTAATATTATTTATTTCCAATCTAATCTTTTAACATTAATTGATTTGGGATGGATTCCATGTTTTATTTTGGTTGTCTTTACATAAAACTTTTACAATGTCAAGAATAAGTTGTTAATACTTGATTTGATAAAATAAAATTTTATTTTATTAATTTAAACTAATTAAAATCTTGAGATTCAATTTTAAATTGAAATAAATATTTAAATTTTTTCTTAAGAAATAACATTTTTATCTCAATTTTCTAACTCAATTTTTAATTATAATCAAAATTTATTATTATTTATTGATATATATAATTTTTAATTTATTTTTTAAAATACACATATAAATTTTTTAATTTACAATAAAAATTGATAATAATAAAAACTTTAAGGATGTCTACACCTTTTTATGCATTGAGAAAAAATGTTTTATCCCGTTACGTAAGGTAATGAATCAAACTAGTATTTGTAAGTAAAGATTTCAATTTGAAAGAAAAAATATATTTTGTTAGCAAGAATTTTTATTTTTATTTTATTTTTTATTTTTATTTTAAAAAATATTTTTTATTAACAGCATATTTTTTTAAATAAAAACTAAAAATAATTAGAATAAATCTTAGTAACAATTTCAATAATTTAAGTTAAAAAGGAAAAAATATATCTCTCAAATCAAAATCCCTTTTTTCTTATCGTATTTCCTTTAATTAAAAAAATTATTTCTTAAATAAACAACTATTATGATTTAAAAAGTAAATTTCAATTAAGAAACAAAAAAGATTATGACTTGATAATTTAAACATGATTATAGAAAAAAATAAAATGATCATTAATTGAGAAATTCATGTTAGATATTTATATAAAAAAAAGATTTTATTATCATTGTACAATCATGAGCATATTTCTTTAAAAAATTACATATTAAGTTAACATATAATAATTAATAGTTACTATTACATTAAAAAAAACTATAATCTTAAATTAAAACAATGGCCTAGTTGAATAATTTTTTAAAATCATTTTATGAATTTTATTTATAATAGATTTTATTTTAAATTAAAAGGAATAATTTAAAAAAAACATTAATGAATTTTTAAAAAGATACCACGCACATAGGGCCGAGGCCCTAAACAAAAACTTTTAGACATATTTAAGCCTACAAGGCCAACCATGTGAACCTCTTTTTTTTTTGGGTAGACTGTATCATATTTTTTTATTAATAAAATATTTTTTAAAATAAAAACTAAAAATAATTAGAATAAATACTAGTAAGAATTTCAATAATTTGAGTTAAAGAAAAAATTATATCTCTCAAATCAAAATCTCATTTTTTTCTCTTATTGTGTATGTCTTTTAATTACAAATATTATTTTTTTAAATAAATAATTATTATGATCTAAAAGTAAATTTCAATTAAGAAACAAAGGTAATTACAACTCGATAATTTAAATGTAATTATAGAAAAAACAATAAAAGGATGATTAATTAAGAAATTCATGATAGATATTTATATTAAAAAAAAGGATTTTATTGTCATCATATAACCACATATTTCTTTAAAAATTGCATATTAGGTTAATGTATAAAAATTAACAAATTAATAGTTAATATTGCAATAAAAAAAACTATAATCTTAGATTAAAACAATGGCCCAATTGGATAATTTCTTAAAATCATTATGAATTTTATTTATAGTAAATGTTATTCTATATTAAAAGGAACAATTTAAGAAAACAATTGATGAGCTTTTTAAAAAGATATCACACATATAGGCTAGCATGCTTGGCCCAAACAAAAAATCTTAGATATAATTAGGCCTATAAAGCTAGCCCCACGAGCCTTTATTTTTTTACTTGGTAGATGACACATTATGCACGTTTGAGAACGCAGTTAAAAACCGTATTCCCTTAAATTTCAAAAACAAAATTGCTAAAAATTATTTATATATATATATATATAAATCGTCACGATGTACTAATCTTAAAAATAATTTTTTTAAAAAATAAAAAAAAAATATCATTTTGATGCATTTCTAAGCGAAAAATTACTTTACACTATAACCGTTACCACAATTTCGCATGTGTCTAATTACCTACCAACTCGCTTTTTTTAACAAGATGGATAACATGTCATTTACTTGAGTAGATGACATGTTGTATACTAGTATATTTTTTGGCCACTTAAATAACTAGAAATAATCCACCAACCAATTTTCAATAAGATAGATGACATGTCATCTACTTCAAGATGGCATGTTGTCCACTAGTATATTTTCTCGGTCATTTTGATAATTAGAAAATCAAGGTGTAAATTTTTTTACCATAAAAATTTATTTTTTAACTTGTTTTCACATTAAACACCATCAAAAAAATTCCAAGTAACCTCAACAAACTCATTTTAGATCCTAAAACACTCTTTACTCATCCTAAAAAAATTTCAATCTAAAATTAAAAAAAAAACATTTCTAAAATTCAATCCATTTTTTTCCAGCATTACTAAAAGGTTCAAAATTATCTCAATGAAAATCTCCTCTCTAATGCAAAACTATTGACATCAAGATTTGTCTTTGTTGTTATTATAACGTGGTCAACAATCTCTTTATCACTTTTTTTTTGTAACTTTATCTCGCTTTCTCCCAACATCTAAAAAGTAAAATAAAAAAGATATGAAGTTCATGATCAAAATATAAATTTTAAAATGACTCGCACCACCAAGTTTATGATCTTTCAATTTCTTTCACTATAATTCTACTTTGTAAAATTGATATTTCATTTAATGTCAAAGTTTTCTTAGACATTTTGAATATATGAAAATATGCAAAGAAAAGCAAATCACAACACAAAAATAAATGTCAACTTTAATGGCATGAATAATATAGCAAAAAAATAAAATTTGATAATAATAATAAAAAGAAATTGTAGAATGAACAATGTCCAGTTTTAATTTCCTATGTAATTATTTGCACATGTTTTCACTAATTCCTAAAACAATTTCCTAAAAAATATTTTTTTACTAACTCAACTAATTAAACATGTATATTTTACATTTCAACTATTTGAGAATAAGTTTTCAAAATTAAATTTTTTCTCAATCAATCAATTAATTTTTTAATAACATGATTCATTATTATCAAATTTTCTTTCATTTCTTTTAATATTATCACCCATCCAATCTTTTGTTTAGACCATAACATAGGGTGAAGCTAGATCATAAAAAGTAAAGGAACTATGCTAATAAGTTATTTTATTTTAATTTAATTTTTACTTTTTTTTTTTCAAAAAATAAATATTGACAAGTAGTTTAATTAAGAAAAGTAGCATGATGTGTTATGAAATCATGTTTTTTTATTTGTATCCATCGTTTTGCCTCCTATTTCAATCTTTGTTTATTATTAATGATTTTTTAACATTTATTAACACATATATGGTGATCAATTAATTTTATTGAATATAGATCAAACTTTCAATTCACATTTTAGATTTTTCATCATCTGTAAAAAACTTAACAGCATCCACATCTTTTTTATGCTAGATTTGACTTTTGATCCAACCAACAAAGTAGTGCATGCACTAGAACTAATGATTACTAAAAATAAACAATTTTGATCGTTTACAAGTTGCTTCACTCACAAGTTTAGTATTCCAGAGCTTGTGTTGAATCATCTGGACAATACAAACATAGCTTCACTCTTGTTTAGTATTCTAGAGCTTGTGTTGAACATTACAATGAAGCATGTTGTTTTTTTTCTTGCCAAATGATTTACATATAGCAACACCATACTAATCTCAAGATCATAAAAGTAAAATATTTTTTTATATATGTTTTTTTTTTTAATTGAATTCAAAGTCTCAATGTCCCACGTGCCTTTAAAATGTCACTAAGATGCAAAACAATACTCCATACTACTTTCACTTTTGAACAACTAAAAAAACAAGTGACTTCTATCTTTCACAACCTGATTGCGTAATAAACAATTAAGATTTATACTCCTCCTTATATTTATTTATCAAGCTTTAGTTGTCGCCATATTTAAAATGGTGAACCAAGCTATAAAATTATATCTCGTGATATGAAATTAATATGTATCTAAATAAAAGAATCTAGAAAACAATTCATATTAGTTATTTGTCTAGTTTAACAAAAAAAAATTAAATAATATAAACATAAAATTAAACTAAAATCTTAAAACACAACAAGCATGTTTGAACAAAAATTGCATAACAATATTTAAACTAAATTTGTCAAGTATCACATAATTGTTGAAGCATTAAAAATCTAATTCAAGATGAAAATTGTTGTTTTCAAGGATCAATCATTTGTCTTAAAGTCTTATTACTCATCTCTTGATACAAACAAAAAATTACAACTAACCTCCTAGTTTTCTAACACCACCAACTTGTTTAATTGCACTCCTAAACAATGTCAATTAACTTAAGAAAATATTACTCAAAATCTCTCTATAAAAATAAAAAATATATGCTCTATAGTAGAAGAAAAAAACCAAGGAGAAATAAAGCTTAAATCTAAAGAAGGTAATCTCCAAAATTGAGGTGAAGAAAAGTCCCACAAATCTTTGTAAAACACTCTTCCTTCATGCCTCTTTTATAGTGGATTTTGAAACCAAAACTAATGGGGAATTACTCCAAAATTAATTTTCACCATTTATCAAACATAGGGTTTGTTTGGGAACTTGGATTGCAAATCGCATTCCCTTAAATTTTCCCAGGATTTTTTTTGCTTAAAATAAAAAGAAAAAAATAAGTTTTTAGAATCATTTTGATATGCTTGATGTCAAAAATAATTTTAAAAAATAAAAAAATTCATTTTGATGTATTTCTAAGTAAAAAGCACTTTGAAGCACCTACCGTTACCACAATGTCAAACACCTGTTTCAATTACCCAACATAAAAACAAAATTAACCTTATAGTTTTTGGATTCAAGATTTGACATTTTTTGTATAAATAAAAATTGTCCAAGTTCAAGAAGGGGATTATTGAAACTTTTTATTCATAGGCTTTTATACAAATACAAAATAAGTTAAAACAAATAATTGTTTATAGGCCAAAATTATTTTATAGTAAACTCAAACCCAAGCCTAAAATAAGTGGCAAAAAATAAGTCAAAAATTATTTTTACCATAATCCCAAAACGCAAACGCAAGCCTAAGCCTAAAACCTTGTGCCCGGGCTCGAGGTTGGGGTTCGGCCTAAGAAACGAATGAGCACTTGTATGTGGCTTAAGACCAAAGCTTAACTTGCATAGGTCTCCTGTAACATCTTATACTAGCTTATACATATGAGCCTATATTTTTAACTTTTTAACTTACTAATATATTAGCTGCATATTGTATTATTTTCATAAATGCTTCTAGAGAATTTTAACTTGTTCACTTATAGAGGTGATCTCATTAGGAGTGTTTTACTATAGTCCACTTAGTATACCCAAAATATTAAAATCCTTAAGGGCACAATTCATCATTTATCACATGTATCTAACATATTTTTTTATCATGGGAATAACTAGGAAATAATAATTTTGAGTTCCACTAAAAATATTATATGAATTAGCTTTTCTTTGAACTTAGATCTCGGGATCCACCTTCAACTAGGTAAGGTTATTATCATTATACTATTTCATCCTTAAAGCCTTTAAGTCAATTTTCACCAATGAATTATACACAAGCTCTCTTAGTAAAGCAAATATGCATAATGGTAAGTCTATATATATATATATATATATACTCTAAAGCAAATCTTTAGTTAACAAATCCTCACTATTCTCCTTGCTATTTTTTACTAACTATTATAATGGACAAAAATTGCGGAAAGAGCCTATTTTTTACCAATATGAAATATTCCTCTTATGAAATTTTAAAGAATTTTGGCTTTATCTTTAACTTTATCAAGAGTAATAAACTCTTATTCCATTGTGGATCGTGTTATGCCACTATTTGCTTGAGGATCTTCATGACATAATTGCTCCACCATATGTGAAGATATATTCATTAGTGGATTTTGAATTCTTAGTGTCGGATATCTAATTCACATCGATTATACCTTCTACAGGATCACTAGCTATTTAGTATGTGATAAATTCCCCATAGTCTTGCAAGGTGTACCTTAAATATCCGAGTTAACGTATGTTATTGTTTTCCAACGATCATACTTAGATTACTAAGACTCTACTCAGTTTACTAACTAAGTATATAATATCTAGTTTGTATAGTTTATAACATACACCCAAACTCTACTTAAAAAAAGCTTTAGTTAATAAAATCATAATATTTTTCTGGACTTTTACATGTCAATGAAAATAATTCAATTCGAGAGTAAGCGTTTAACAATATTATGTATATGATGTTCATGTTTAGACTTACCATTACATATGCTACTTTGGCCCTTTCCATTCTTGACTAATTGTTGTAATGGGCATAAGCCGCTTATACTAGATTTTGGCCAACATGATCCTTTAAGAAATTGGAAGCTTTTTGACTTCTCTTTAGCTTTATCGAGAGTAATAAAATCTCTTATTTCATTATGGGTCTTATGAGTATATAAACTTTGTTTAGAGGATTATCATGACATTGTTGCTCCAACATGTGTGTGAAGACTTTATCCACTAATAGATTTTGAATTCTTAGTGTCCGATAACCATTTCGCATCAAAATACCCTTTTAGTACTACTAGGTATCCAGCTTAAGTATAGCTAATAATTTCATTAATTTTAAATTTATTTGGCAATATAACCTTGGCAATTTTTTTATGCAATTGTTTAAATGCTTGTTTTAAATTATACATAATGACTTTAGCTTACAAACTTTATTTTTTTCTTTTTAATAACAAATCTCTGGGTTGTTTCATGTATACTTCTTCGTCAAAGTCACCATCCAAAAAAGTTATTTTTACATCTATTTGATATATTTTAAACTTGTTAATTGCAATAATGGCTAATAATATCTTTACATGGAAGTTATTATTGACATATATAAATGTGTCGAAAATAGTCCATACCTTAACATGTTGTTTGAATCATTTTAATAATAAGTCTTGCTTTATATTTGTTAATAATTCCTTTAGCTTTCATCTTTTTTTCAAAGATTCATTTATGACCTAATGGTTTAATTTTGAGTGAAAGACTAACTAGTTCTCATATGTGATTAGGTATAATTGATTCAATTTTATAATTGACTACTTCTTCCAATAATGAAACTTTAAGGATCACGAATCCTTGTCACCAAGTAGTTTAGAGGTTCATTTTATAACAAGTATAATAGAAAATTTGGACAAAATATTATGGTTAGTTTTGTCATTTTACTCAGTTAGTCCAACTTCATCATCTTCTAATTGATGAAGATACTTGATGTAAACCCTGGGAAAAAAATAAAGGTTGCTTAGATTGCATACTAACTACATAAGAAATAAAAAGTGAAGAAATTCATGCATATGGTTAAATAAAAACAGGAATTTAGAAATTTTGGATATAAGTTTATGGATGAAATATTTCGGAGACAAATATAAATCAACCCGAAAAATGTTGAGGGTTGGATTAAATTAAAGAAAATAAACTAAACTAAAAAGAAGTGGGGGCAAAACGAAATACATTTAAAGAAAAATGGGGTCTAAATGCAAATAAAAATAATTATAGAGCATAAATACTATTCTTCTTACCAAAAGCAGATCTGCAACTATCGTGAAGAAAAAGAGAGGGAGTTTGGTATCTATTTTTATAGTTATAGAGAGAAACACCAAATTACAAGAACCCATCCAAGATTAAGGGTTATAGGTAAAAGTAAACAACTGGTAGGTAAGGGATTAACAAGAAAAAAATTGGAACAAGAAGAGAAGAGGGAGGGTAGGGTCATTGGTCATTAGAAAGAAAATGAGGGATCTGGACCTTGATTCATATCGGTAAGATATTCTAAACATGATCTTATGAGTTATTTTAAAGTCGATTATGAATTGATGTCTGGATATTAAATTATAGATTTGAGTTCTATAACTCCAGATATAGTTAAAAATATAAGGAGAGATCAGACAGTAACAGTTCAAAAACGGACAGTAACAATTGGACAGTAATAGTCCAAGTGTTTGTTGATGAGCGATTTTGACTATCTTATAGGCAAAAGCTGGGTTCTCCTCAAAACATAAAACTTGTAGCCTCATGTCTTATCTTTCCAACGATATAAATTTCACTTGAATTGGAGTTCTACAACTCAGATATAGTTAAACATATGAGGAGAGGTCGACGTAGAACCTAGTTCAAAAAGCGGTATTAGGTTTAAGTGTTTATTAATGAGTGATTTTGACTATCTTAGAGGCAGAACTGGGTTCTTCTCAAAACATAGAACTTGTAGCCTCATGTCTTATCTTTCCAACGACATAAAGTTCAGTTGAATCGGAGTTCTACAACTCTAGATATAGTTAAAAATATGAGGAGAGGTCCGGACGTGACAGTTCAAAAAGCAGAGATGCTGGACACGATGAGTCAAGTGTTTGTTGATGAGCAATTTTGACTATCTTAGAGGCAAAACTAGGTTCTCCTCAAAACATAGAACTTTTAACCTCATGTCTTATCTTTCCAATGACATAAATTTTGCTTGAATCGGAGTTCTAGAACTCTAGATATAGTTAAAAATTTGAGGAGAGGTCGACATGAAACGTTCAAAACGGACGAGTAGCAGTTGGATAGTAACAGTCCAAGTGTTTATTGATGAGCTATTTTGACTATCTTAGAGGCGAGTTGGGTTCTCCTCAAAACATAGAACTTGTAGCCTCATGTCTTATCTTTCCAACGACATAAATTTCACTTGAATCGGAGTTCTACAACTCTGGATATAGTTAAAAATCTGAGGAGAGGTTAGATAGTAACAGTTCAAAAACGGACAGTAACAGTTGGACAGTAACAGTCGAAGTGTTTGTTGATGAGAAATTTTGACTATCTTAGAGGCAGAACTAGGTTCTCCTCAACATAGAACTTGTAGCCTCATGTCTTATCTTTCCAACGACATAAATTTCATTTGAATTGGAGTTCTACAACTCCGATATAGTTAAAAATCGCGAAGAGGTCAAAACAGTAACAGTTCAAAAACGGACAAGGAGTCTAAGTATTTATTAATGAGCGATTTTGATAATCTTAGATGCAGAATGGGTTCTTCTCAAAACATAGAACTTGTAGCCTCATGTCTTATCTTTCCAACGACATAAAGTTCACTTGAATCAGAGTTCTACAACTCTAGAATATAGTTAAAAATCTCGAGAAGAGGTCGGAGTAACGTTCAAAAACGAGACAATGAAGTTGACATGATGAGTCCAAGTTTTGTTGATGAGCAATTTTGACTATCTTAAAGACAGAACTAGGTTCTCCTCAAAACATAGAACTTTTAACCTCATGTCTTATCTTTCCAATGACATAACTTTTGCTTGAATCGAGTTCTATAACTCCGGATATAGTTAAAAATCCGAGGAGAGGTCATACAATGACTTGAGTTCCAAAAATGGATAGTAACAGCTTTGGATAGTAACGGTCCAAGTGTTTGTTGATGAGCGATTTTGACTATCTTAGAGGCGGAATTGGATTTTTCTCAAAACATAGAACTTGTAGCATCATGTCTTATCTTTCCAACGACATAAATTTCACTTGAATCGGAGGTTCTACAACTCTAGATATAGTTAAAAATCTGAGGAGAGGGTCAGATAATAACGAGTTCAAAAAACGGGCTGATAGAAAGTGCTTCGATGATAATAGTCCAAGTATTTTGTTGATGAGCGAATTTTGACTATCTTATAGGCAAAACTTGGTTCTCCTCAAAACATAAAACTTGCAGCCTCATGTCTTATCTTTCCAACGATATAAATTTCACTTGAATTGGAGTTCTACAACTCCGGATATAGTTAAAAAATATGAGGAGGGTCGACAGAGTGGAGTTCAAAAACGGACTAGAGTTTAAGTGTTTATTAATGAGTGATTTTGACTATCTTAGAGGCAGAACTGGGTTCTTCTCAAAACATAGAACTTGTAGCCTCATGTCTTATCTTTCCAACGACATAAAGTTCAGTTGAATCGGAGTTCTACAACTCTAGATATAGTTAAAAATATGAGGAGAGGGTCGGACAGTAACGGTCAAAAACAGAACTGAAGTACCAGATTGGACGATGAGGTCAAAAGTGTTTGTTAATGAGCAATTTGACTATCTTAGAGGCAAAACTAGGTTCTCCCTCAAAACATAGAACTTTTAACCTCATGTCTTATCTTTCCAATGACATAAATTTTGCTTGAATCGGAGTTCTAGAACTCTAGATATAGTTAAAAATTTGAGGAGAGGTCGAGGCAAGAATAAAAGTTCAAAACGACGAGTGACAGCTTTGGATAGTAAACGTCCAAGTGTTTATTGATGAGCTATTTTGACTATCTTAGAGGCAGAATTGGGTTCTCCTCCAAAACATAGAACTTGTAGCCTCATGTCTTATCTTTCCAACGACATAAAGTTCACTTGAATCGAGTTCTACAACTCTAGATATAGTTAAAAATCTGAGAAGAGAGTCGGAAAGTAACAGTTCAAAAACGGGCGGGTAACAGTTGGACGGAACAGTCAAGTTTTTGTTGATGAGCAATTTTGACTATCTTAAAGACGAACTAGGTTCTCCTCAAAACATAGAACTTTTAACCTCATGTCTTATCTTTCCAATGACATAACTTTTGCTTGAATCGGAGTTCTATAACTCCGGATATAGTTAAAAATCCGAGGAGAGAGTCAAACAGGACAGTTCAAAAACGGACAAAGAATCTAAGTATTTATTAATGAGCGATTTTGATAATCTTAGATGCGAAGCTGGGTTCTTCTCAAAACATAGAACTTGTAGCCTCATGTCTTATCTTTCCAACGACATAAAGTTCACTTGAATCGAGTTCTACAACTCTAGATATAGTTAAAAATCTGAGAAGAGGTCGAAAGTAGCAGGGCCACAACGGAACATGAGTTGGGCCTGTAAAGAATGCCCAAGTTTTTTTGATGAGCAATTTTGACTATCTTAAAGACAAAACTAGGTTCTCCTCAAAACATAGAACTTTTAACCTCATGTCTTATCTTTCCAATGACATAACTTTTGCTTGAATCGGAGTTCCATAACTCCCGATATAGTTAAAAATCTGAGGAGAGGGTCATACAGAATAAAGTTCAAAAAATGGATAGTAACAGTTGGATAGTAACAGCCAAGTGTTTGTTGATGAGCGATTTTGACTATCTTAGAGGCAGAATTGGATTTTTCTCCAAAACATAGAACTTGTAGCATCATGTCTTATCTTTCCAACGACATAAATTTCACCTGAATCGGAGTTCTACAACTCTAGATATAGTTAAAAATCTGAGGGAGAGGTCGATAATAACAGTTCAAAAAACAGACCAGTAGTAACGTTGGACAATCAATAGTCCAAGTGTTTGTTGATGAGCGATTTTGACTATCTTATAGGCAAAACTGGGGTTCTCCTCAAAACATAAAACTTGTAGCCTCATGTCTTATCTTTCCAACGATATAAATTTCACTTGAATTGGAGTTCTACAACTCCGGATATAGTTAAAAATATGAGGAGAGGTCGCACGGTAACAGTTCAAAAACAGACGAATTGAGTTTAAGTGTTTATTAATGAGTGATTTTGACTATCTTAGAGGCAGAACTGGGTTCTTCTCAAAACATAGAACTTGTAGCCTCATGTCTTATCTTTCCAACGACATAAGTTCAGTTGAATCGGAGTTCTACAACTCTAGATATAGTTAATAATATGAGGAGAGGTCAGACAAGAGTTCAAAAACGGAGACGAGATTAGCCCTTGGATAAGAATAACTCAAGTGTTTGTTGATGAGCAATTTTGACTATCTTAGAGGCAAAACTAGGTTCTCCTCAAAACATAGAACTTTTAACCTCATGTCTTATCTTTCCAATGACATAAATTTTGCTTGAATCGGAGTTCTAGAACTCTAGATATAGTTAAAAATTTGAGGAGAGGTCAGACAGTAACAGTTCAAAACCCATATTGGTGAAATGTTAGTTGGATAGTAACAGTCCAGTGTTTATTGATGAGCTATTTTGACTATCTTAGAGGCAGAATTGGGTTCTCCTCAAAACATAGAACTTGTAGCCTCATGTCTTATCTTTCCAACGACATAAATTTCACTTGAATCGGAGTTCTACAACTCTAGATATAGTTAAAAATCTGAGGAGAGGTTAGATAGTAACGGTTCAAAACGGACGATATTGGACGATGAGTGATCGAAGTGTTTGTTGATGAGAAATTTTGACTATCTTAGAGGCGAACTAGGTTCTCCTCAACATAGAACTTGTAGCCTCATGTCTTATCTTTCCAACGACATAAATTTCATTTGAATTGGAGTTCTACAACTCCAGAGATATAGTTAAAAATCCGAGAAGAGGTCAAACAAGAATCAAAAACGGACAAGTAACTCTAAGTATTTATTAATGAGCGATTTTGATAATCTTAGATGCGAACTGGGTTCTTCTCAAAACATAGAACTTGTAGCCTCATGTCTTATCTTTCCAACGACATAAAGTTCACTTGAATCGAGTTCTACAACTCTAGATATAGTTAAAAATCTGAGAAGAGGTCGAGAAAGTAACGGTTCAAAAACGGACCCGATGCCAGTTGGACGTAACGGTCCAAGTTTTTGTTGATGAGCAATTTTGACTATCTTAAAGACAGAACTAGGTTCTCCTCAAAACATAGAACTTTTAACCTCATGTCTTATCTTTCCAATGACATAACTTTTGCTTGAATCGAGTTCTATAACTCCGGATATAGTTAAAAATCCGAGGAGAGGGTCATACAGTAACAGTTCAAAAATGGATAGTAACGTTGGATAGTAACGAGTCCAAGTGTTTGTTGATGAGCGATTTTGACTATCTTAGAGGCGGAATTGGATTTTCTCAAAACATAGAACTTGTAGCATCATGTCTTATCTTTCCAACGACATAAATTTCACTTGAATCGGAGTTCTACAACTCTAGATATAGTTAAAAATCTGAGGAGAGGTCGATAATAACGGTTCAAAACGGATAACAGTTGGACATGAATAGTCCAAGTGTTTGTTGATGAGCGATTTTGACTATCTTATAGGCAAAACTGGGTTCTCCTCAAAACATAAAACTTGTAGCCTCATGTCTTATCTTTCCAACGATATAAATTTCACTTGAATTGGAGTTCTACAACTCCAGATATAGTTAAAAATATGAGGAGAGGTCGAGACATTGGTTCAAAAACGACGGTAACAGTTTAAGTGTTTATTAATGAGTGATTTTGACTATCTTAGAGGCAGAACTGGGTTCTTCTCAAAACATAGAACTTGTAGCCTCATGTCTTATCTTTCCAACGACATAAAGTTCAGTTGAATCGGAGTTCTACAACTCTAGATATAGTTAATAATATGAGGAGAGGTCGAGCATAAAGTTCCAAAACGATACGAACATGTTGGACGTATAAGTCAAGTGTTTGTTGATGAGCAATTTTGACTATCTTAGAGGCAAAACTAGGTTCTCCTCAAAACATAGAACTTTTAACCTCATGTCTTATCTTTCCAATGACATAAATTTTGCTTGAATCGGAGTTCTAGAACTCTAGATATAGTTAAAAATATGAGGAGAGGTCGAGACGGTAACAGTTCAAAAAGCAGACGATACTTGAGTTGGACGATACGATCCAAGTGTTTGTTGATGAGCAATTTTGACTATCTTAGAGGCAAAACTAGGTTCTCCTCAAAACATAAAACTTTTAACCTCATGTCTTATCTTTCCAATGACATAAATTTTGCTTGAATCGGAGTTCTAGAACTCTAGATATAGTTAAAAATTTGAGGAGAGGTCAGACAGTAATTCAAAACGGACGATACAGTTGGATAGTGACGGTCAAGTGTTTGTTGATGAGCTATTTTGACTATCTTAGAGGCAGAAGTCGGTTCTCTTCAAAACATAGAACTTGTAGCCTCATGTCTTATCTTTCCAACAACATAAATTTCACTTGAATCGGAGTTCTACAACTCTGGATATAGTTAAAAATCTGAGGAGAGGTTAGATAGTAACAGTTCAAAAACGGACGATGACAGTTGGACGGATGTGAGTCGAAGTGTTTGTTGATGAGAAATTTTGACTATCTTAGAGGCGGAACTAGGTTCTCCTCAACATAGAACTTGAGCCTCAGTGTCTTATCTTTCCAACGACATAAATTTCATTTGAATTGGAGTTCTACAACTCCAGATATAGTTAAAAATGCGAGAAGAGGTCAAACAAGCCCAGTTCAAAAAACGAGACGATAAGTCTAAGTATTTATTAATGAGCGATTTTGATAATCTTAGATGCAGAACCGGGTTCTTCTCAAAACATAGAACTTGTAGCCTCATGTCTTATCTTTCCAACGACATAAAGTTCACTTGAATCGGAGTTCTACAACTCTAGATATAGTTAAAAATCTGAGAAGAGGTCGAGAAAACAGTGTTCAAAGACGACGATACGATTGTTGACAAGAATACGTCCAAGTTTTTTTGTTGATGAGCAATTTTGACTATCTTAAAGACAGAACTAGGTTCTCCTCAAAACATAGAACTTTTAACCTCATGTCTTATCTTTCCAATGACATAACTTTTGCTTGAATCGGAGTTCTATAACTCCAGATATAGTTAAAAATCTGAGGAGAGGTCATACGATGCATGTTCAAAAATGGATAGTAACCGGTTGGATAGTAACTGGTCCAAGTGTTTGTTGATGAGCGATTTTGACTATCTTAGAGGCGAATTGGATTTTTCTCAAAACATAGAACTTGTAGCCTCATGTCTTATCTTTCCAACGACATAAATTTCACTTGAATCGGAGTTCTACAACTCTGGATATAGTTAAAAATCTGAGGAGAGGTTAGATAGTAACAGTTCAAAAACGGACGATGCTTGAGTTGGACATGATGCGCCGAAGTGTTTGTTGATGAGAAATTTTGACTATCTTAGAGGCGGGAACTAGGTTCTCCTCAACATAGAACTTGTAGCCTCATGTCTTATCTTTCCAACGACATAAATTTCATTTGAATTAGAGTTCTACAACTCCAGATATAGTTAAAAATCCGAGAAGAGGTCAAACAAAGTGATTTCAAAAACGGATGTGAACGTCTAAGTATTTATTAATGAGCGATTTTGATAATCTTAGATGCAGAACTGGGTTCTTCTCAAAACATAGAACTTGTAGCCTCATGTCTTATCTTTCCAACGACATAAAGTTCACTTGAATCAGAGTTCTACAACTCTAGATATAGTTAAAAATCTGAGAAGAGGTCAGAAAGTAACAGTTCAAAAACGGACAGTAATTCAGGTTGGACGATACCGATCCAAGTTTTTGTTGATGAGCAATTTTGACTATCTTAAAGACGAACTAGGTTCTCCTCAAAACATAGAACTTTTAACCTCATGTCTTATCTTTCCAATGACATAACTTTTGCTTGAATCGGAGTTCTATAACTCCAGGATATAGTTAAAAATCTGAGGAGAGGTCATACGAGAATGGGGTTCAAAAATGGATAGTAACAAGTTGGATAGTAACGGTCAAGTGTTTGTTGATGAGCGATTTTGACTATCTTAGAGGCAGAATTGGATTTTTCTCAAAACATAGAACTTGTAGCATCATGTCTTATCTTTCCAACGACATAAATTTCACTTGAATCGGAGTTCTACAACTCTAGATATAGTTAAAAATCTGAGGAGAGGTCAGATAATAACAGTTCAAAAATGGACAGTAACAATTGAATAGTAACAGTCCAAGTGTTTATTGATGAGCTATTTTGTCTATCTTAGAGGCAGAATTGGGTTCTTCTCAAACATAGAACTTGTAGCCTCATGTTTTATCTTTCCAACGATATAAATTTCACTTGAATTGGAGTTCTACAACTCCGGATATAGTTAAAAATGCGAGGAGAGGTCCCGAGCATAGAATATCAAAAACGGACGATAGCAGTTCAAGTGTTTATTAATGAGTGATTTTGACTATCTTAGAGGCAAAATTGGGTTCTTCTCAAAACATAGAACTTGTAGCCTCATGTCTTATCTTTCCAACGACATAAAGGTCACTTGAATCGGAGTTCTATAACTCTAGATATAGTTAAAAATATGAGGAGAGGTCAGACATGACTTCCAAAAACGGACAGATACTGGTTGGACGAGAATACGGTCCAAGTGTTTGTTGATGAGCAATTTTGACTATCTTAAAGGCGGAACTAGGTTCTCCTCAAAACATAGAACTTTTAACCTCATGTCTTATCTTTCCAATGACATAAATTTTGCTTGAATCGGAGTTCTATAACTCCAGATATAGTTAAAAATCTGAGGAGAGGTCATACAGTAACAGTTCAAAAATGGATAGTAACAGTTGGATAGTAACAGTCCAAGTGTTTATTGATGAACAATTTTGACTATCTTAGAGGCGAGAATTGGATTTTCCTCAAAACATAGAACTTGTAGCATCATGTCTTATCTTTCCAATGACATAAATTTCACTTGAATCGGAGTTCTACAACTCTAGATATAGTTAAAAATATGAGGAGAGGTCAGATAGTAACAGTTCAAAAATGGACAGTAACAATTGAATAGTAACAGTCCAAGTGTTTATTGATGAGCTATTTTGACTATTTTAGAGGCAGAATTGGGTTCTTCTCAAACATAGAACTTGTAGCCTCATGTCTTATCTTTCCAACGACATAAATTTCACTTGAATCGGAGTTCTACAACTCCGGATATAGTTAAAAATCTGAGGAGAGGTCGACACGAACAGTTCAAAAACGGACAATAACGGTTGGACAAGAACAGTCTAAGTGTTTGTTGATGAGAAATTTTGACTATCTTAGAGGCAGAACTAGGTTCTCCTCAACATAGAACTTGTAGCCTCATGTTTTATCTTTCCAATGACATAAATTTTGCTTGAATCAGAGTTCTAGAACTCTAGATATAGTTAAAAATATGAGGAGATGTCGACACGATAGTTCAAAAATGAGGCAGTAACAATTGGACAGTGACAGTCCAAATATAAAGAAAGGAATGATAACTAGGATTGGATAAAGAACGATAATAATAATGAGTGAAATGAGAAAAAACATAAAGTACTAAGAAATGACTCGAAAGAAAGACTTATTGGTTGTTGATATGGTTATTATAAAACATATCCTTGAATGAGGAAAATTTATGAGATAAACACGTGATTTGCGGGAGAGACCATGGGCATGGTGCAACGGCAAAGAAGGGGACCACGAGTAGAGCTTCAATTGCGAATAGGTGATCCGCACCTATACTTTCTAGTTTAATGCTATGGTTTAATAAGTTATTGATGTGAGATGTGAATTACCGAATGTTGGATATTAGGAGAAATGAGGAAAGTTTGCGTAATGGTGCCGATATTTGGATAGTATTCTTGATGTATATGTATCCAAGGTGAACGGTTGTTCCATGAATTGTCAAGTGATGAAATTATAGTTGATAAATAAAATATGAAAAGTGTGGTTTGGGGTGTGAACTAGCATACCTTTAGGGTATGTTAGGATCCGTAGTAAGGGATCACCATGTATTTGACTAGCATACATTTAGTGTATGTTAGGATCCCGGGTAAGGGGATCAAGGTGTATTCACTGGCATACATTTAGTGTATGTTAGATCCCGGGTAAGGGGATCAAGGTGTACTAACTGACATACATTTAGTGTATGTTAGGATCCCGGGTAAAGGGATCACCATGTATTGACTAGCATACATTTAGTGTATGTTAGGATCCCGGGTAAGGGGATCACCATGTATTGGCTAGCATACTTTTAATGTATGTTAGGATCTCGGATAAGGGGATCAAGATGTATTGACTAGCATATATTTGGTGTATGTTAGGATCCTAGGTAAGGGATCACCATGTATTGGCTAGCATACTTTTAATGTATGTTAGGATCTCGGGTAAGGGGATCAAGATGTATTGACTAGCATATATTTGGTGTATGTTAGGATCCGGGTAAAAGGGGATCACCATGTAGTGACTAGCATACATTTAGTGTATGTTAGGATCCTGGGTAAGGGGATCACCTTGTATCGACTCCTACAGGATTATGATGATGATAACTAGAAATGGGTATCGGTAATGTGTTAAGCGAGAAATAATCATGAGTGGTTTTATGAGATCTTGAATGGAGGTTGATAATAAAAGATGAAATGGTTTGTAGTAGTTGAAGGAGAAAAAGTCTCCAATAAGAACCAAAAAGGGAGAAGTGAATAAAATATGAATGTATGTTGCCTTTTTAAATTACCCGAGATATTTGTATTGCTATATTATTGTTATATTTATATTTCAATAATATGTATTTTATTTTCGGGACCATCGCATGCACGGCCAGTAGATTCTAGCTTAGGTTCGTTTCTTTTGTAATTTAGGTTCTAGGGAGTATACCCTTGTATTTGGTAATATTACAACCTTTATTTAACTTAGTTTGTATAATTGATGTTTAAACTTGAATAGATGAATTTAATTCGGTAGTTTGTATAACTATGTTCCATTAAGCATGTTTATATCTTTAACCATCCATAATGATAATTGTTGTACAATGTATATCATCAACATTGTGGTTGATATGAATGGTGATGTTTGTGGGATTGAGAACCAGGATGATTGGGTTGAATTGAGTTGGAGATGCGGTATATTAGAAGTGTAAACAAGTAGTATGTCAACAACTTGGGACCTCCCGGTATAGGGGATACTCCGTTGAAATTTCAGTAGACTTTAATGCAAATACCATGAATATATATATATATATATAAATTAGTCACTCTGTTTATCAGCTAACATGAGATCGTTACTTTATCCCGGATATGGGAATATTACACTTGAGTTAGTTTTAATCATTCTCTTATATGGATTAATTTCTTGTGCTTTCTTGAATAGAAACATTTCTTCAAAGAATGTAGTATTCCTTGATTTTATTATAATATTAGGTAAATATCCTTAATACTTGATTTGTGTATAAGAAACTAGTATGTATTACTATTGTAAGCATATCAAATAAAGCACAATACATAGTTTAAATTCATATTTTTGATCTTTTTGGGATTTGATATTGCCACTTTTACAAGACACCCTTATACTTTGAGGTATTTATAGGAAGATCTTCTACCTTTTGACAATTCATATGATGTCTTTTCTACCTTTTATAGGTTACTTTATTAAGTATATAATTGGTAGTCAGAATTGCCTTCACCCATAAGTTATGAGGTGCTCTCAAATTTATTAATATGACATTCCTTATTTGTTTTAGAGTCTGCTTTTACATTTAGCAACATCATTTTATTAAGGTGAATAAGGAGTAATAGTTTGATGAATAATATCATTTTAAGGATAAAATTCATTAAAAAGGTGTCTCGAGCCCTTCACCTCTATCATTTCTTAGTACTTTTATATTCTTATTATGTTGATTTTTAACATCATTCTTGTAATGTTTAAATATTTCAAAAGCATCATCTTTGCTTTTAAGCAAATAGATATAACAATACTTTGTGTAATCATCTTAAAAGTTCTGCAATAATTTTTCCACCTTCAGTTTGCATAAATTTTAAACATCAATATTTGAGGGAATTAATTTTAAAGGTTTACTTGTTTTAGGTGTTTGAAATGAAGTTTTTGTGAATTTTTTGAAATGAAGTTTTGGTGATAATTCAAGATTAATTTACTTTTACATATAATTATAATTCACATGTTCTAACCTATCATGACATATATCATAAAACTTAAGTAAAAAGAAAAGATATTATTAATCATCTCATCTTTGGTTAATGTCACACCTAACTTGACTATGGGACCTTTGAAATTAAAGGAAAATATGGAAAATGGAGTCGTCATTTAGTTTTTTAAGGAGACTAAGAAACTTAAAATATGCAATGGTTTTAGAGAATCGAGTAAGAGGCTAGTTATGCCTAAAAGAAGATAAAAATCACCTTTATCGCTTTCTTTCAAATGAAAGGTTTCCTTAGCCATGTGTTTTCTTTAAATTTATTTTATGCATGCCATTTATTGTTCAAGTTATTTTTTGAGCTTACTCATAAGTCGTTTATTATTAGTGGATGTTCATTAAGTTATTATCGAGCCTTGAATCATGAGTCTCATAACTCGACATTTTTTTTATTTTTAATTTGTTTAGTTTTTAGTTTAAAAAACCATCATGTTATGCCTGCATTGGTCTGTAAAACTAGGTGACTCTTTAGCTTAGCCATTAAAACTATGTTTAACCAAAACATTTCTAATTTGATCAACACTTGTTAAAAACTCATAAATGTATTTTTGAACTCATTTTAAGGTCAAAATCATTGTGTTAGGTCCATGTAGGTCCCTTAAACTAGGAGACTTATCTACCTAACCACTCAAAAAGCTTCAACAAAACTTGATGTAAACTTATCGATGCATTTTTGTGCTCATTTTAAGTTTAAAAATCACATGTTAGTTCCATATAAAGAAACTTTTAAAAATACAAACTGAACTTAAAAATTCAAGCATAACTCATTGTTCATCCAAGAGAAAATAAATCCAACATATAAACAGTTAACTAAACTTTGTCATTCGAGTTGTTAAGAGGGATAGAAATCAAGAAAAAAAAAGTATAATACTATATAGACATATTCTAAAAGGCAAGATTAGACGTGAACAAATATATTCATTCCAAAGAGGACATGAGTTTATACCTTGATAAAGCTGTTATTATTGTTGTGAAAAAGGATGTTATTGTTTCTTGATTTATAGCTTCAAAACGATATAATTTATAATTGGGCCTTTTATAAAAGTTTCTGATCTCGTTCTCATCATTTCAACTCATTTAAGCTTGTTTTATTCTAATTTCTATAACTTTAGATGTAGGCTGAAAATCAAAACAAGGTCTAGGCTATAATAAGATTTTGTACAGATTTAGACATCAACATTTATTCCATGTTTTTAACTTCAAAACAATATAACTTGGTTTTAAACTCTTAATTATTATCTTTTTAGCAAGCCAAAGAAAGCATTGAATATATGTATTAGGCTTTAGTAAAAACCTAAAAACCAAACAATGTTATAGTTTGACTAGACCAGATTGCCTCATCTAAATCAATCATCTTTTAATGTAATCCTTTTTTTTTGTTTCAACTTATCTTTTCTTGTTCTTTTTCATTTCACCCCTCTTTCTAACACCACTGCCCTTCTATAATCCTTAAATAAGGTTCTAAAATCTCTCCTTCAACACTTAATCTTAATCCTTACTTTTTCCATAAAAATCTTGATCGTCTAACTCTTTCATCTTAGCTATCCTTATATAACATTTTGTAACAAGAACTAAGGCATGAAAATGATATTCTTTTATGGTTGTTTTATAACAGAATGAAAGCTAGTTTAGGGTGTCTTTTGGTTGTATTTTACAACAATAAAAATAGCACTAGGGTTGTACCTTTTATGGTAGTGTGGATGCTAGCTTAAGGTGTCTTTTATGGTGATGACATAACCGATTTTAAGATGAAATGAAGGTGTTCTTAGCTTGTTTTAGAAATTGAAATATAGGATGGAAAGGTTGTTTTTTGTAGCCGGTTGTATGAAATTTGTAGCAAGAAACAAGGTTTACAAAAGGCTTTTTTTATGGGGAAGGTATAACGGGTTGCATAAGTTGCAATGGTGTACGTTTTGACATGTTTTTATAGCATATAAAAGGGTGTAAGGATTGAAGTTTTGAGGTAGAATGACATGGTTTAGGGTTGTATTCTTGGTAGAATGTGTAGTAAAATAAAGGGTGTAAAGATGCATTTTTTGGCATTTTTTTATTTTTAGTGTATTAAGGATAAATATGACTAGAATGGTAACAATAATGTTTTTAAATAATCATGAGAGAAAAAATATTTTTGAAATTTTTTTTTGCACATATAATTAGTTCATAATTAATGTCAATAACAATCAAAACACACAATAAACAACCCTAGTTGTCTAACAATGGCTCTGATACGACTGTTGGGTTTCCCAAAATATATAAATATAAGGGAGATGATATTTAAAAAAACAAATTGGTTGTCCCAAGAATCTCGTTATACAATCTAAGATTATCTAGGGTTTGAGTGAAGATTACCTAAAGATCATAACTTCTTTATGAGATTTGATTAATTTCTTTAAGGTTAGGTTTTTGCAAACAACAAGCCATCTAAGTGTCTGACTTTTAACAGTAATCCACATGAACCATTAATGAAAAATCTTTTAAAATCCTTTTAGGAGATAGCGATCGTTAAGCCTTTAAGTGTTAGCTCTCTCTTTTATATTTTTAAGTATTTCTCTATCGTATATTTTGTAACTTACATAGTTTTTTTGTACACAAAAAATATGAGGTATAACATTATATTTATAGGAAAACTCGATAACTCATAAATGATAAAATATCAATTTTACCCCTAAATAATATCACATATATTATTTCATTATAATTTTTAGAAATCTATTCAATTGAGTCTCTATTTGATTTTTCAAGGTCTAGAGTTACCCTTGTATATTACATTCAAGTCCTCAATTTATAAAACTTATTTACAATTAAGTCATGCTTGATTAATTATCCAGATCTCTAATAAATTGGCTTAAATATAAATAATTTTTTTCACTTTGCTTCCATTCTCTCAAAAATTATAGTTTACATCTTTAATTTTATAAGTTCATAACACTTTACATAGGGTTTGAAAAAAGTTAACAAAAAAAATTTATTTATTTACAAGATTACCATTATATTTCAATTAATAACTAAATAGACATTGCAGTGTTAAAATATTGTCATAAATTGTTTTTTAAAAAATCTTGTTGTAATCCATAACTTAATCCCAACAAATCCCTTTTGAGAATGATTTTCCCAACAAATCATCTTAAAAAAATAAATGAGGTAAAATTTTAGTGAACAAATGACACCTCTCTCTTTTTTTTCTTGTATAAACCCACCTAAAAATATCATCTCTTTTCAATTTCAAAAACTCTAAAATCATCAAATTAATTATTCAATGTCTCTATCACAATATTTCAAATACCAATTTCTACCAAAATGAAATAATTTTATTGATTTGAAAACCCCTACACTCTGCAAAAATTTAAAAGGCATTAAAACATCCTCTAAGGTTTTTTTTGCCTTTAGAATTGAAAAACCCTTTTGCCTTTAGAATTGAAAAACCCTTTTTTACCCAATAGATCTCCATCTCATGTTTAAGAATCTTCAATGCTAAAAAAAAATAAATTGAAACCATCAAGAAAGAGATTCAACAAGACCTGATGAAATGAAAGGATTCAGGCTAAAGTAAAAAAAGATGATAGCCACCAAAATTCTTCTAATAACAGTGACAATTCTTCCTCTTGAGCTTTACTTTGTGTTATGCCTCTATAGCAATTCATTTTTTTATTCACATAACAACTTTAACAAGGAGCAATTTGTGTGTCAACGAAGGATCGTGGATCACTTTTTTTTTTTAGTCTAGATTGGGTCATAAACTTACATCATGATTGATATCTATAAAGAAATTGATGCTATCATAAAGCTCCTTTAAAATTAAGAGTGAAAGGGGAGGATTAAGGTGGGGAAGCTGGTGGACAAAATTTAGAAATTTAGGTTGGGATTTACAAATTAGAAATATGAGTTTGTGGGTATCTTTGTTATATTATACATGAGGGTAAATTTAACTTTTTCATTCAAATTTAAATTTATATTGATTAAGGATGTAAACTATAATTGTTTTAAGAAATTGAGGCAAAGTGAAAAAAATGACTAAACTATGAGAAGAATAAGGTAATTTTCCCTTAAATAAATTAAATACTTTAATTTATTATCAATTCAATAATTTATTGATCTATGTTTGAAGATTAAGTGTATCACCTAACACCATGTCATGTGAGTGTAAAATAATTTTAAGAGAATAGAAGCAATGATAATTTTTTTTTTACTAAACTACGAGGTGGTTAGGGTAATGTTCTCTTAAATAAATTAAATAATTTAATTTATTATTAATTCAATAATTTATTCATCTATATTTGAAGATCAAGTGTATCGTCTAATAACATGTCATATGCATGTAAATATTTATTTTTACATGCACATGATACATTGTTAGATGATGCACTTAATCAAACATAAATGAATATTATACATAAATATGCATGTAAATATTTATTTTTACGAGAACACGACACGTTGTTAAATGGTGCACTTAATCAAACATAAATGAATATTAAAAATAAAAAAACCTTTATTAATAACAATTATGATTTTAAATGAACAAAGTTAGAGTCACATATAACTAATTAATTGACTAAAAAAATATACACTTACATAAACAACCAAAAACATAACCCATAATAGCTCAACCACTTCCGGTCATCTTATCCTTCCTTAACTTTTTGAAAACACCCGAGAATACTCTACTTGTAATAAACCGAACGAGAAAAACCACCACAAAACCCTTTCCTTACTTGCACGCCACCATATCTGGCACCAGTAGTAACTGTAACAACTTCTTCCTCATTTGGAATTGGCCTAAGGTAAGCTCGGTCCTTTTTCTTTCTTTATTTTCTTTTCTTTCATGTATGTTGTAGAAATTTACTATTCAATATTCTAAATAATGTACATTTTCACTATTCATGCATGGTTATTTATTTATTATTGGCTTTGTATTAATGTTAGTTTTATTTTGTAAAAAAGTGTTTTCATCTTTTTACGTCTGCATGTTCGTGTAAATATTATTTTTTAAATGAATACAAATAATGAGTTAATGAATTTTTATCAAGTTAGCATCATGTGTTTGATTAAGCTTGGATTTTAATAGTTAGACGACATAATTTCTAGTTTTAGAGACCGACATAGGTCTAATACGATGCTTTTAATCGAACATAAGATTAATAGTAAGTCAATAAGTTTTCTCATAGTAGGGATTGACGTGGATGGAGCATAATATTATCTTCAAGTTTTGTTTAGTGGATAAAAATAAAAAAAGGCAAGAAATATAAATAAATAAAAGAAAAAAAAATCATGAAGTTAGAGATTCTTGATTTAGAGTTTGATGTTAGCTAAATAAAAATCTATTAATAGTCAATGTCACGTGTAAAATGAATTTAAAGAACGAAAAGTATCTACCACTCTATTTGAACTTATGCTTATCTAAGGACTATGTTGTCCGTCCATCCAAGCTAGTGTCCCGGCTGCAACGCAAACCCTTGATTTGATTCCAGTGCAAGTCAAAGCTACTAACTTTATTAATAAATATATTTTTAATAATAATCTCTTAAAAGGGAAAAAAGAACAAAGGCGGAATAGAAAGTGACCTTTTTTCTCCAAATTCTCCTCGCAAATTTTTTCAATTCCATCTTCTCTCACAGAAAGTATCCTCTCTCTCTCTCTCTCTTCTGTGTGTTTTTTCGAGTCCAAGATAACAAAACAAGGATAGAAAAAGCAAAGAAGAAAAGAAAGGCGGCCTTCAAATAAAATCACCTTTGAGAGATTGGCGAAGAGAAAAGGAAAAAAGAGAGAAGAGAGATGTGTACGGCCTTAACTCCTGCTATGAGGCTTTTGTTAACCACTTCTACTGTTACAGGTTTTCCCTCCAAATCCCTAAGAACAACAACAATCCCTAATTTGAACCAATCATGTCTTGCAAGAAGAAACAGCCTCTCTTTCTCTAAACCAACGGTACCCTCCTCTCTCTCTCACTCTCTATCTGTTTGCAATGTTCGTATTTTTTTTTTATTTTTTGGTTTTATATGCAGTGGTTTTTTAAGATGCAAAATTTATGATTCTTTGAGCTTTGATGAATTGGGTTTTTTGCTGTGCTTGTGTGTCTACAAAAATGGTGCTCATTTGTGTGTGTTGGGATTTGAGAGGTGGGTCTTGTTTGTTTCTTTTAGCTTTTACTCTCTCAAAACCTTGGAAGAGGAAGTGTTGTTTGGTTATAGGTTTTGAGATGAAAGTATTAGATATTTGAATGAAAGATTTTTGAAGGTGAAGGTCTATAATGGTGTTCCGTTCCTAATATGTTTTCTGATGATTGTTTCCTGTTACATAAACTTCAATTGCATTCAAAATTTGTTCTGATTGACATTTAAAATCCGTGATTAACTAAATTTACTAGCTTTTTTCCGCTGTATTGCCCCCCCCCCTTTTTTGGGTGCTATTATAGCTGTTAATTTTATCTATTTATTTATTAGCGTAGGTCTGTATGATTCTATATAGGAAAAAGTTCCATTCAGTCTGCTTCTATAAGAAAACAGGAAAGTTGATAGCTTTGCATGTAATCACAAGTAGTAAACGGTAATATTCCCTGTAAGTGTTTGGGGAAGATCACTGGCTAATAATTGGGTAACCAAAAAGTATTTTTTCTTTGTATATGGTTTGCAGATCAAATTTTGGAATGCCTATGAAAAATATGTTTGATTTGATGTTGTATGTAAACGTAAATGCCTGTTCTTGAAAGTTTATAGGACATTGCATGTTGCATTGGTCTTTGCATCAAATACAGTGCTTATCTGATCATACTTCTAAATCTTGTGTGTCAGTTTTAGGTTCTTGGAAAGAAACTGTAAACACTCAACTGACAAGGTGTGTGGGGCACAGGGATAAAAGAAGAACATATTCTTCTTTTAGGCCATGATATAAACATGTTAATTTTCACTACTTGCTTGACAACTAGGGTTTATAAAGTATTTATAAGCTCTTGTAAATGTGTTTCATCTGTTAGAAAATTAAATCTATCAAGGTAAAAGGAGAAGAGTGGAAGCAATTATTTTGTTCTCCATGCTGTCTATCAGAAAAGTTAGATATCAAAGGATAGATGAAGAGTGGCTTTTTGAAGAGAAAAGGAAAACGAGCAAGAATCCTTAATTAATATCTGTGATTCCGGGGTTGACATGAAAGCTGCATAAAAATATCACTTTTATCTCTCCTCCTCTGGGAATTAATTGGATTCATCTGGTTGAAATAGAGATTACTCCGGGGTTGACATGAAAGCTGCATAAAAATATCACTTTTATCACTCCTCCTTTGGGAATTAATTGGATTCATCTGGTTGAAATAGAGATTACAATTTATATTCCTTGTTTGCTGGATATGCACGGGGCCTATGAATAAAAGGAATTGTTATAGAAGGAAGCTTGCTTAATTTGCTTTAAAATTTGATTTTCCTCAAATGCATCAAATCTGAACCATCCTTGTTTGATTGAAAAGGGCAAGGAAGTTTTTTTGAAATATCAAACTTTCCCAAAAAATTATTCATATAAATGCTTCTTGGGGTTGTGGGCATGGCATGTGAGAAATAAGTGATTAAGGTTATTGAGCACCATCAACCTAGAATTTGATGGTAAGAAAAGATGCATGGTGTGGATAATTGAACCTGTATGTTTACTGTGGGCTATTGGGATGGAGAAAAATGGGATAATTTTTTAATTGACTGGAGGCTTTATTTCTATTTGTGAGATTAAAATCTCTTTCTGCTGATCTTTGCCCCATGTTTTACCAGATTTTGTACACTGTCTTGTATTTTTAGCATACCATTTTTAGGTAGCTTGTGAAATAACCCTATACTTGTTTTCTTTCATTTTAATAAATTTCCATTTATCCTAGGAAAAAATTTTGGGCCTACTAAAACCAATTATCATTCATTATTAAACTCGCATACACACTGATCTGCGACGCCAGTCAAGTATGTGCCTTTATTTTTCTGCATGCAAGGCAACTCCCCCGGTTTTCTATATATCACTTTCAAAAACCTTCTCTTTTTTCAGATCTATGATTTGTAAAATATGCCGCTTTTTACTGAGTTGAGTTGATATTATGTGAATTTATGTTTCTTTTGAGTGTGGTATGATTTTATGGGGGTGATCAAACAGACTCAAGCTTTATGTAAGCTTGCTAGGTCTTAAAATATATTCATTTTGAGGGAAAAAAAGAGAAAGAGATGATAATATTTGTTTCTAGTAGGCCACGTGAGCTTGCCACGTGATCAAGCAGACTACTCTAACGAAACATGCCTCAAAGCTCATGTGAGCTTGAGCTTGTCTGATCACCACTCTCTGCGTGCAGTTGGTTTTCACTAATGATTTACTACCAGGGAATCTGTTTTTATGTAATGGAAATAGTGGCTTTGTGGACATAAGAGGAATGATCAGGAAATGGATAGTTGGAAAGCTGAAGAGGAGAACATTGAGTGCATGTTTGGTTCAAATGAAGATACTGGCAGCCAAATTCCAACACAAGCCCAAACTATTGTGGAAGGATCAGGGACAGTTGTGTTGTCAGAATTTAAACCTGTTCCTGATGTAGACTATCTACAGGTGTGTAATCTTTCCATTACAAACTTGTTCTTCAGTCAACATAATTTATTTTTGGCAGTTAATTGTTAAAATCAACCTTGTCATCTTCTTCAACAGTAATATCATTTCTCCACCACTGACATACTGGGTTTGGCAATTGAGAAATTGTTTACTGATGCCTAATTTGGGATATCATGTGTTATAGTACTCAACTTTTAAAAAAAAATGCCCTTGCAAGTTAAAGGTTGGGACCACTAACAACCAAGAGGACCTGCATAATAAATTTTCCATGATGGACATAACAATGATTAAGTGATCATCTGCTGTCTGATCTTAGGCATTTTATATAGATAGGTTTATTTTATTTTTTAATGTGATTCTTGGGGACAGATTTTAGAGAGTAAAAGTTCATCTCTCTTTGTATTGGTTGCAAGTTTTGCAAGCACCCCAGCATTTTTTTCTATTGTGCTAAACCTTAGGGCCTCGGATATCTGTTTGAAAGGTTAAGTTTTATATGCATATACAATTGTTTGCAGGAGTTATTGGCCATCCAACAACAAGGACCAAGATCTATTGGGTTTTTTGGAACCCGGAACATGGGCTTCATGCATCAAGAACTTATTGAGATTCTCAGTTATGCTTTGGTTATAACAGTAAGATGCTATGACATAAATCTCATTTATTTTATTTCTATTTGTCTCCTTGGAATACTCATTAAGCATTCTAGAAATTTACTTGATACGGGGCCTCACCGTGGACTATGTAAGTAAATTCTTCTGAGATTCTCATCTTCCTGAAATGCAACATGATTTCTTTTCCTGCAGAAAAACCATATTTATACATCAGGTGCATCTGGGACTAATGCAGCCGTTATAAGGGGTGCTTTAAGAGCAGAAAAACCTGAACTACTTACAGTAATCTTGCCTCAAAGTTTGAAAAAACAACCGCCTGAGAGCCAGGAGCTATTGGCAAAAGTAAGAAATTAGTTTTGACATTCATTCATGTAATATTCCCTCTGTTCTGACATTATTCAGCCTCTGGGTGCATGCAGGGGTATTTTAATGATAGTTAAGTTTTAAATCTCAAAACATTGTGCAGCCAAACCCATACACATAATTATGTTATTGAATTCATGTTAAAAAGCATCTGAAATGTAACCTCAAAAATTTGATATGCTTTCAGACATCATTGAACTTGTAGTCTATTTAATTTGTTCACCTATTAGGTGACTTTTTGAGAGATTGTCATTGCTTACAGTAAATTAGACGGTAAAATTTCAGCCCACCTCTCTTTGAAAGTTTCTAAGTACATTTTGTGGATAGATTAGGGTTGAAGTTAGATGTTCAAAAAATTCCCTTGATCCCAATCATTCAATTCTAAATCTTTTGCTATGAATTGTTTGGTTTGTAATCATCTGACTGAAAGTCAAAGTTCTTAAGGTACTGGCACTTTTTGGAGATATGGCTACCAAAAGAAGATTCCTATTTTACACAGAGCAATTAGCCTAAGTGCGAAATTTGTTTATAATTTTGGCCAATTCACTTTGGAAACTTTAGGCATCAAAGATAATACTATGTCATATTTGCAAACCAACTTTACTTTAGGGAGAGAGATCCTTATTGTTGGCTTATTAAACTTTTAATTTGTTGCTCTACTATAAAGTTCTTCACATACTGTGAATGGGACTGTACATCCATTTGGACGCTAGTTGCAGAAGAGTCTGCAATTTAATGAACCATGACTTTTTATGAAAATAACTGGGGTCTATGAATATGTTTATTTTGTTGATGTACTGAAAACGAATCCCTGTTTATTTATTTATTTAAAAAAAAAACAGAACTACAAAGGAATCCACCAAATTGAGTTAATAGGAAAAGACAATAATATCCATCGCTGATGGCAACTGTTGGTGTTGTGGTAACTGGTTATGTTTTTTTTTTATTTGCAGGTGCAGAATGTGATAGAGAAGCCTCACAATGACCATCTACCACTGATTGAAGCCAGCAGGTTTGTGCTAACATGTTATTCTTTCAGTTACTCTTCCAGTATTTTATTTTTTACATCATTTTCTTTTGAGAGGGTACTCTTACAGTAATGTAATAATTACCTATGAATCTGTCCCGGTTAATGATTTTTTTTCCCTTAAAAATTATGCCAACCAACAAGGATAGCAAAATAAAGAATCCTGGCTGATATCATATTTGTCGAAGGTGAAATGATAATGAAATGTTTCTCTGCTCTTTTAAATGATTTGAGTAATAAACATGTTGCCTGTGAAAAGTATTGAATGATGAAAGCTTTGACCGTAAATAAAATGCAAAGTTGCTCAGCATTAAATGCTGAAAGTTCTCTCTGCACGTGTAGACATACAATATTTGACAGATTAGCTGTGAGAAAGTATTTGCCTTGCTTTGCTTTTCATGCATGTTATTTCTACGTTTGTATATGGTTTTATTTAACAGCATGATCCCCAAGAATGGAAAATGAAGGTTTGTGTCGCAAATAGAACCGAAAGTTCTGTGGTTGAAAATTATGCAGTTCCCTGCTTTTAAGTCAAAATTTACTGCTTTAGAATTGAGACCTTTTTACTGAGAACTGTAATGGCATAACCATTTCAAGCAAACAAATTTACAAGGGGTTTGGATTTTGAACCAGTATCGTATGGAACTAATTTTGTTTTGATGATTGATAGAGCCTGCACAAGATTAACCAAGTATGCTGATTTTCTGGATCCACTTATGCAAAATAATACAACACAAATATTGAAATTGAAGGATGGGACTGCCTTCTCAAGCCATTGGCAGTTGCATTCCAATAAATTGGTCTGACTTTTATTGTCTGTAAATTTTGCCAAGTTGTTTGATCTTACACGTGCAAAGCAAAGTAGATTCAACTGGTACAGGAGCTCAACTGAAATGCAAGCTTGACATGCAGTGTTTAAAATGTTAAGTCTAGTGAATGAGCTTGGGCTGTTAGTTTTAGTTTGCAAGTTCATTAATTGCTCAGTTGAGTTCTGCATCGGTGGGAAGTTCTATAGAGTGGTTGCAAAGTTGCTTAATGCTGAAGTTGGAAAATGACTGCATCTTCTATAATAAACGGAATTTATCTGATAGTTTTTAATGGTGAAATTGCAGGCTGTGTAATATGGACATTATTTCCCATGTACAACAAGTTATTTGCTTTGCCTTCCATGATAGCAGGTTGCTCATGGAAACTTGTCAGGAGGCCAAAAATCTCCGGAAAATTGTTACTCTCTTTTATCTGGACTGAAGCAATTTGTTCATTCTATACATTGTTTTGTAAAAGAGAGGTGGACGTCGCTTATTCTTTTTTGTTTTTTCTTTTTGTAAATGAGGCAATGAATTGGGAGAAATCAGTTGACTTTATGCTTATTGTAACAGTGATGGAGCCAATTTGCTCCACATAGTTGGATAGATACCGTAAAAGTTCTTATTCACCTGATTTTAGTAGAGGATATGGGACAAGAACTATGCCTTCCCATTGAATATGCCTCCATGCATCATGTTGTTTCTGTTTTGCCTGCGTCAAGCATTTCAATCAATATTTTGTGATTGATCTTATTTTGTTTCTTAATTGAATCACATTGTAATGAACCTAAAAGCATTTTCTACTCTTTCAATGGATTGAAAACGCACAGAAGTACATGTATGCATGCTACTTTCTCGTTTCCATTGAAGTGAAATAATACCAGTTGTCTTCATGCTCCCAAAGCAGGAGTAACGCCACTCTGGTTTTCTCGGTTCAGCAACTCTGATTCTTCAATATATATATATAATCATAATTATTCTCTCCATTTCATACCATGACCTCACCATAATTTTATATTGTGACAACTTCATAGTTGTCTGAAATATTTCTTAGAATTGCGTAACTTAGATGTTTGTCCCAGTTCTCCCAACAAGCCCACCATTTCCTAAGCTAGGCGCTAGAAGACTCATCACGCGGAAATGCACTCACCTCTGATTTCATTTATGTGAACGAGGTGGGTTCTGTATTTGCCTCGATTCTCCTTCAGCTTAAAAAGAAGAAGAAAAAAAAAACATGGCTGTTGTTTAAATAATTTTAATTTTTTTTCCTGTTTTTTATATTATTTTAATATAATAATATCAAAAATAAATTTTATAAAATAAAAAATATTATTACAATATTTTTTTTTTAAAAAAAACCCTTTTAAATCACAACCACAGCCGTAACTAAACTCGCAAACGCCCTCTTAACCACGATGACAAACGGGTTAACCACAGCTGTAATCGTTGTTGATGAAACTGCTTGTTAGACCTTGGATAAAGTAATGATCGGTGAGAAATCTAGCGTCCAGGCTTTTGTAGCAGATCAAACATCAAAATTCTGACAAAAACGTACAAAATAAAGCTGCTGCCACAAACATTCGGCGCATATATATATAATTGTTTATTCTGTAATCATATCTGTGCATTAAATGCTCCCTTCTATTGCAATCATGAGATTTTCTTCGACTTCCACCTCTCTGGTCGCCACTCCCGAACAAGTAACTCTTGAACACGACCTTGCAGCTCACTTGCGTGTTCGCCACCCGCCATTCTTCAAAGGTTGCACTAAAAAACCGGTCTTCACTCTCTGTAATCAATTGCTTCCATGTTTCCTACTGATGGAAACAGTACCAGCCTGAATCCAGAAGCACCTGAGTTCTTTCCTCATAGTTACCTTGAAAACGACATGGCTGCACCTTCGCATAATGTTGTTAACTATAGTGACCAAGATCTCCCAAATTTCTCGTTTCTTCCTGCAATAAATCAAAACCCATCTTCTTATTACTACTACCACTGCTACTCTACATCAGGGCCATCTTCTCATCCTTATCCTTACTATACTGACACCGATTATCAATATCCTAGCAATGCACAGTACTGTGTTACGTATGCTCACAACCATAACCTCTTGGTCTCTACAGTACTGACCAAGCCAAGCCCTATCATGGCAGTCTCTGAGGAAACGAAAATGGTGCGAGCCCAAGATGAGCCCATAAAGGACATGCAACAGTTGGTGACTGCAAGGGTTAGCACAGGAAGTAAAAGGAGAGGAGAGTGTAGCAGATATGTTGGTTCTTTTAATGGGAGAGAAGGGAGGCATAGAGGGCACGAAAAAAAACATGCCAAGAAGGAATATTTGAGAGCCAAGTCTAGTGGAAGTGGTAGAAATCGCGAGAGGCAATATTCTTCCACCGGAAGGAATGTGAGATCTTGTGGTGGTGCCAATTCTAGGCAGAAGCATTCTGTGTTCCCTGTGCTGCCCGATGGCCAAGATACCACAGTTATGATCAGGAACATTCCCAATAGATACACGTAATTGGTTCACTTTCTGTCTCTCCTTGAATCTGTGTGTAGTGGGGTTTCTTCATTAGCTACACTCTGTTAGTTTTTTTATCAAGCATGCAGTATCGTATCAGTACTAATCCGGTTCCAAATTAGTCCAAAAGTTGCCTCCCTTTATTTTTCAGAATTGTTTTTTCTAGTTTCTCATAGTACATCTCTACAAAATCGATCCTAACAGTTCCACTTGTTTTCTCGCAGCCGTGAAATGTTAATGGAATTCCTTGACAGACATTGCGTGATAGAAAATGAAAAGGCAAAGAAGCATCAAAATTCGGACTCTGCCAAGGAGGCAATTGTGTCAGCTTTCGATTTCCTGTATCTGCCTATTGACTTCGAGTACGTTTCATTTATGTTTTTGATCTTGAATTTCCAATTGCTTTTGCCCATCAGAAACATTTATTGCTGGGTTTAATTGAGAGTTCTTATGCATATTTATTCACAAAAACGAAACTTTACTGGCTCTACACAAACTAAAACAACATCCATCACTTTTAATTGATGCTGGATTTGTGGTGGGATGCAGAAGAGAGGCCAACAAAGGCTATGCTTTTGTTAACTTCACAGATGCAAGAGCTGCGTGGAAGTTTTACCTTTCCACCAACCATCAAGCATGGGATGTATTCCAGTCCAGCAAGATACGTGAGATAGCCTGTGCTAGGCTCCAGGTACGGTAATCGTGAGAGATTTTTCTTGAGAGACAGCACTCATAAGACTCCCTTGATTATTTCTCTTATCTAAAACAATATGGGGTTTGATTTGAAAATGTGATCTCAGGGAAAGGAGCAGCTAGTGAGGCATTTTGAGAAGTCAACTTTTGAATGCGACTCTGATGAGTATTTACCAGTAAGTTTCAGCCCAGCCAGAGATGGTTCAAGGGCAGTGGTGGAGCAAAGGGCAGTGGGTAGACGTATTAGTCACAAAATCTAGCTATGCGGCCTAGCTATTAGATATGGTGACCAGGACGTGACCAGGACAAGATTGTGCGCTTTTGTCATTGTCATTTTGTGGCCATCAATATCAGGCCTATATAGCTACTTTGGCTACTGTAATAGTTCAGTTTCAGTTTCCTGTTTAATACTTGCTAATTACTACCAGTTCTGTTCGGGTTTGTAAGTTTGGTCTCTACTGGATGATGGATTGATTTCGTAAAATAACATAGAGAGAATAACATAGGTTTTAAAAATATTTGGAAAATATCATAATTTTAATATAATAATGTTTTTCAATATCAATTATGTACAAAACCGTAATTGAGAATAGTAATTGTGGCACTTGTGTAGTGATGTTTCTTTCCTTTTTAAAGTAGTTATATTTATTGAAACAAGGATATCCCATGGCTTCTCTCTCAATTTTCTCTTCTTTCTACAGTGAGGGACCCAAACGTGAAAGGAAACTAACTATAAGGACCAAAAGTAAGATGAATATTTAAAACAATTTTGGAATGTCCAAAATGCTCCTTTAAATTGAAAGAACTTAGAAAAAAAACCCAATTACTCCATCTAGATTTTGTTTATAGTATAAGGTTACACACAGCATATCCTTGGGGAACAAACCCCACGAATATCTTGTAAAACTAAGCTAAAACAGCCAGCTGGAGCGGTCCCATAAGATACCTTATTCCCATGTTCAACGAGCATTTAGGACAATTGTGCTATGATTTTACATTTAGGACAAAAGTTTCGATGCTACTACTATGCTACTTGCAAGTTCATTTTCAGTTCGGTTCAGGTTTTACCCAAAAAATACAATCAAACAAAAAAAAAGACCCGAAACCAAACCGAAACCGGCCCAAACCGGCCGGTTTCGGTCCGATTTCAGTCCGGTTTTTTATCCAAAAAACCAGTAAAACCTATATGTATTTTTTTGGCTTTATTAGCACAGCGTCACCACGAAAAAACTGAAGCTTCTCCATTTTAGCAGGATACATAGCAACCACAAAGTTATTATCATTGATCACTTCGTCAACAACAAGATGATTGACAGACTTTTTTCGCTCTAAAATCATAGTCAAAAAATCTTTCTTACCACTTTTCCTATAATTATTTACACATAAACAAGTTTGGTTACCGCACAGTGAAGACACTAAATCAAAACCCAGTAACCAAAAACTGAACAAGTATATAGTGCAACGAATCCATTCCCGATTCTTTCAAAACACAGTCAAGGCAAATAAGCCCATAAGAATAAACCAAACAAGTAACAACAATCATTCTTCAAAAAACAAAAAACGAAAAATCTCATATATTACAAAAGTTAAGGTTTTTCTGTTTACTTATAAACAAACTAACAATTACATCATAAGCAAAAGAAAAGGGTAGATGAAACTTGAAACATACGGGTCAGTGGAAGGGGAGGGCTGACTAGAGCTTGGATCCTCCATTGATTTTGAGATTTTGCTAGAGTTAATGAAATTGAGAGTGGTCATCTAATTTTAAATGTTTGGTTTGCCTATATTCTTCTCTCCTGGGGCTGGGGGTGTGAATATTTATATTATATATTTGCAGTGTTGGAGGTAGGGTTAACAGACAGGGAAAGGGGGCGGCGGGTGCTTTTGCTTTGGCATCTTGTTAGGGTTAGGCGAGAGGGGGGTAAAAGTTTCTATTTATACTAGTGGAAGTGGTGCTTATTGGTTAGGGATTTTTTTTGAACCGGTTCAGTTCGGTCCGGGTTAACCGGTTTTTGCATTAAAAAACCGAAAATTGAACCGAACCGGGGTTTTTTCTAAATATTCTAATCGGTTTTTTTTCTCAATTCGGTTTTTCCGGTTAATTTTTTATCGGTTTTTTTGCACACCCCTACTTGCAATTAAGCATGTCATAGATTTCACTTTAATCATAGCCAAAAGATATCAAACAAGCATTTGAATTCTACAAGAAAATCTCAATATACCAAGAGATTTTTTAGAGTGAAAGCAATAGACTAAGAATAAAAGGATGAAATTATGCTGAGAAAATTAATAACAAGAATTTAAAGCACTAAATTCTCAAAATCAATTAACAAAAATTTAAAGCATAAAGAAAGATAAATTGCAAATCTTAATTGAGAGAGAATTGTATTAAGATTTTTCAAATGAAGTTAGCCAAAAAAGAATATATATAAATGTATCTTTTTTGAGAGTTTATATTGTGTTATCATGTTTAGTTTGATTGATGTGTTTTTTAGATAAGCATAATCATTTGAGTATTTTTTAAAATAATATTGAGTTGAGAGTGACATTAAATTAATACTCGAATTAAAAGGTAGATCAAATATTGTAAAAGGCTTATTCCTCACCCACACAAGTGGGAACACTTAGTGAATTGAAAAATCTAAAAAAAACCGTATATATACATTGCCGAACTAGAATATATCATTGTGTTTTCTTACTTTCTTCTGTAGCTTTTCACTTATATAGTTCATTTATATTTATATTTATTTATCTTCTTTGGCTTTAAGCTTTTGGCATCAACTTTTATTTCTTTATAAGTTTTCAATCTTTTTATCAAGGCCTATTTACCCTTCCTAGAACTAGCTCTTGATTCTATATTTGGTATCAAACTTTAGGCTCTTGAATAAGACATAGAGGCTTCACAAAAAAAAAAAAAAAACAACAACTAAAGCACCTAGGTCACCCTGGTTTCATGACTTTTATTATATTTATTAGAGTTATAGAATAAAAGTCTATTTGCTTTCATAGAATCTTGAGATGTGGGATATTGTTTAGAATGATTTCAAGATTTCAATAGAAACTATAGAAAGTTTTACTAGGGAAAATCCCATTAAAAAACTTAGCACCCTTTAAAAGAAAAAAAATTGTTATTAGCACTAAGGGTTTTAATACTTTGCCTTTTGTTTTGTATGATAATAAATTTAATAATGACTTCATTTTTACTATGGCTCATGACATACAGAGAACATTTGATTTATTTTCATGAATCAATAACTCAAGCAAAGAAATTCAAAATCAACACTTTAATGTATGAATTTGAGACAACTAAAAAGGATCCTAATAAAAGCATTAAGAAGTTGAGCATAAAGTTTGTGACTATATGAATGGTTTTCCTAATCTTGAAACAATCATCAAGAAATATAATAAGATGATGTGCAAGATATTAAAGTATTTACTTGTTCCTTGAGATCCTAAAGTGACAACCATTGAAGAATCAAAGGATTCGAGGACACTTAAATATGATAAGCTTTGGGTCTCTCATTATCAATCCGTTCAATGGTAACAAATAAGAATTTCACATAATAAAAAATGATATTATACTCAAAACTTCTTATGATTACAATAGTAAAAATGATGAAAAAGATATTACTCTAGGTCCAAACATAACTTTTTTTGGTATCAAAATTCATCCCGGCATAAAAACAATTATGTGAAAAAAATCAAATATCTAAAATGAATTAAATAATTATCACACAATAAACAAAACATATTAAATGAAATAAAAATGCAAAAAAAACAAAAAACAACAAGTGCTCTTCAAGCTTGTCCACAACACACTTCCAACATAAACCTCACCCATTCTTTATCATCAAATATTTGTTATGGAACTCACCTAGAAAAAAAAAACATAATTAACCATTTATCTGGTATAATTGCTAGAGAACCAAAATTATAAGATGCAATTTTCAAAGAGTGTCATAACCTATTTTTTCAAAGTATTTTATAAAAATATTACAAAATTATAAAATGTCTTTTTGATGTGATTTAGTCAATTTACAATTATTTCGATTTTTGACACTTTTGTTTTATTTCATACAAGTTATTATAATAAAAACTAAAAATTAAAAATTAAAAAAAAGGATAGAAAAAATAAAATAAAAAGAATAAATTAGGATGTGAAATGACAGACAAAGGAAAAAGAGGGACCAAGATGACTAGATACTAAAATATAATAGAAGATCTTGCAAAATAGGAAGAGATAAATAAATAGAAAAATTAAGCAAAATTGTAGAGAGATAATATAAAGATCTAATATTATTATAGTTTAAATTTTTCTTGTTTTGAAATAAGTCTAGACAATATAAATGGAGAGGATACAAAAAACAAAAGAAAGAGAGAAATATTTCTTTTATAAAAAAAAAAGAGTAAGTAAAAAGAAAGAAGCACTGAACAAAACAAAGAGAAAACTTTATTCATCTTATTTTCCCTCTCTCACAAGCCAAATCCTAGCCACCCTTCCCTTTCTTGTCCTTTCAATCTTTCCTTTCAATCATGGCAACCATCAAAATCACTCCAGCAGCAATGCTAGCTTCATCATCTTCTCCTCCCTCTCACTATCTCTTTGCTAATCTTATAAGGCTGAAGTCCAGTCGATAGAGCCACCCTTATAGAGTAGCCACACAACTAAAAAAAATCATACCAACAAAAACCATCATAAGGCTATATCAAATCACCTAAGAAATTGCCCAACCATCAAACTGGTAAAGTGTGGAAGAAGAAGAAGAAGAATTGAGATTTCCCTTTCTTCGATCTCTATTTGAAGGTGGTGGCAAATTACACAACTTGTATAGGAAGAAGAAGAGGAGGAGCCCTTGATCTACTAACCCATGCACCTTCCTACATTGTCAGCGTGTGTAACAACATTCCTTAAAGTCGATTTCAAACCCTAACTTGCTAATTTTTTTGTTTTGGATGATTTGTAATATGTTTGTTGACTTTTGTTATGTGGATGTATATTTTATGGATGTGTTTATTATGGGATTTGTGTGTTAATATTTCTAGAATGGTGTGATTTTCTATTTTTTTCCACCATGTGTAATGATGATTTACTGTTATTAAATCGAGTATGGTAAAATCCTTAAAAAGGTTCTATTGTCAAACATTTGAGATTGATTGTTTAAAAAAATATGATTTTGTTTTCTTAAAAAAATATGAGTAAATAAAAGTTTTGTTTTTTAACCGAAAAGTCAACTCAAGGACGGTAAAATAATTAAAATGGTTTTTTCATTGAGAAGTTAAGATTTTGTTGTTTTTTTTTAAAATTAAAAAATATATATTGTTATGCTTTTATAAAAGAACTGACCCGAATATAGTAAAATCCTCAAAAAAGGTTTTATCCTTGAGAGGTTGAGACTTTTTTATATTTAAAGAAAATATAAATAAAATATTTTTGTTTTGTTTATACTAAAGAATTCATTAGAGTATGGTAAAATTCTTAAAAGGATTTTGTCCTCGTGAAGTTGAAACCTTGCTATTTTGATTAAAAAAAATGCAAATCATATAAATGTTTTTTTAAAATGTTATTTGATCTTGTGGTTATTTGGAAGTATGGTTATTTGGAAAATTTGAATATTAAATTAAAATGACATGCAAATTTTATGGTAAACAGCAAAATGAACTATCATCAAGGATTATTTTTTAAAATTAGCATTGTTTGACCAAAAGTTCCGTAAAAATAACATAGAAAAAAATATATTTAAAAAATAGCATAATTTTAATAAAGGTACAAATGAGAATCATGACTTTGAATGAAGTCACAAATAGAAATCATGACTTTTAAAAGTTATGGGTTGGAATTGCGACTTTGACAAATAAGTAAACTTTAAACCCAAACTAACTCCAAATGCAAACCCTAAATAATAAACTAACCTCAAACCACAACCCTAAATATTAACCCTAAATCCTAAAAGCGATGCAGACAAAAAAAATATCATGGATAACAATAAGGACAAAAAGACAGAGTAATGATCGAAATAGAATTAGAACACAAAGAACTATATTTCATAGTTTTATTTCTGGGAACAAAGTCTGATATATTCTACATCTTTAGGATGTTTACATCCCTTTTAAATTGTTTATACGATGTTAACATAGTAAAAAATTCATAATCCTAAAATAAAAAGAAAAAGACATAAAATATGAAAATTACATAAAATCTGCAAAAAATCAAGGAAACATAATGAAACTAGGCCACTCACATAAATTAGTTGTGGGTCCTAATTTGAGGGTCTTCTTGAGCTTGGCTAGTTAAAGATAACTTCCTATAGAATTGGGTCTTAGGGATCACATAAAACAATTTGAGTCCAATCCAACAATTAAATCTCATTTCCATTATGATAGTCTAGCACAACCAAATCTTTTCTTGGATTTAGTCTTGTCCCATAAAAAACATATACTAGGCCACTCACATAAATTATTTGTGACAGATCTCTATCTAGCAATGATAAATCTTCATCGAACTACTCATAACCTTCAATTTTTACTAGCCTAACTATATAAGAAACCAAACTCTAAACATTAACACTACTCACTAACTATATATCTTACAAGTTTGGAGTTTTGATTTAGGGTTAATTTTTAGGGTTAATATTTGAGGTTGAGATTTATATTTAGGGATAATGTTTAACATTAGGGATTAGGGGTTTAGGGTTTGGATTAATATTTGGGGTTATTGTTTGAGGTTTAAGGTTTAGAATTAAGATTTAACGTTATTGTTTAGGGATTAGAGATTAAGGGCTTGGATTTAGTGTTAGTGTTTAGTGTTTGAGTTTTGAGATTTAGGGTTAGCGTTTAGGGTTAGTGATTAGGAATTTGGGGTTTGGATTTCGGGTTAGTGTTTGAGGTTCGGATTTAGTGTTTGGGATTTGAGGTTTGAATTTTAAGGTTATTGTTTATGGTTATAGTTTAGGTTAAGTCGGGGTTCAAGTTTATTGTTTTTCGCGCAAAGTCATAATTTCCATCCATAACTTTGACTAAATTGTGGTATTTTTCTAAAATAGTCTTAACATAAGCTAGTTTGCTAGAAAATTTGGCAAACTGTGTTACAAAGGAAAAAGACCCTAATAATTCATGGGGTTTTTATAAATATTATAGTATATAAAGAATTGTTAAAGAAAGATGTTAAATACTATATGTTAAGAAATAAATAAAGAGAAGGAAAAGAACATTGAAAGTAGAAAATTTAATAACAAAAAGGACAAGTGGTTTTTTTTGATGCATTTTGTAATCCTAAACCCTTTAAATACGTAATGGATCCAAGTCAATGCAAATAATTATCAAAGATGCATGTAGCAACAGTTCTATTTAATGTTGTTAATTAAGGTAGTTTTACAATTGCAATTAAATTTATTGGTGGATATGGAATAAGTATGAAATCACCAAGTTATTAGATAGTAAGGTTCCTCTTTTTAAGAATAAGGTAACACATATAACTCAATAATAAAATCATCAATTCCTAATCAATCCATTGTTGAAGGATGAAATAAAAAAAAATCAATTAAAAAAAGAATCAAAGATAAAACAACCCAAGTCAACTCAAGCTGATCTATTAAACCCATAACTTGAGTTATGAAAACGAGATAACTTCATAAAAAAAATAAAAAAAAATTATGAAACTCAATTTCCAATAAATCCAATGTTGAAGGTTGTAATCAAGAAAACAAAAAACTAAATCCATGAGATTAAGATAAATACATAAAAAGCAAATTGAAAAAATATGAAATTTAATTCCCAAACAAACTAATATTGAACAATAAAATTGAAAAAGAAATTTTTTTTTTAAAAAAAGAAGATTGAGTTATTGGAGGGTGAAATTAAAAAAAATCAATTAAAAAATAAATAAACTAAGTCAACGCGGGTCATGAGATCAGGATGACCTTATAAAAAGCAAATAAAAAACATTTTAAGGCCTAATTTTCAACCAACTCAATGTTGAAGGATGAAATAAAAAAAATCAATTAAAAAAAGCGAAAAAAAATGACTCAAGTCAACCTATTAAACTTATGACTTGAGTAATGAGATAATGATAAATTCATAGAATGCAAATAAAAAATTATAAAGCCTCACTTCCAACATATCTAAAATTGAAGGTTGAAATCAGAGAAAAAAAAACTAAATCCATGAGGCTGGTATATAACCCAATAGAGAAACAAAATCAAAAAAATTATGAAGCGTAATTTCTCAAACAACCTAATATTGAAAGATTAAAATTAAAAATAACAAAAAAAAATAAGTTGTTGAAAGGTGAAATTAAAAAAAAAAAACTAAAAAAAACAAAATACTATTATAATAAATAGTATTTTGTGAGTGTGGTTACAATGATTTAACCTCATGTTTTAGCGTTTTGTTAACATAAAAAACCTAGTTGTTCTATTATGTTTCTATTGGTGGAACATTGATTTTTCTTTGAAATCACCAAAGAAAAATCAATGTTACACCCATGGAAACATAATAGAACAACTAGTTATTTTATATTAACAAAATGCTAAAACATGAAGTTAAATCATTGTAACCACACTCACAAAATACTATTTATTATAATGGTATTTTTTTTGTTTAGGTTATTTTCTTCAATTTCACCCTTTAACATATATATATATATATATATATATATATATATATATATATATATTTATAATTTTTTTATATATTTTCTCTAGCTTAATTGATTTGTCATTAAAATGTTATTACATTAAATTAAAGACTGAATTTACAAAATTGAGTTTTAACTTTTATTTAAAAAATAAATTGAGATATAGAGGACCAAAATTAACATAAATGAAGAAATAGAGGCCTTTTCCACAAGAGGTGTGCAAAAGTTCCATTTGATCTCTCAATTTTTATTTTGGTCATCTTTTATCCTTATTTTTTTTAGTTAATTACATTATAAATAAAACTAAAAGAGATAGGGAATTTACTGTTCCCTAAGACACAGTGCGTGGATGGGAACAAGTAATTCCCCATATCTTTTTTACCCATAAAAAAAAACCTTTTGCTTAGAGGATGAGGGTACGATTGTCTTTTCAATGAGAGACATTTTGACATTTTTAAATTGACCTAGGGTAAGATAAGTATTTTCCTTTAAAATCGCACCGAAAATTATCATAAATGAATTGTTTGGTGTCATTTAGGGATAGATTTATATTTTTACTTATAGAGTGCATAGTAAAGTTACCAATCTAGCCTTACAAACAAAAGAATTTTGCCTGGTTAGGAGAGGTGTTTGCGTCTTATCCTTTGTATTTGCATAGTAAAAATACCTCATTCCCTCTGGGTTTAGTTTTTTATGCCTTAAATCTGAGGATATTTTTGTCATCGTGCTATTGTTTTTTTTATTGTTATTGGGTAAAGTGAGGGTTAGTTTTGTATTTTAATAAATTAAAGGGATTTTAAAAAAAAGATGGCACGTGCTCGACATGCATCAATGGATCAACCACTCTGTCATCTTTCAACAACGCGTGCGATTGATTCCGACAACTAAGAATGCCATTCAGAGGCATCATTAGATTTGTCTCGATGTCTTCTCCATGTTGAGGTGGCACATGTAGAAAACAAAGCTCTGATTTTGGCTTCGGCGGGCATTTGTTTTTCCTTTTTTTTTCTCTCTTTCCCTCGATTCTTACGCCATGCCCTACAATTTTTCAAACCATCCCCTTAGCTTTTCTGTTTTTTTTTTTAATTTTATCTCTGATCTTTTGGTTGATATTTGTTTTCTTTCAAATAACTTATGAAAATTAAAATTTGCTTCAATTTCATCATCATTTGATTTTTTTTTTACTCCTCTTTGTTTTTTATTTAGTCCTTGATTTTTGGTTAATATTTATTTTATTTGAAATAACATATGAAAAATAAAATTTGTTTCAATTTCATCCTTATTTGATTTTTTAAATTTATCTTATTTAGTCCTCGTTCTTTTAATTGTTGTGTATGTCATCTGAGATCATTTTTATAGTGTAATGTTTTTGGCAATTTCACCTGCAATAATTTTTTTCCTATCAGATTTTATTCTTATTCTTTTGATTGTTTTTCTTTGCTTCGCTAATTTTTTTAGTTTCAGTTGATTTGGATTTGAGCTTCTTGGTTAGATCCATTTTGGAATTTCATGGATTCCAATTTGAAAAATTAGCCCAGCTTAAGGATGTTTATTAAGGGTTGCTTTTTTTTTTATCATTATTTTAAGCTAACGTTTTTTTTTAGATTTTATCTTTTGATTTTTATTTTATTGAAGATTAAGCTCATTGTTTTTTTTTATATGCTTTTTACATCCTTTGTTTTTTGTTTTAGTTGTGTTATATGGGGTCATTTTATGTTTTTCCTGTTTAGATATATTTTCTCAAAATATTCTTTTCTTTAATTAAATAGAATTGATTGGTTGAATATAGACGAATACTCACTTCATTATGTTTTGTTCAATTTGCTTTTACTGGGCAATGCTCTAGCTAACCATGCAACTTTTTTGATATCATCCTGCATCCTTTTGCAGTTGAGTTTAAAACAACTCAGCAAGCTCTTTTGGTTGTGGGCGATGTTCACAGTCAAATGGCGATGGGTCTTCAATAATCTTTTCTTTCTTCTCCTTACGTGTATGATATTAATGGCTCATCTTTTTATTTATTACTGACAAGTGTTTTTTTACTATTCATTTTCTGTTGTTGCCTTCAATTTAAATCAGATTATTAAATTAACCGATCTTATTGGATATACTCAAGTTAATGACTTGAGTATCGAGTTCTTCTTACTTCTTTCAAAACACAATCACCCTGTGGTGTAGTGCGGGTTCCTAGTCTAGTTTGATATTAAACTTTATTTATGTGATATTTTAGTGGAGAGGTGTAAGAGAAAGTTATCGCAAAAATTAAGAAGAGAGAAAGCTCTTGGTTGACCGGTTTTAAACACCAATTACTTTTATTTTGGTGTTTATAGATTCAGCTTTAACCGATAAAGTCACTAAAGGTGGTTTCAACCACTAATGATGATGTAAAAAAGTAGATTTGGGCTTGGAAAGTCTTTTTAGGTTTGATTTTGGGTTTTTAAACATATTTGAATGATGTTTTTAAACATATTCTTCATATTTGAATGATGTAAAAAAGTAGATCTGGCATTTTAGATTTATTATTGGCTCGTATACCCAAATAAATTCCTATATGAAGAATTTATGTAGGTGCCCTGACAAGGTTCACCCATCTTGGAAAGCGAAAGTGTTTTTCACAACTTGTATATTGTGGTGAAAAAAATACTTTCAATTAAAAGTGGTGAATATCCAAAATAATTTTGAGAATTTTTTAGAAATATGTGAGGGTAGAAAAAAATAGGAAATTCAAAATTAATTGCAAAATGATCTTCCAATAATAAAAAATTTATTTAGAACTGGACGAAGATGATGTTTGACAAAACATAAATAAAATGCTTTTATCAAGGCTATTTTAACCACGATATCAATTCAAAATAAATTGTCGTTCATCAACTCAAAATCGAATAACACCAAACATCCACATAAATCTCTTTAGTAGATCCTTGATGTACTTGCTTGGGTTGATGAAGATGTCATCTGTAGTTTGCTTAATTTGCAACCCAATGAAGAAGTTCAATTCTCTCTTCATGCTCATTTTGAATTCATCTTGCATACATTTTGCAAATTCTTTGCAAAGAGATTAGTTAGTAGCACCGAATATAATATCATCAACACATATTTGTAGAAGTAAGATATCTTTACCTTTTGTATTTGTGAAGATGATGGTGTTAATTTTTCCAATTATGAAATCACTATTGTTGCGATGTCGCGGTCGCACAAATTAATTACCCTAGCTTCAAACACAACACACAAGATAGTATAGAGCAAGCAAGGGGTCGATCCCACGAGGAAGATTCAAGTCGATTTTTATGCTAGATGATATGCAATTTGGGGGGGGGGTTGGACGTTATCTAGGCTAAAGCAAAAGAAAACCAAAACTATCAAACTAAATTTAATAAAATCGAGAAAATTATCAAGAGAACAAACATTGGTCACAAGCACACATCCACCTATAGAAATCAGAACTGATCATGGAAACAAAACATCAATTTATATTTTGAATATTTATCTCTTCTTAACATTGGTTAGTTAACGGATCCGCCGTATAACTAGCCCTAACCATCAAACAACCATAGTGTCCGCACTAGTAATTTAATTCAATGGCAGCCTTAAGAACTAGATAAGTTGATTAATCAAGAAAACATAAATGTCCTAGCCTATGTTTGATTTGATTGAATGTTCTCCCTAAGATTAATAACGTAGATCCGCCTCAATTATTAAACTCAGGTTGCTTCACAAGTTCATATACCACAACTCCGGTTTTGATATCAAAGTTAACAATAGATTGTCTACAATAATAACTTAGAGTCCGCTCTAGCAATTAAAATAAACAATCATAGGAAAAATAAGCATAGGAGAACAAACATATTCATCATATAAACTGAAAAGAAAAGGTAAAATAAATCTCACGCTTCTTTAAATCCGAAGGTTTCCGTGTCCTTGCAACCAAGAAAAAGTGTTTAGCCTTGCATGTTTGTTGAACAACTAATCAAAAAGAAGGAAGAATGCATAATTTTAGGGTTTCTTAGAGGAAGGGGGCGTTTTTCTCTTCTTGGCTGGCTACCCCCCTTCTCTTCTCTCATTCTTTTTATATCTTAGGAAACCCTAGGTCTCTATTTTACAAAATAGTCCTCCATTAAGTAGACTCGTTTATATTTAAGTACTTCAATAACTATTTTCCTAAAAAAGGAGAAATAGCCTTGCATGAAATCTTCAAGATTTGACTTAGAGGAGCTAAATTGCTGAAATAAAAACTTGGATATCGGTTTAGATGCTTCGGAACGTAATTTGGACTCGTTTCTTCACGAAACCTGTTTGCTGGCAGAATTCAGATGTCATCTTTGAAAAATCATATCTCCCTCATATGACATCGGTTTTGGCTACAATTTGGAGAGTTTATATAAATGTGAGTCATGAATCCAACAAAATTAAGTTTGCATCAATTGGACTTCTTTAGCTCCAGATATTCAAGTTGGAATGGCCGAAGGTCAACACTGGCAGATTGCGAGATTTGACTTTGAAGGCTGCGATTTCCATGATCTTCCTTATTTTATTTTCTTGAATTAGATTTCCAGAAAGGTATGGATGTTAGCTTTTTAATGCCACTGGAATCACTTCATTTCAACCTCTAGAGCTCACGCTCTGCACAAAACATCGACTCAAGGTCAAATCTGCCAATTATCTCCAATTTACTTCTTTTTGCATCTTTCATCCAAAAGTGCCTTCAAAACATAAAACAAAGAATATCAAGGCATTTTATATATAAAACATAGGCAAAACACTAGTTAAATATGGGTGAAACTATTGAATAATATGGTTGCATCAACTATCAATTAGAAAAGTCTTTAATATCTCATACCAAGCCCTAGGTGCTTGTATTAAGCCATATAAAACCTTTTAAAGTTTGAAAACATAATTGGGTAAATAAAAGTTTTCAAAATCTTAAGGTTGCTCAAAATACATCTCTTCCATGATGAAACCCTTTAAAAATACACTTTTAACATCCATTTGAAAAGGTGTAAAATTAGCATGACATACAAAAGCTAAAAAAGTTCTTATTAATTCTAGTCTAGCCACGAGTGCAAAAGTTTCTTCATATTCAATACATTATTATTGATTATAACATTTGGCAACTAGTATAGCTTTATTTCTAACTATGATCTCGTGCTCATTAACTTTGTTCCTAAAACACCATTTTGTTCCTATAATGAATTGATTGCTAGGTTTAGGGACTAATTCCCACACACCATTCCTTTCAAATTGATTTAGCTCATCTTGCATGGCTAAAATCTAATTTGCATCATTTTCAGCTTTTGGAAAGGATCTGGGTTCTATATGAGAAACAAAAACAGAATGCTCAATAATGTTTCTAAAAGATGTTCTAGGCTTAGTACCTTCAAAAGGATTACCAATAATTAACTTGGGAGGATGAGAGTTTATATACCTTAGCTCATTTGGTGGCATAAATGAGTTAGTTACCATGTCTTATTGATTGCTTGTGCTTAGGTGCCCTTTGTATTTTTCTTCATTGTTAGCCTCTATGAGAGTCTTATCATTTTGACTCAAATGTTGAACACTTTTATTAATGTCATCTAGAATCTTAAAAATTTATCATTTTTGAGTTTCTTCAAAAGTAACATACATGGATTCCTCAAGACAAAGTGTTCTATTATTGTATACTTTATGAGACTTGCTAGAGGAGGAACAACCAAGAAAAATACCAACATCAGACTTTGAATCAAACTTATCCAAATTATCCTTGGTGTTAAGAATAAAAAACTTTAAAATATTAAATGTTAGGTTTCTTATCCCTTCAAAGCTCAAAAGGAGTCCTTTTCAACTCTAGTCTTAAGGTAACACGATTTAAAATATAGCAACATGTGTTCACGACTTCCGCTAAAAAACATTTAGGGGTATCATATTCATTTAATATTGTTCTTGTTATTTTTTGAAGAGACCAATTTTTTCTTTCCACAACCCCATTTTGTTGGGGAGTTCTAGAAGTTGAAAAGTTATGGTGGTATCCTTTCTCTTCATAAAGCATTTCAAATAAATCACTTATAAATTTACCACTGTGATCATTCCTTATGTTTATGATTGAAAAACCCTTTCTATTTTCAACTTCCTTTGAAAACTTTACAAATTCATAAATAGTTTCATCTTTTAATTTTAAAAACAAAACCTATGTATATCTTGTAAAATCATCCACAATCACAAACATATATATATATATATATATATATATATATATATATATATATATATATTATCACTTATGCTTCTAGCTCTAACTGATCCAAATAGATCTATGTGTAGCAATTCTAAAGGTAGTTCGGTAGAAATGTAATTTTTGGTCTTAAAAAATGTTTCTACTTGTTTACCCATTTAGAAAGCATCACATAACTTTTCATTTTTGAATGCAATATGATGGGGATACTTTAACTAGTTCATTTCTGACAAGTTTAGAAAGAATGTCCATACTTATATAACCTAGTCTTCTATGCCGAAGAAAACTATTATTAATGCTAGTAATAAAACAACTTTCTATCCTCATGCATGCATCAATCTTAATCTTATAGACATTTCCTTTTCTATTACCAATAAATATTTTATCATTTTCAAGGATTAAGCAACATGTATGGTCAAACATAATATTGTAGCCTTTATCACACAATTTACAAATACTTAGCAAATTATGTTTTCAACTATTTACAAGAAATATTTTTCTATTTAAGGAAATGACTTACCTCTAATATTGCCAACTCCAATGATCTTTTCTTTTGAGTTGTCTTCAAATGTGACTTTTCCACTATTGATCATGGTAATGCTTGAGAATAATGAATCATTTTCGACCATGTGTTTTGAGCAAGCACTATCTAAGAATCACTCATTCCCTTGATTCCTACACATATAAAATCAAGATGAGGTTTTTGGTACCTTTCTTGAGTCCTTTGTGGTTAGTGGTGGTTTCTTTTGGAACCCAAATTATATTACTAACTTTTTCCTTCTTTATAGGAGATGTATAAATCAAGTGACCAATATTTCTATAATAATTACATGTTTGGTTTGGGTTATAAGATTGTTTGGCTTTAACAAAAAAATATTTTAAATATTTTTTATTCTTCTTAGGTTGATAGCCTAAACCTCTTTTGTTGAAAACACATATTTGACTATTAGGTATGGTTTCTAAGATCTTAGAACCTATAATGAATTTAGCTAGTGTAGTGTTTAACTTATCAACCTTTTTCTTTAAAGCCTTGTTTTCCTCTTCAAGTTGGTTCATCTTATCACAATTATTAACTAAAATGCATGTTTTTTTTTTAAGTATCTTTTTTAAAAAGAAAACATACATGGTTCTTTTTCAATAAGCTATAATTGGAACTTAACTTCTTGTATTCATTATACAATATCTCAAATGCATCATTCAATTCATTATAAGAGAGATCGAATTCATCATCCAAAGAGATTACCTTATTATCTCGCTTTCAGTTGTCGTGAAACACATGTTTGCAACATACTCTTCATCATCACTTGAGCTAGACTTTGAGTCATCACTTCATATTGCTTTCATTGTTTGTTTATGATGATGATTCTTCTTTTATCTTAAAAGAGAGGACAATCAACCTTTATGTGTCATGTCTTGTTGCACTTGTAGTATCCAAGTGCTTCCTTACTAGATTCTTTCTTATTTCCATCATTCTTGAAGTTTAAGAACTTTTTTTCCCTTGTTTATTTCTTAAATTTTTTTGAAATTGTCTTGTAATAAGTGCAATATCCTTCTCCACTTCTTTTCATCATCATCATTATCAATATGATGTACAGTTTTGAATGCCAAATTATTCTTTGACTTCTCTTGTGGTTCTTGCTTTTGCAATGATTTCACGAGTCATAATGATCTGATGAGTTCTTTCAATGAAAGTTTGGTGAGGTCCTTAGCTTCTAAGATTTCTGTCACCTTTGCTTCCCAAGTCTTTGGCAAGGACCTAAGAATTTTTCTCATGATATCAACATTATTACAAGTCCTACAAAGAGCATCCAAATTAGTAGTGATAGTTGTTATTCTAGTAAATATACTAATTATGGATTCATTTGGAAGTATTTTAAATAACTCATATTGATGCACTAACATGTTAATTTTTTTTTATTAATTTGCTTGATTCGTTCCTTCATGTGTTATCTCTAATACATATCATATATCTCTAGTATTGTTGCATGATGTGATCCTATTAAATTCTATTCTACTCAATGCATAATACAAAGTATTCATAGCTTTAGCATTAATAGATAACAAGTTATTATCACCATCCGTATACTCACTTTTATGTTTAGGAACCGTTATATCATTTTCAATCTTAGTAGACTTGTGAGGTTCTTTTTCAATAAATAGTCATAAATTATAATAAATAGATTAAAGATATATAATCATCATAGCTTTCCAATAGGTATAGTCATTACCATAAAAAAAAAGGTGGCCTAGAGGTTGATGATCCTTCATTTTAAATATTAAAACTAGTGGTTGTCATTCTACTTAAAGTATAAGCAACTTTATATAAATAAGAACTAAGTTTTGATACCAATTATTATTATAGAATTAAGGCATTAATAACACCCAAGAGGGGTTAAATTAGGTGTTTCACTAATAATAATAATTATTACAATTAACTTAATTAAATACAATTAACATAATTAACTAATAATATAATTAAAGTGGTTAAAGTAAAAAGTATAGGGATAGAAATTACAAACTCGATTTTAAACGTGGTTCAGCAAATCTACATCCACACCTCAAACACTGAATCAGTCTTGAGTATTATATTCTTTACTAATCCAAGCCAAAGATTACAATGTCTTTAATGAATCCTTACCAAGCCATTTTTTCACTACTTGAAGAAATACTCACTTCAAGATTTTCACCATGGTGTTGTACCTCACCAATGACCAAGAGTTTTTCATTTAAACTCTTGAAGGATTACAATTTGTTTAAAATGTAGCAACACTCTCTCAAAGAGTAGATAATACAAATGAAGCTTATATCTTTATAGCTCACTCAATAGTATTTAGAATGTATGAAAGTGTTTAAATATAGTGAATGCGATAATTTAAACTCTTATGCAAGATTATAAAGGTTTTAATGCACAAATATTAGTATGATTTAGGATTGACGATTTGAATTTGTATTTCCTCTTACAATAGCTTGTATATAATATATATTGAATTTATATGTTTAATTCTACAATTAGATAAGCTATATGTGTGTGTGTGTGTGTGTGTTTTTTTTCTAGCAAAAACTAGCCATTTTATAGTTGTTATTATTCCTCTGACAGATGAAACGGTTGATCGATTTAGCTTGGTCAAGCCAATCGATCAATCGATTCCTGCAAATTCCCATGTGTTCATCCCTAATAAACAAGTGGTCGACCGGTTTACTTCGTATGGCCAAGCGGTCGACCGGTTCAACTGAAAATCTAGTTTTAGCATTTTTAAACTTGATGAATCTTGAACCAACTAAAATGCATATCAATCCTATAATGTATGCAATGTGTGAATTTATTTTAATTTATGCTATCATGTAAAATATAAAGATTAACATAATTTTCACTAAAATAAATCTTTAAGAACTAAGTCTTCACTTACTTTGCATCTTTGACTTGTTGATTGATTTCTTCATTTAATTCTTTTATGATTGTTGATGATTTTCATATAAACATGTTTAAACTTATTCTCAACAAAGCATATTTTTAGTCTATTTCCAAGGTAAATTATGTCGCAAAGACTAGGGAGATGCTCATTCCTTCCAAAGTAATTATGTTATCGCATTAGAGATAATGAATCCATCTCATCCTTAGAAGGTTAAGGGGCTTGTATCCTGAGTACAACGTATCCTTATTGCTGAGGCAATGTTTATCCTATCATTAGAGAGATGTGCAATCACACTAGGAAACCACATCAATCCCTTTCAAGGTAAACTATGTCGTAGCACTAGGGAAATATTCATTCCTTTTAAAGTAATTATGTTATCGCACTAGGGATAATGAATTCATCCCGACCTTGAAAGGTTGAGGGGCTTGTGTCCTGAGGACAGCGTATCCATCCCAGTTGTTGAGGCAATGTTCTTCCTATATTTAGAGAGATATGTGATCGCACTAGGAAGACCATGTCAATCCCTTCCAATGTAAATTGTGTCCTAGTACTAAGAGATGTTATTCATTCCAAAGTAATTATGTTATCACACTAGGGATAATAAATCCATCCCATTCTTGAAAGGTTGAAGGGCTTGTGTCCTAAAGACAACGTATCCATCCCTATTGATGATGCAATGTTCATCCTATCCTTAAAGAGATATGCGATTATACTAGGGAGACCATGTCAATCCTTTTTAAGGTAAACTATGTTGTAGCACTTGGGAGACGTTCATTCTTTCCAAAGTAATTGTGCTATTACACTAGGGATAATGAATTCATCTCTTCTTTTTGAAAGTTGAGGGGCTTGTGTCCTGAGGATAATATACCATCACTGTTGCTGAGGTAGTGTCCATCCTATCCTTTGAGAGATGTGCGATTACACTAGGGAGACCATGCTAATCCCTTCCAATATAAAGTAAGTTGTTGCACTAAAAAGATATTCATTTCTTTAAAAGTAAATGTGTTATCACACTAAAAAGAGTGAGTCCATCTCATCCTTTAATGGTTAAAGGGTTTGTGCCCTAAAGGGAATATATTAATCCCCGTTGATGAGGCAATGTCCATCCCATCCTTTAAGAGATGTGCGATTACATTAAAGAGACCATATCAATCCCTTCTAATATAAATTGTGTCGTATCACTAGGGTGACGCTCATTCCTTCCAAAGTAAATGTTCTATCGTACTAATAAGAGTAAACTCATCCCATCATTGGAAGGTTGAGGGGCTTGTGTATTGGGAAAAACCTAGAGAGTAGAAAGCATCGTTACTTTGAAAATTTTAATTCACATATAAGAAACTTACATTCTTAGTCATTGACCATAATACATTGATGTCTCCCCTTAAGGTATAATTAACTAGAATAACATTATAGTTTCGGCCCTAAAAAGAAGCAAATGGTGTTTCTTCAATAAAGGCTTTTTTAGGTGATCGCTAAAGGGAACCTTCCCAAATCAATATAATTCTTTGGACTATTGTAAAAGTATGACTGGCGAACAAGAAGGCAACCCTCATACTTAAGGATAATCTACCTTTCTAGGTTCAGAAACTTAGATGAAGTCCTCAATTTGCAATAAGTCCTAAGGTTGTACGGCTTGAACCAACATTTTACTAGTACCTATTGAAAGCTTTCCAAAACCTTGAGGACCTAACTTTAATGGTAATTAGAGATGATAATAGTTTGGCTCTTGAAAGAGTAATTGATGGTTTTTTGATCAATTTCTTATAAATGACAACACTAATGAAGTCCGAATTTATTCTATGGGCTTATGGGCCAAGATGATATTTAGGATATTTGGTTAAACTTCTGGTTATGACAATCTAATCCATCTTTCCCATGAGAGATGGCTGGTGGATCACGTTTGATACTTGCAAAAGGTCTCCTTTTATGTTTTTAGGGGCTCTCTGATGATTAAATGAGTATCATATAAGAGAAAAAACAATATAATTTAAAAGAAAGCCCTAAAGATATATGTTATTTGTAGTGGAGAAAAACTAAACCTCTTTTTGGAGGATTTCCCACCTTTTATAGTCCCTAAGGCCTTTTTTTTTAATTGAAGTGAAATGGTTAAAGTATAAGGAAAATATCTCTAACTTGTCATATAAAATATCTCTAACATGTCAAGACAAAATATCTCTGACTAATAGTCCAAACAAAGAGTATAAGATTCTTTGGATTAAAAAGAACATATATATCGACTTAGCGCGTGACTGAACCTAGAGATGAAAGGTTTAACAGTTTGCTAGACCTAAGTATCCCTAGGCTCAGCACTTGGCTGAGCATGGAGATGGTGAGTATGACAACGCTGCACCGTATATATAGGGCACGTGCTTGACCGAGCCAAAAGATGAAGGGTTATTACCCTATATCTAGGCATTCTTTTGAAAGGCATATCCAAACAAAAACAATAAATGTTGATCCATCAATTCCCTTTTCCTTTTATTGTTTTTTATTAAATGTGTTGTTTATGTTGAAATTATCATGATTTTGATAGACGTGATTTTTTTTCAAAAGAAAACAAAATGGATTTTGGCATATTGTAAGCAAGTAAATTGAATCCATATACAAAGCTTAGAAGATACATTTTATTTTATTTTTGTTTAATTTTTAAGCTTTTGTTCTTTTCTTTTAACCATTAAAGACTTAAACTTTACCGGTTTGGAAGAAATAGATCAAAATGGGATGCAAATTTTCATATTCTTCTTTTCTTTACCTTTTGTTCCTTTAAATAAATGGGAATTCTTCTCACCACAACAACTCAAAGAAATAACTATTGGGTTAAAAGAGTCTAACATAAATTTCTTATGGGTTATGAGATCTAAAGAGCCAGAATTTAGTGATGGGTTTGAACTAAAAAAGAGTATCACGGGTAGAGGAATTATAGTGAGAGTGTGGGTAAATCAAGGGTTCTCTTTGAAGGATTTCAACCTTAATGAATGGATTAAACTAGTCTTTCATGGTTTGATGGAAGAGTTAAACCTGAACCAACTAGATCAAGGGTATGAAGGAGAATTTATTTTTCAGCCAACCACGCAGGAATTTCTCTATAATTAATTTCAAGCGTTGATATGCTTTTACCTTGTATCCTAGGGATGATCCGGAGAAAGAGAAGTTGAAAGTTGGATTGAATTTAGTCATTACGAGGGAAAAGCTTAATATGAAATGGGTTTAATAAGAAATCATATTAAATCTCTGGGCAATAAGAGAAAAGAGAGGAGAAAATGATGGTTAGTTTTTTTTATTTGATGCTAAAGTTGTAATATTATTATTGTAATGTTTTTTAGTCATTAAATGAAATATAATGACAAACCTATAAATAATTCAATAAAATTTGTTTTCTTTTTTTAGGGGATGTAAAGTGTTATAAAGCAATTAAAGTTTAGGATATAAAATATAGTTTTTCAAAACACAGAGGCAAAGCAAAAAAAAAATACAAAAAAATATAGTTTCTTGAATTCTCCCCAAATGCTTTTAAGAATAGCAAAGATTTTGAGAACAAGTATAAATGGCTCTCATTGCACTTGTTTTACTATATATATATTGCACACTATCTCTAGACACCCACATTTATCCTATTTGACTTTTGATCAAACCCAATCTGTTGGTCGTTCTTCATTTCTTAAATGCTCCTCAATTTATTGTAATAAAGTATCTAGGACTATTACTTGGTTCTTATATGTTCCACCTATTGAGTACTCTTTCTGAGCTCAATAAATACCCTCTCTAACTTGTAAAAACAAGCATCTTTCCATATCTTGTTCAAGTCCAAAATTCTAATTCTAATTCTGATTCTGATTCTGATTCCAATTCTAGGGATTTCAATTCCAATTCCCAAGGAGAATTGACTAACAAACACATCACCAATTATGAGGACCAACTTCTATGCCAACCTATAAAAATAGAGACCATGAACTACCAAATCAATTCAAATATTTTTCAAACATCCTTCACAATCAAACAGACACAACCAATCGAGCAACAACCCAGCTTTGAACTAGCTATAAACACTTATCGAACCAACAAATTCCGACTAGCCACTCTAATATTAGTGAACACATCACCAAACCATCAAACCCTAACCAGCCACTCTAGCTTAAACCTCCATTTAAACCTCGGCCAACCTGAACCAACACAGCTTAATCGAACATCTTTAGCTCTCTCTAACAATATAACATATTTTAAAAAACAATAGATTAGCTTTTATTTGGGTTTAGAAATTGCATTAGTCATGCGAAGAGAGAGAAATTATAGAGAAATTAAAGAAATTTTCTGATATTTTGTTTGTTAATATTTCAAAAAAAAACACACACACACACACACACTAATCTAACAATGCTTTAAAAACAATTATGTGCATGATGAAAGTAAACTAATAAATCTTATTTTAAAAAAAAATAATTGTTATTCCTATAGCTAATCATTCAAAGACAAGGATTCATTTCCTAGAACCGAAGCAAGTAGAATAAATTCTAAAGGTATGCATCACAATCAATACTCACGGCCAAGGTTGTTATAATTGCGAATTGACTCGTAAAATCATATAATTTTACGAGTCAATATATGTTAACATGTAAAATCGCTTTAAAAACTCAAAAATTGATAAAATTAGATTAAAATCCGGTGAAATCGAATAAAAATGCGAGTTTAGAATCGTTTTTACGATTTCAACAAAAAACATATACTGCGGTATATGTTTTCTCCAGGCTCCAGCCCTCCATAGTCCACATCAGCATTAGCCACACACACATACAATATTTACCTTAATCTCTTTTCTCAATCTCAGCCATTAACCAGCCACCATGAGATTGGCGATTTCCTCTTCATCAACAACGGCAAGAATCTTCTTTTTTTCTCATCATTAACGACTTTCTCTTCAGTTTTCATCAACAACGCTATTTTTTTTCCATCATCAACAGCATCCTCTTCAGTCTTCACTCTTCATCAACAACGCTCTCCTCTTCAGTCATCATCAATGACTTCCTCTTCAGTCTTCATCAATAATGCTCTCCTTTTTTTTCCATCATCAACGGCTTCCTCTTTACCTTAAGTTGTTCTATTTATAATGTCTATTGAGTCTAAAAGTGAAAACGTGATATTCCCCTGTACAGATGCTGATTTTTTCGATCTTGATTGCCCATGATTTTGAATAACAATTTTTCCCTTTATAATGTTTTGCTTGATGGAATGATTAGTATGATGATTTTGAAGTTTGCTTTGGACAGTTCTCACACACTTTTGCATGCTGGGACATGCTCTATGGTGTTCCATATCTATATTTTTGTTATTTTTTCTTCTTAGTAGGGGTTGCTCAACCTGTATTTCTGCTATAGCATCTTAAATGAACCCTGGTGAATTTCTGCCTACCTTGTATTATTAATTACACATCTGATTGGTGTTGTAATAAATGCTGGTGTGCGAAGGTGTTGTTGAGTTCGTTCTAATAATTCTACTTCTTTGCACTTCTTTGCAAGTCTTTTCCCTTGTTGATATGTTTTAAAAAAAAAACTAAAAAAATTGATTGATCATAGCTAAGATTAATTATATTTGTTGTTGGAAGCGAGCTAGTATCATCTTTATATTACTACGCATATTTCTTTGGAAAGCATGTTCTCCATAAGGGTAATGCTCAATTGCTTATGTTGAATTTTTCTTGCTGGAAAGGGATTTTTAGCCCCGGCTCCCTTTATGTAGTTGATGGTACAATTTGGTTCTAAAAATCATGTTTGAATTGATTACATGGCTGATTTAAATTGATTCTTAAATTACTAAACACATGGCATCTGGAAAAAATTCCTCTGGTAATAGGCTTGATGTGGGATGGCAACATGGTATAGATATTAATAAGATTTTGAGAAAAGTTAAGTGCAAGAATTGTCAAAAAATTATCAATGGAGGCATTTTCCGTTTCAAACATCATTTGGCTTGCAACTATGTATTTATTTTTATTTGAACCATGTATTTTTAGATGCTTGAACTATGTGTGAATTTTTATTTGAATCGTGTATTTTAAGGTGTTTGAATTATGTATGGCAAAAAAAATTTCTTGTGATTTTACGATTTTACAATCTGAGTTTATATTGTATTTTTCATGTCGTGTCAAAAATGTGTTTTGAACAACTTTGCTCACGGCTACTAATGATATAGAGGAGAAAAAGATTACAATTAGTAATTAGTTAAACCCTAGCTACTAATTAGTAAATACAGTCCAAGTTAGGGGATACTAATATATAAAATTGAAGATTAACCTTAAGAGAAGTCAAGGGGGATAAGGAGGTGGGTTTGGTTTGGCTACTATGAAGAGAGATGGAGAGAAGTTGCATAGAGTCGCGAGAGATGGAAGAATGAGAACGAGAAAGAGAAGTCAGAGGGAGATGAGGAGATGGGTTTGGTTTAGCTATTATGAAGTGAGATGAAGAGAAGTTGCTTACAGTCTAGAAAGATGGAAAAACGAGAAAAAGAAGTCAAAGGAAGATGGGGAGGTATGTTTTGTTTGGCTACTATGAAATGAGATGGAGAGAAGTTGGTAGCAGTCGAGAGAGATGCTTTGGTTTTTCTGATTGTGATTATGATTGTGATTGTAATTGGTAGCTATTTGGTAAAATGAGAGGAATTATTTTAGAGTTAAGTTAATCGGTAAGAATTTAAAATTTATATTTTTTTAAAAAAAAGATATTAGGCTTTTTTTATAAGATCCGGTTTAGTTTAATGATTTTATTTTTTTGAAACCAAATCAAACCAAGTCTATTATATATATATATATATATATATATATATATATAGATATATATATATATATATAGATATATATATGATTTTTAAAATTCATTTAATCAGTTTTTTCTTTTAATTCAAAATTTTTTATTTTTTTATTATTTTTTACACCCCCGTGGATGGAAATATTTCGCAGTCTTATTAGAAGTGGCAAAGCGTATGTGTGAGTGAGAAAGAAGTGAAGAAGTTTGTTGTGAAAAGAAGAGACAGAGGAAGAAGCAAGTAAAAATGACGGCGAGAGGAGGAGCTTTGCTGAAGTACCTGAGAGTGAGTGTAAAGGCCTCACCTACTACTAGAAACCCTAACAACAACGGCCTCTTCGGTCTCTCCTTCAATACCATCTGCCGCCGTTTCTCCGAGGAAGTTAGAGGCACCTTTCTTGAAAAATCCGAGGTCTCCGATCGAGTTGTCAATGTTGTCAAGAACTTCCAGAAAGTCGATCCTTCCAAGGTAATTAATAAGCTTCTTCTTTTCTTTTTTTTACAAAATCAGATTTAATGCTGACTACTTTTCTTTTCTGGGTATTTAAATCTGTTATACCGTTGATTAAAATAAACCTACAAATTAATGATGTGTTGGTCAAATAAATTGAAACCTTCATTTTTGTTCTTCTGGGTGTAGGGTTTTAGCTTTTTTGGGTAAATTTTAATCATTATTGCAACTTGAATGAAATGAAGAAGAAGAAGAAGAAGAAGAAGTGGGTGTAATTTTGTGACTGTTCATGTTGTTAATCCAATTTCTTTTAGGAAACAAACAAAATGGAAGTTTGATTTATTTGTGTTGTGACTTCTGAGAAGCTGAATTTGTTATGCTCATTTTTTATGACTTCTAAGTCATTGCTCTACTGCTGGCATTTTGAATTCTTGTAGTGTTTCTCACCGGGCTTTGGAAAGTTTTGATTATATGGTTTATCTCAAAGTTGGCAATGTGAAGTGAAAGTAAATATTGTTGGATTTACTTTGGAGAGTAAAATCTGTATGGAGGACTTGTAGGCTTAATTAAAATGGTGTTTGATGATTAGTACATCTTGCTAAGTTGAAGACAAAGATATAAATTTGTTTTCTATAAATGTTCATTCTATTTTTCATGTGTAATCATTGAGTTGATCAGGGCAATCAATGCTGCCTTCGATTGAATTTTTGGCACTCTAGATTAAATGCATGTTTAGGTTTGGTACGTTGGATAGACATTGTGGCCTGGTTTTTGAACATTGAGGTAGTAGGGTCTTCTGATCTTCAGTCTTCAAAATTATGTGATAAAAAGTCATGTTACAGTGTTTTTGAATCAGTCTACTCTCAAGGAGAAAGTTTATCGGAAAAATATAATGGCATGAAGGTTATTAGCCCAAAACAGAGTACAGAGTTAGATCATTACTTGCCACTGTTTCCAATCTTTCCGTTTGATTTTTGCACCATGATGTGGATCTATCCTTGCTCTCTTTTCCACTTTTTTACATCAAATCACTTGTAGGACTCTGTAATATGATTGGTAGTGCATTTGGTCATAATCACTCATTCTGAGTCCTAATGATTGTATCACAATCGAAGTGTTGGTCCCTTGAAAATTCCTGATTTATCAATTGGTAGTGCATTTGGTCATAATCACTCATTCTCAGTCCTAATGATTGTATCACAATCGAAGTGTTGGTCCCTTGAAAATTCCTGATTTATCAATGGTTTCCAGCTTATACATTGAATTCTTACACCAAATGATCTCTGTTCTGAGATTTAGATTGCATTGTTTTCTACATCATTGCTAGTGACAATTTTGCTATGTTAAAGGTTTTGATAGCATAGCAATATCTCATGTTCATTCATTACAACTGGAACTTTGTTTGTTGGATGGATGTGATGAATCTTTATAGTATGTTTGATGCCTAGAATTTGCTGAATTGGTTTGTAGTAGTGCTTGGAGGGTTGCATGTCTAATTTAGGAATTTGAGTTGTTATGGAGACTTTATGCAGATATGTTTCTGCTCAAACATGGGCTCGTTGTTTGGATTTCCTATCCCCAGCTATTTCACCCCATTTCCACTGGTTTGTTAGGTCAGTGAGTTTGTTGCAGGATAGATGAGTTCCTGGCGTGGAAATTTGTTTAGTTTGCTGAAGAGGTTTCATTCATTTTTAGCAATTATTTTACCTCATTTCCCTACGGTGGAATACAGCCTTGAGAATTTGAATGAAAAATGTAATGCTTTTCTAAGCATATAGTATTTGGTGTATTTCAACATTTCTTTCTGATGAATCTGTACTCTGTAGGCACTTGTAATTTCTCATTGGATACTTGAATTCAATGCTTGTCTTATCTCATCTAAAAAAAGGGAAAGATTGCATAGATTCATTACACTGTCCTCTATGCATATCTGATTTTGGTTGATATTTATTTTTTGCCTTTTCAGGTTACACCTGATGCCCATTTCCAGAATGATCTTGGGTTAGATAGTTTAGACACTGTTGAGATTGTGATGGCCCTTGAAGAAGAGTTTCAGTTTGAGATCCCAGATAATGAAGCAGACAAGATCAGTACCGTCAGTCTTGCCATTGACTTCATATCTTCACACCCTCAAGCAAAGTAGGGGAAGTGCGAACCTGCCGTCTTTACTTCCTTCTTTTTCTACAAGGATTAGCTGCATGAGTAAAATCTCGTATTTTGGTACCTATTTTTCCTTTGAAAACATGTTTGATATGTCAGTCGATTCATCCATCCTGAATTATGGTTGAAGAGGATTGTTTCAGTATTTGTGACTTGAATGCTTGCTCATCCAGTTGAAGGGACTTGTAATGTTCTAATGAACCAAACTACTGGTTGACACGAGTTGTTCACGTCGTCTATCTGATATCTTTAATAAAAAAAAAAAAATTAGAGGTCATTTCCCATCTAGGTGCTTGGAAATTACTAATGAAATGCTCCCTGTGATTGGGAAAATATGGAACTAGGTTTTTGGGGCAATTAACCATAAAGATTTGTTGGTACAAGTGGTAGTCAGCGTGGATTTGGACAGAAGAAGTCAGTAATTAGGCCATATTGATGCAAGTGCTGAAATGGAATCGAAATCATGGTTCGGTATTTTATCCTCGTGAAATAATTGATGCGCCATTAAAGCTGTGAAACTATCATGGGAAGTGTTAAAAAGTTTATTGAAAAGGTTTCTGTTATCCTTTCTTATAAGCGATTGAAGGGGTTTGGTTGTTCACCGAAGCTCCGTTTCATATTTATGGCACATTGGTAAAACCTAGAATCCAACATCTACGAGGACGGTAGCTCAACATTTTCCAACGCCTTCTTATTGCTATTGCAAGACCAAACTCGTAGAGGCTTGTTTGCTGGTGTGTATGCGGGTGCGAAACATTGAGGTTTAGGTTTTACTAGAATCACAGCAGCTACCACGTGATTATATATAACACCGTGATTACACTGAATTTCAACACCTTCCAACATGCAAATAGAAGCCTTGTAACGAAGAACAAATACAAACACTGACAGAAAAAAAAAATATTTATGCCATGTAAAGCTCGTGTCTAGTAGCAGAAATTGCAGATTGCAATAACAAGCAATGAAATGGCATAGATTATCCAAGCAGCCCACTTGACACCAGGGGGGAATGGGATTGAAATGGTGATGAAAAACACGGTGGCTGCCAGGAAAACTGCAACTTTACCCAACACTTTGGATGTCCTCGGAAACTTGGTGGGGTTGATAAAATGTGAAACAAAGAGGCAAGAAAAGAGAATTGCAACAAGAATAGAGAGTAAATGCAAGGAATCGGGTTTGGAATGAGTAATTTGGTGAAAATGAAGGGCTATTTCAAGTCCTGATGTGAAGCAGATGCTTATAAGCGTCTTTTGCCATTCCATTTCCTGCTTAGCATGGAACATTTTGACCAGCTCTTCTTCTTCGTTCATGGTGGGAGGTGGTAGCTGCTGTGATTCTAGTTGTCCTGCTCTATGCCAGAGTCGGGACACAGATTCTGGAACTGAAAGAATAAAACCCTTGATAACTCGAGCACCATTCTCCATGATTTTCCTGTGCTGTAAGCTATAAAGCTTGAGAAGACTAGGAAATAATTTAAAAGAAACGAAAAAAATAGTCGAAAAAGTATGCTTGTGATGCTGATATTACCAGCTTATTTATACCAGCAGAAAAGAAAGAGATGGAGTTCGTTGATAATCGGATTCGGACCTCAAGATGAAGTCATCAAACGAATGTTGGAGTTCGAGAAAAGTCAATCGAACTTGTAAATTTTTTAAGGTCCGATTAATTGCCAGCTCATTTAAGGTCCGATTAAGGTCCGATTGACTTTTCTCAAACTCCAACATTCGGATGATGACAAACTCCATCTCTTTCTTCGACAAACTCCATCTCAAATGAAGGTCCGATTAATTTTTCTTGTGTAAATAATAATCATATATTTTTTTTTATGGACCTTATCTACGATCTAGATTGAATTCAATTAACCCCCCAATAAATCATTTCTAGACATGATTTAAGCTGTGATATGGAGTGATTTATTTTATACTTGTTAAATCATCAAATAATTACGAATGATAAAACTAATTAAATTTTAGAATTGTTAATCAGGTTTAACCCATAGCAGCACACTCATTATTATCCTATAAATAACAACTAATAAATTAAAAAGGAAGCAGGGGTAAGAAAAAAAATCAAAAATCGAGAAAATTTAAAATTAAATAATTAAAAAAATTAAACCATGAAAAAAAACTGATTAAACCAATTAGAATATTTAAAAAAATATTCGATTTGGTTTGGTTTCGGTTTCATAAGTTTGAAATCGAAAAACCTCAATCCAACCAAACCGATTTAGTTAAAAATAAACTGAACCAAATAAAAAAAATCGAACCGAAAAAAACCGAACCGAACCAAAACCAAGCCCATCGGAAAGTCCAAAAAAACAATATAGTTTTTTTATTTTTAATATAAAATAACCGAAGCTAAACCGAACCAAAATCGAACCGAACTGAACACAACCAAAACCGGTAGATTGGTACCGGTTTCGGTTTGGTTTTTTATATCTTATAAAATTTTTGTTTAATTGTTTTTATAAAAAAACCGGAATGAACTAAAAATGATTATAACTAAAAAAAAACATGAATTTATTGCTTTAGGTACAGCAGAGGCTCTGCATCCAAAAAAAACCTAGAAGAAGAGGAAGAGGAAGATGAAGAGGAAGAAGGAGGAACAAAATTGCCTGTGTTTTTGATCTTCCTGTTGAACAATATTGCGAGTACAGTTTTCCTTGTAAATTTGATTGCGGAATGTGAAAAATTGAAGATTTATTATCAACATTTGAGCAAATTGAGTTTTCCGCTGTTGAAATAAAAATCCTCTGTCTTACACTGAAACAGAGACGTGCGAATGTAGACCTACAAGAATTTGTTATGCCACCATTCATCTTCATTGAAGCTAGAATTTTTGACATTGGAAATCTCATCTGGCAAATCAACAAAATTCCTTCATATTTTCTGTGACCTGTAACTGCCTTTAGCCATATTACCATCATAGCTATGAACAAAAACACCACTCTCGACTAGTCCCATGGCAGCTAGCTGGTTTTGGGAATCCTTATTTGGCTTCAATTCTTCTTCCTTGTCCAGAGAGAAATGAGTGTATATATTTAGGTACTTGACTACGAGTGATTTAATTCCGTCAAGACACTAGTAATTATTTTTTAAAATATTTTTTTATTTAAAAATATATTAAAATAATATTTTTTTAATTTTTTAAAAATTTATTTTTAATAACATCATATTAAAATATCTATATATTTTTTTAAAAAATTATAAAAACAATTTTGAACTGTAAAAACAAAAACAAACGGTACTTAGTTTTGTATAGCAGTTTAGCCGATAATTGTTGTTTCCATCATCTGTTTATTTCTATGATCCCGAAATTTGAATGCTATCCAACCGTGATGGGTTCCATAAGAGCCCAAAAATAAATTATAAGGACGTTTCGCGCACTAAAAATTTCTTAAGAGCATCAGATTTCCACGGATCCGTAGAAATTTGATGCTCCTAGGAAATTTTCAGTTCCTGATGCTCCTAATATATATATATATATATATATATATATATATATATATTCATTTAATTTTTTTGCTTGTCAAATGATAAGCCAAGAAGATCTCATCGGGTGCCTATAAAGGATTTCAGGTTCATAAAGCTGTGAAGATCTAAATGAAGTGGAACTAGTCACTCTAGCATCCAAAGTATCCAGTAAGAAGAAGTCAAGTCTGTTTTGTGGTTTGAATAAATGCCAGCTATTTAGTAGAAATCAGTTGCTAGAGTCCTGATTTTATTTAGTTGTGCTAGTATTTTAAAAAGAGTATGTTAGTCATTTATGTATTTAAACTCTGGAATTATACAGAGAAAGGCATTCAATTATTCAATAACAAATATTTGTGGTCAATTCTCACCCAAAGAAAAATTCTATTGCAAAATATCAACAGCTTTGATTACGACCTATCATTTGGTATCAGAGCTGGTTCACAATCACAACGAACAAGGAACGAATTGAAAATCTTGAGGTGGGGTTGGGAGGACTTCAGGATGGAATGAGTCGACTGAAGCTTAACATTGTTGACAAGATTCACCAAATGGAAAGTAACATCAACAAGTTAACATAGGCGTTACTGTCAAACAAAAAAGGTTCAAGCAGCAACACCAATGACCGTAGCGGACAAACTCGCCATAATCGAGAAGAATTCATGGAGAAAATAGACGGGATCAAGCAAATGTTCTCATCTAAATTGGCAAAACTTGAGTTTCCAATATACTCGAGAAATGACCCCACTGAATGGTTCAACAGAGTAGATCAATTCTTTGAGTATTAAGGCACTACCAAAGCACAAAAGGTGTCATTGGCATTTTTCCATCTCCAAGGCAAAGCAAACCAGTGGTGGCAATGGTTGCGACGTGCTTACAAAGACGAAGAAAGGGAGGTGACGTGGCCGATTTTTAAGGAAGAATTTTGGGCGAGATTTGGTTCGCTGGAGTGTAAGGATTTTAACGAAGCTCTATCAAGGGTGAAACAGGGGGGGTCATTACATGACTATCAAAAAGAATTTGAGAGGCTTGAGAATCGGGTGCAAGGATGGACTCAAAGGCATTAGTGGAGACATTTATGGGAGGCTTGAAAATAGAAATTGCATAAGGAATAAGAATGTTCAAACCCAAGTCATTGAAGGAGGTAATAAGCCTAGCACGAATGCGGGAAGAGCAATTAACTCGCCAAAGAAAGAAATAGTAAGCAATTACCCTTCAATCATGATCAAATTGCTTCCTTCTCTCCAACAAAGACACCAGTTGCCATGCCCATGAAACGCCTTGCTTTGGATGAAATGCAGAAGAGGCAATCTCAAGGTCTCTACTTTAATTGTGATGACAAATTCACTCCAGACCATAAGTGTCGTAAGCCCCAGCTTTTGTTACTGGAAGGGGACTATGATTTGAGCATGGAAGATGACGAGGAGCCCGTAGTTGATGAACCTCAAATATCACTACATGCTCTTACTAGATGGTCAACTACCAGAACCATGCGAATTATGGCGAGAATTGAGAATCACGATTTGATTGTCCTCATTAACAGTGGGTCCACCCATAATTTTATTAGCGAACGAATCGCTAATTGGCTACAACTTCCAGTGATACCAACCAAGCCTTTCAATGTGAATGTGGAAAATGGGAACCCATTAAAATGTCAAGGTAGATTTGAAAACATACAGGTCTTGCTTCAAGGTATTCCATTCTTTCTGACTTTTTATGCTTTATCATTATACGGCTTGGACTTGGTTTTAAGAGTTCAATGGTTAGAGCAATTGGGGACAGTGGCTTGTGATTGGAAAAAAATGATCATGGAGTTCAGATGGAATAATCAAATACAAAAGCTACAAGGAATAGATGCGCAGCACATTCAATCCGCTTCTCTAAAAGATGTATCAAAGGAATTACGCCAAATTAAATCAATGTTTGCTATTTGTTTGCAAACTAAAGCTAAGTTACTAGTAAATAGGGTTGAGTCAGAAATACAGCAGCTGTTGAAGGATTTTAGAGACATTTTTCAAGCACCAAAACAATTACCCCCAGTAAGAGAGATTGACCACACCATCACTCTTAAAGAAGGAACCAAGCCTGTTAATGTAAGACCATACAGGTATGCCTATTTTTAAAAAGCTGAAATTGAAAAACAAGTTCAAGACATGTTAAAATTGGGATTTATAAGATCAAGCATTGGCCCTTTTTTATCTCCTGTCTTGTTAGTAAAAAAAAGAAGATGGCACACGGTGTTTCTGCCCCTTAATGTTGTGACCATTAAAGACCGATTTCCTATTCCTATTGTAGATGACATGTTAGACGAACTATATAGGGCAGTTTTCTTTACTAAACTAGATTTGACCACTGGTTACCATCAGGTTAGGGTATCTCCAACTAATATTCATAAAACTGCATTTCGTACACACAACAGTCATTATGAATATTTAGTCATGCCATTTGGTCTTTGTAATGCTCCCTCCACTTTTCAAGCCATTATGAATTCCATATTTCGCCCCTACCTTCGCAAATTTGTGTTAGTATTTTTCGATGACATCTTGATTTTAGTCCCAATTGGACCATGCATCTTGAACATGTTTACAAGGCTTTTGAAATTTTACGGCAGTACCAATTTTTTGCTAAATTGAAGAAATGTGCATTTGATCGGCAGGAATTAGAGTACTTGGGTCATATTATTACTCCTAAATGAGTAAAGGTTGATCAAGAAAAAATACAAGCAATGTTAAATTGGTCGAGGCCTACTAATATATCTGAGTTGCGTGGATTTTTAGGCCTTATAGGTTACTACAGGAAATTTGTTCTCAATTATGGGGTTCTTGCTCGTCCACTTACAACTCTATTAAGGAAAGGACAATTAAGCTGGAATGATGAAGCAGAAGTAGCCTTTGCGGACCTTAAAAAGGCAATGACTTCCACACCAACACTTGCCATACCTAATTTTGATGAGCCTTTTGTTATTGAGTCTGATGCTTTCGGGGATGGAATTGGTGTCGTTCTATCTCAACAGGGACATCCTATAGCTTTCATGAGTCGAGCTTTAGGGCTGTCAAAACGCACATGGTCAACATATGTAAGAGAAATGCTGGCTATTACTATAGCCGTCCAACCGAGGAGACCATACTTGTTAGGCTGTAAATTTTTAATCCAAACAGACCAGCGCAACCTTAAATATCTATTGGAGCAACGTATCACTACATCAGAACAACAGAAATGGGTATCAAAACTACTAGGGTATGAGTATGAGATAGTGTACAAGCTGGGCAAGGAGAATTCAGTTGCAGATGCACTTTCACGCATGACAAGCAACCCATGTCTTACAACCTTATATGTCCCACAAACTCATGTATGGAATAATATCAAAAAAGAGGTTATTTATCATCCTTACATGCAGAAAATTGGTAAAGTGGCAACTGAGAACCTGAACGGTCCCTATATATGGCGATATGGGCTACTTCATTACAAGACAGAGTAGTGATACCCCCAAATTCTGACATTATTCAACAACTATTGCATGAATTCCATGACTCACATCTTGGGGAGCATTCAGGGGTACTTCGCACTTACAAACGACTTACTCCATAGTTTTATTGGCCATCAATGGCTCGAATGGTGAAAGAATATGTCTCTTATTGTGATGTATGCCAATGAGCTAAATCTGACACGCTCTCACCAGGCAGGGATTGTTACGGTCATTACCCATAGCATGTCAAGTGTGGCACGACATCACGATGGATTTCATTAATGGCCTTCCATAATCTGGCGGAAAGAACACCATTTTAGTTGTTGTTGATTACCTTAGTAAGTCAGCATATTTCTTGGCGTTGGCCTATCCTTATACTGTAAAAAATGGTGGCTGAGAAATTTGTTGAAGGTGTGGTGAAACTCCATAGTATGCCAAGATTCATTATTAGTGATAGAGATCCAATATTTATCAGTCATTTTTTTGTGATGTCTTTAAAATGTTAGGCACAAAATTACAGATGAGTTCTGTTTATCATCCATTAACGGATGGACAATCTGAAGTTGTCAACAGGTGTGTCGAACAATATCTTTGTTGCTTTGTCCATCAGCAACCCAGAAAATGGAACTCTCTCATACCTTGGGCTGAGTTCTGGTATAACACAACTTATTATGCTTCCATTGGCATGACCCCGTTTCAGGCTATATATGGACGTCTACCACCAACAATCCCACACTACCACATAGGAATGTCACCGGTGAATGAAGTAGATCAATAACTCGCCACTAGAGATGAAATATTGAGTCTGCTCAAGGCCAACTTACTTGCTGCTAATAATCGCATGCAGCAATTAACTAGAAGGAGATTGGGTTTTCCTTAAACTTTATTCCTACCGTCAACAATCGGTTTTCAAATGAACATGTAAAAAATTAGCTAGTTGCTTTTATAATCCATATAAGATTGAACAACGGATTGGCAAGGTGGCGTATAAGCTAAAGCTTCCTAAAGAATCATGTATTTATCCTATCTTTCATGTGTCCTTGCTTAAAAAGAAACTAGGAGACTACCCCCTCACTACGGTAGAGTTACCACCTATTGCTGATAATGGAGATATCCTCATTGAACCCGAAGTCATCTTGGACACTCGTTGCATCAAAAAAGGTCATGATTTGTCGAAGAAAGTCTTGTCAAATGGAAACAACTTCCAGATGATGATGTTACTTGGGAAAATGCTCGTGAATTGCGAGAGAGATTTACCAACTTGAACCTTCAAGACAAGGTTCCTTTAAATGAGGGAGGTATTGATAAGCCAAGAAGATCTCATTGGGTGCCTATAAAGAATTTCAAGTTCATAGAGCTGTGAAGATCTAAATGGAGTGGAACTAGTCACTGTAGCATCCAAAGTATCCGGCAAGAAGGAGTCAAGTATGTTTTGTGGTTTGAATAAATGCCAGCTATTTAGTTGGAATCAGTTGTTAGAGTCCTGATTTCATGTAGTTGTGCTAGTATTTTTAGAAGAGTCTGTTAGTCATTCATGTATTTAAACTTTGGAATTATGCAGAGAAAGGCATTCAATTATTCAATAACAAATATTTATGGTCAATTCTCGCCCAAAGAAGAATTCTATTACAAAATATCAACAGCTTTGACTAGGACCTATCATCAAACCTGGATCTTGGATTGCTACTATCAATGTAACCAGTCAACCGATTTGCTTTATATGGTTGATCAGTTAACTTGTTAAGGCTATTTCAACCTTCTCTTTCAAATCTACTTCTTGCTCCTCTTTCTTTGCTTTGTCCACATCCTCTATCACCTTGAGAATATCGATAACCATTTTTCTTTGGAAAAAAACACTTATGCACACACATCCTCTTGAATCTCATTGACTCTTTTTTTATGGGCTTGTAATTTTCTTATGAGACCTTATATTACAAGAACACCTATATTTTTATGATTCTTCTATCATGATCACCACATAATAGAACTTTTTTTGTAGCGAACGTAGGATTTTATCTACCACACGTGTCTTCCAACTTCTCCTTATATCTCTTCAATTGATTGTATGTAACTAATACTCTTGTAAAGTATTCTAAAATATTATCTGATTTAAGCATATGTAACTTTTCAAAGTCACCACGTAGTTTTTGTAAACGTACATTTCTCACATTATTAGCTCTTGATTTGATTCTTGTAACTTCACATACATGCTTGGCAGTGGTTGTGTTGGCCATTATCCTAAAAGTGGCATCATTGAAACATCGATGGATGATTATGAGTGCTTGTTGATCCTTTTTTTTTATTTATACATGCAATATGAATTGTATGAGTTTATTTTAGTTTGCTATTGAGTAAGATATAAAGATTTAATAATAAGCATTAAAATGAATCCTTAAGAACTAAGTCTTCACTTGTTTTGCATCTTGGATTTATTGATGGATTTCTTCGTTCAATTTCTTATACTTATTGATGTGATCTTCGTATAAATCTATTTAAATTTAATCTCATCCAAGTATATCATTAATTTATTTTTATTTAATTGTTGTCATCAAAATATATAAAATATCAATATGTGACCCAAAGGTCAACATTTATGTCTATCATTTGTTCATAATCCTCTCAGGTTCAATTCCCGTGATGCAAAAGTGAGAATTGGGCCTTTTCTATGAGCCTAGATCTCAAACCTTTGTCTTAGGTTATCATAGTTTTTACCTTTTGTAGTAGCAAAACACATGTATATACCAATTTAGGCAAACCTTAGTATGTAAGCATATTAAACATATTTATCATTAAAAATAAACAACAATGCAATTTACTTTAGTTGGAATGTTTAGAGTGATTGCTATTTTTACTATTATATAACCAGCCCTTTACCTAGAACTTCTGAAGACCAGTTAGAGTTCTTAGTTACTATAAAACTAGGTGGCAAACTTTTTATATATTCTTACATGTATTAGGGGACTACAAACCAGAGATTGACTTCTTTATATTGGATCGGTTGGTTAAGATGACAAATACTGCCCATTTTGTAATACTGCTCAAGAAACAATTTCGTTTATACTTCTCCATTGCCATGCTGTCTGGATTATATGGTCCATGGTTTTTTATGGTTGCTGTTTCATAGGTAATTCCAGTTTTTTTGATGATCTTCTCCAACAATGGGGTACCTTTAGTCATGGCCATATGTAGAGAAAGCTTTGGTTGCAAGTTCTATATGTAGTTTTGTGGTTCATTTTATTAGTTAGAAATGATTTGGTTTTTAATGGCACTTCACTAGGATGGTATCCACTTCTTAATCTTTTATAGAGTAATTTATTGGGTGTCTACTCAGGATGTCATCTTTTAAAAAGATTGTAAAAGAATAAAGAAACGGACTAACAACACTAGAATTTGACCAGCAACAATATAAAAGATGAGTTTTGGTATTCTAGAACGAAACATTGATGGTTTCTTCATTAGGAAAGTCAAATGTGTCTTGGATTTGAGGGGTGCTTAGAGATAATGATCAATTTATCAACATTTTCTCGACTAACACAGTTATAATAGAGTCAAATGAAGTGGAGGTTCTTGCTCTTAAGAAAGCTCTTGAAGTCAAGCCTTTCCTATGTCATATATCTCTTGCTCGTAAGCTAGGTCCTATTTCTTTGCACAATATACATAGAAAAGGAAATTCCATAGCGGATATTATATCCAAACAAGGTTTAAATAGGCAGGAGGACTTATTACCTTACTTCTAATTTTTAGCACTTTTATTATTCTCCTTTTGAACCATTTGCTTGTCAGCTTTGTTTATCAATGATAATTTCGCTTTCATCCAAAATTAACGAAACAAAAAAAAAGAAGAATTCTCCATGTAATTGTAGTATCTTGATTGTTTGTTGCACGACTTAATTATTGTATTTATTTATTATTTGAGTATTTTAATTTTTATATGTTGATATCTTATATAATTCAATTTCATTTTGTTGCACGACTTAATTATTATATTTATTTATTATTTGAGTATTTTAATTTTTATATGTTGATATCTTATATAATTCAATTTTATTTTTTTATATTAAATCATATCAAATTATTTCTTGAGTGTAATGCAAAAAACAAAAATTATCATCATTGACAGGGCTTTATTAATTGTTTATAGCAAACCTTTTTATTATTATTATTAATTTATTTTATTTCTAGATTGAGTGATGTCGTCACTCTTTTTTTACCCTTGTTATTCTAAAATTTCCCTAAAAAATATATAAAAACTAAAAAAAAATGCGATTTCCCAAAGTGAATTTAAGTTCTAAAATCCCATGGAATTTAGGAGGGCAAAAAAAAAATCAAGAAAGAAAATGGATTCAAATAAAAAAAATAATAATAATAAAGACCAGAGATCAAGATAGGAGGAGCTAAAAAAAGGAAGGACTAAACAAAAAAGAAAAGAAAAAGAAAACGAAGAAAAATGATGTCATAAGGAATAAAAGGGAAAACATCATTTCCCTTTTTTTCTCTTTTTACTACCTCTCTCTCTAGTTTTAGAGTGTACTTAGTAGGGGTGTTCAAAAAAAATCAAAAAACCGATTAAACAGAGAAAACCAAAAAAAAAAATAACCGAAAAAACCGAACCGTGAAAAAAAACTGATTAAAATTTTGAAAAAACCGACCAGGTTCGGTTCGGTTTCGGTTTTTTAAGCCTGGAACCGAAAAAATCAAACCTAACCCGAATAAAAAAAACCAGAAAACAAACCGAGCCAAACCGAAAAAACTGAGCCAAAACCGAGCCAAACCAGTTTGAACCGGTTTTTGTTCTAAAAAATCAAACCGAACTGAAATCGGTCGGTTTAAACCAGTTTCAGTTCGGTTTCAGTTTTTTTTTAATTCGGTTTGGTTACTTTTTTTTATAAAAACCGAACCGAACCGAAAATGAACACCCCTAGTATTTAGGAATGTTATAAATATTGTTTTTTAAAGTATTTTTTACTTGAAAATACTTTAAAATAATATTTTTATTTTTTATATCAGCACATCAAAACGATTCAAAAGCACCAAAAAAATAATTTAATTTTAAAAAAAAAAAATCAAAAGTACAACCACACAAACAAACACTACCTTTTGAGTGTGTTTGGCAGTGTGGTAGCGGTTGCTTTTCAAATAGCTTTTCGTGCCGAAATACATGCCAATGATGTTTTTTTATTTTTTAAAAATCATTTTTGACATCAGCACATCAAAACGATCCAAAAAGTACAAACCGCACTCAATTTTAGCAAAAAAAAAATTCAAAATTTAATGAAACGCGGTTACAAACGCAATGCCAAACGGTCTCTTTTATTTCCTTTTTCATGAAAAAACAGAGCCCTCTCTCTCTGTTCCTCCTTACATGTCAAAAATATAATCTCTATTTTTATTACTTAGTTATAAACTCTCTAACCTCACTAACATAAAAAAACACCTAAAAACCTTTACGAACCATCGTGAATGAAACATACCATTACAACAGCCCCTATCATTGGCCGAAAACAAGTAAAGTGACAACTAGTAAGGAATGCTATATGATCAAAGGTTAGGATTTGGGCTATAGAGAGAAGAGTTCTTTAAGTCCTTTGAGTTGTAAAAAACCCTTATCCACTTCTCATAAACTCTTGAAACTAGATTTTTGCTTGGATTAATGTGTGAAGCAAGAAAAAATTTCACATGAAAATTAAATGATTTGATACGCTAAATAATAATTAGCAGCATGTGATCAAGTCTTCAACCATTTCATCCTCGTCAACTAACCTCAAGATTTCTAATTTAAAAAAGGTTTGATCAAAATGAGATCATGACTTATTAATCTAATCTAAACAAAGTCTTCAATATATTCTTCATAAATAAAAATTGTATCTCTTACTATTTTATTTTGAGTTTTTTTAATTTCTTTTATAAAAATCCATGTTAGAATCACCATTTATACTAGTTACCAAGTTTTGAAAAATCATAAATTAAGTTGTTCATAAATAAAGACAAGGTTTACAAAGCATCCCTAACAAAGATTTGACAAAAAAAAGAGAGAAGGGAAATTCAATAGATGACAAAAATGAGCATGTGAAAAGAATAGAGATAAAAAAAAAAAAGGTCAATAACTAGAATGATAAAGTCAAGATGACATGCCTAATAAAATCTCCATGAATGTCAAAATGCCTTGAAAAAAAAGAGATTGACAACTAGAGTGACAAAGTCAAAATAAATCTCCATAAAAATCAAAGTGACATTGAAAAATGAGATCAACAACTAGCATAATCAAGGACGTGTTTGGTATTGTGGTAGCTTTTATAATTATGGTTTGAAAAAATTAATTTTATAAAAATCACTTTTAGTTGATGTTCGTTTTATAAATTAAGTATTTAGTTAAAACTATGGTTGAAATTGGAATTGAACAAAAAAACAGTTTTATGTGTTTGGTTAATATGCTTCTTGTATTGAGGTTTGGAAATGAAATTACTTAAAAAGACATATTAATATTGGATATTTTTAATTTAAATATTATAGATTTAATTATTATTACATAATTAAATGAATAATCTCTTTAGAAGGTTTTCTTTTTATTGTCCTATCAAACTATTTGCAATTCCATTACATACAAAATTCATACATGAAGGCCTTCGCGATCCTTGACTATCTGAGTGAGCAACAATATCTGGTAAAAAATCATCGGGGACAAATTGGAATTACGATCATATTTTGCAAAAGTCACATCATCTTGCAATCTCCTTCTAATATAGTTATGTAGTGTTATTGATGCAACTACAATATAAACTTGCATTATGTATGAATAAATGAGCATGTTTTGTAAAATTCTTCACCTCTATTTCCATACTAAAAAAGAAAATGAGCATGTGAAAAGAATAGAAATAGAAAAAAGAGAGGTCAATAACTAGAATGACAAAGTCAAGATGACATGCCTAATAAAATCTACATGAATGTCAAAATGCCTTGAAAAAAAAGATATTGACAACTAGAGTGACAAAGTCAAAACAAATCTCCATGAAAATCAAAGTGACATTGAAAAATAAGATCAACAGCTAGCATATTGGGTATGTTTGGTATTGTGGTAGCTTTTATAATAATGATTTGAAAAAATTAATGTTATAAAATCACTTTTAGTTGATGTTCGTTTTATAAATTAAGTGTTTAGTTAAAACTATGGTAGAAATTAGAGTTGAACAAAAAAACAGTTTTATGTGTTTAGTTAACATGCTTCTTGTATTGATGTTTGGAAATGAAATTACTTAAAAGGACATATTAATATTGGAGATTTTCAATTTAAATATTATAGATTTAATTATTATTACATAATTAAATGAATAATCTCTTTAGAAGGTTTTTTTTTATTGTCTTATCAAATTATTTACAGTTCCATTACGTACAAAATCTATACATGAAGGCCTTTACGATCCTTGACTATCTGAGTGAGCAATAACATCTGGTAAAAAATCATCGGGAACAAAATTGGAATTACGATCATATTTTGCAAAAGCCACGTCATCTTGCAATCTCTTTCTAATATAGTTATGTAGTGTCATTGATGCAACTACAATATAAACTTGCGTTTTGTATGGATAAACAAGCATGTTTTGTAAAATTCTTCACCTCTATTTCCATACTCCAAAAGAACATTCTATTACATCATGTAATGAAAGTACGCACGATTAAACATTTGTTTTCTGACCTTTTGGTTGTCCACGACACCTGAAGTCTTGTAAGTGATACATCTCCCCTTTATATAGATCTAAATACTCATGCTCATTGAGGTATCTAGCATCAACTAAATAGTATTTACCTGCAATTAAGAATAACATGGTAAGTTTTTCATTAAAAATCAATAACTAAATTTTTTTTATTAAACTTACAATAGTTGTTGTTTAATTTATATCCTATCAATATCTTCTGGTGATTTAGGAAATTTTATACTGCTATTGTCAACAGCCTCAAGGAAAACATAATCTATTTTATATGATTATAATGAATTTGGACTAAACTTTAAGAAAAAAAAATGAAAGGCGGTAAAAACAAAAGAGCTTGCTAATAATATAAAAAAAACTATGATAACCCCATCTGACAAAAGGTAAAATTGAGTGTTATCTAATGGAATAACATCCTAAATATAATTTCAACTATTTTTTAGAATTAATTTTAATTAGAATTTAAAAAAATAATAATAAAGGGTTGTTTAAAATGAGCTTAGGCCTCGGCGAGTTAGCATGATTGACCCATTAAAAGAAGGTTGAGTGTGCATAGGCCTGCAAGTCAAGAATGAACAACTGACTTTCTTTTTAATTTTTTTAATAGGATGGACAACGCATGTCCGCCCTTTAAAAAAAACAAAGCAAGCAACTCATCACTCATAGTAAAAATTTTAGGCATCTAAGGTAGCTAAAAAATCAGGTACCATTTTATATGCCCCAAAAAAATCCATTTTCAACCTTTTTTTTTATTTGGAAACACCAAGGAAACATCATAAAAAAATCTTGATCAACCCCTCTCTTACCTTAAGCCACCATTTAATCTATTAAAAAACACAAAAATAACCCGAATTAAGAAAATAAATTCTTGAGCTTCGATCTATTTTTTTTTTTTGGCAAGATGATGGATAAAAAAACATTTCAATGGCACTTTTTTCGTTAAATATAACTTATTGACATCAAGATTGACTCTTTTTTTGTTGGAAAGTTGTCAACTGACCACTTTCTCTCTTCTCCCTCATTTTCCCTCGACTTTTCTCTCTTTTCTCAAATTTAGGAACTGAATCATGAATAAAATAAAATTTTGGACCAAAACTTAAAATCCTAAAACTAAAGGGACTAGATATTGAGTTAAGAGATAATATATAGACTAAAACATACTTTTATGCGCAAATTTAAGATAAGCCCGTTGTTTTTATTTTTTGGTTCTCATTTTGGTCCCTTTTCTTCCAAACATCATTATGCTATAAATTCAAATTATATCTCATTTAATTTGCCTCAAATCAAGTTTTGAACTGATCAAAAACTTTAGTTGTAAGAAATATTTTATAAAAGAAAAACTATGAACTTACAAAACACAAAAAAAAAAAAGACATATAAGGATTCAATTGAAAAAAAAAAGTTGGATGACAAAAACAAAATAAAAAATCTATATTAAAATGCATTAACAAAAACCTATAAATGCTAAATTTTTCAATGTATACCAAACTAAAGTCATTGTGGGTTAGAACAATAAAATAATTATTTTGTCCTTCAAAGAAAAACCATTAAGCATTTTATAAAGACTGGAACTATATTTTTTTATGGCTTAAAAATGATTTTCAAATTGAACGGGAAAATGTCTTTCCACAGTTTATTAGCATAGTAAAATAACTTAATAACCCTTAAAAAAAAAGAAAAATTAAACCTAGCTTTAGAGGTTTTTTGTATTTTGAATTCTTAAAAAATAGTCTAATATTTTGAATTGGTATTTAAGGGCTTTCGCGTCTTTTCTTCATGGTTTTTTTGGCAATAAACAAGTTGATTGAGGAGTATGATAGTAATTAAATAAATATAGATATGATTTAAAAAAGATGATTTATATGTGCATTGCATGCATTAATGCGTGGTTAAGGCTGCGTCATTCATACAGTGCGTGAGGGGTAGCTTGACGACTAAATAGTTGCTTCCAGGGTATTCAAATAATCTTATAGCCTCTCTATCCAAGACAAAGACGAATAGACCACAAGATTAACACCGACAACCTTTTTTGCCCAATATTTTCTCTCTCCCTCGCGATTTCCATATTTACCCCTGTAATTTCTCAAAACAGCCTTTAATTTGTTTTTCCTTCAAATTCCATCCATGTTCTTTTAATTACTATTTGTTTTAGTTGATATAATTTATAAAATTGGAATTGTTTTTCAATTTCATCCTATTTTAATTTTTTCTACGAGGTTATCCCGTTTTTATTTAAATTTTGCTTTGTTATCAAATAAGATCATTAAGACATTTTAAGAATATTTAAAAGATGTATTTTTATAATATTGACAAACATTTATTTTTCTCAATTAGTTATTATCGATTTTTTGTTGTTATTGATTTTTTTATAATCATATTATTAAATTAACCAATTCGAATCAATGACTTGAGTTCTTAATTTTTCTTACTCTTTTAAAAATACTATTATCATTAGAGTGTTTTTTATTTTATAAAATTTAATCCGGCTCGTGGCGTAACACAAGTTTTATGAATTATGAGTCTATTTAATATTATAGTATCGGTTTCTTTTTAAAGTATTTTTTATTTGAAAATTTATTAAAATATTATTTTTAAAATGTATTTTTAATCTCAGTAAATAATTTAAAACATATAAAAAAATTTAATTTAAATTTAATTTTTAAAGTTTTACAAAAATATTTTCCAACTATATATATAAAAAAGGGAGTGTAACGTGTCTCTATCAGCTACTCTGAAACACTCGAGAATACTAATTCTTTTAATTTCATAATAATAATAATTAATTTAATAACAAAAACCTCGTATATATTTTCTGGAAATCTATCTACCAAAAACCCAACTACTGTAATTTAAGAAGAAGAAAAAAATCTCTCAATGAAACCCTGGTGCTAGAGAGACTCGTCTCTCACTCGATCTCAACAAAACAAGCATACAGAGACAGAGAGAAAGCAAGAAAGCAAGCAGCAGCAGTGTCTGTCTCTCTCAGTCGAGATTGGAGAAATAGAAGATGGATGCGATGAGGAAGCAGCTGGATGTGCTCATGGGAGCGAATCGAAACGGCGACGTAAGAGAGGTCAATCGCAAGTACTACGATCGTGATGTTTGTCGCTTGTACTTGGTTGGCCTTTGCCCTCACGAGCTCTTCCAACTAACGGTATTATTTTTATTATTATTTACATCTATTTAATCCATATCTAATATTTCTTTATCGATTTCTAAAAACCCTAACATACTGTCTGCGTTTTTTTGTTTTTGAATTTTAGAAAATGGATATGGGACCATGCCCGAAAGTCCATTCCTTGCAGCTGAGAAAAGAGTATGCTTCACATTTATTTGTATTTTATTTAGTTATTTACAAATGTTGAATTTATATAAGTGGAAGTTCTTATCACACTAGTTATGAAGAAGCGAGGGCGAAAGGTGTTGATAGCTATGATGTGGAGTTAGAGAATGTTATTGATAAGCTTATTGTCGAATGCGATAAGAAAATCGGTAGAGCACTTAAGCGTCTTGAAGATGAGGACGCCAAGGCAGCTATTGCTATTTCAGTCACTGAGGTTACCCAGGTGATGGGCAGCAGCATTACCACTCTTTTTATTTATTTCCCTTTTATGTTATTTTGTTTTTTAAATAATTTGGTTTTTTAAATTGCAGACTCCTGAGGTTATTGAGCTGTCGAAGCAAATTAAGGAGAAGCTGAAAGAAGCTGACAAATATGGTGAGATTTATGAGAGCTAGTTCTTTAAATTCTTGTATTTTAAGAATCCTTTGTTAATGATTCTATGAAATATGTTCGATTCTTGTCCTTCTGTTAATGTTAGAATGCAGTAACATTTTCCAGGAAAACTTGGCACTTTGGGTTTACATCAGAATGCTAATTATCTTGAAGGTTCCTGTTGTGAGCTAGTTTATGTGCTGAATTAACTTGCTAGAATGAAGTATAGTCCTTTGTAGACGATAATCGCTTCTGAGTATTTATCTTTAGTGGATTATTTTTACTAGATATCATGAGAATATTGGAGTGTTTATTCATGTCCCCAATGTTGATGAAAAGTCTACCAATTAGCAATTATTTAGAACATTGTTGTTGTACATATTGAAGGAGTATGAAATAGTTTTAAGTTTGTCAAAGCTATTGGGATAGCTTGTTGAGTGTTATACAGTTGTCCTAACTGTTACCTTTTTGTTTGATTTAGAATGTAAGCTGTCTTTGTTGTAGCATGTATACAAACTAATGTGGATAGTGTGCGCATGGATTTTACCTTTGTTATTTCTTGAAAAATTAAGTGTATTTGGGTGTGAATTGGCTTGTGTTGGTTTTGTACTGACATAAAATCTTGCTATAAATCTGCAGATCTTGAAGGCACAACAGATTTTAAGATTCAAGCTTTGGAAGAAGTGGAAAAACTCAGAAGTGAAAGAGCAGAGAAGCAGGTATAGAGTATCTCCTTAGTTTGTTGAGGCCACGGTTATCTTCAGCATAGGCTTGTATGATTTTTTCCCAAAAGAAAAAATATTTCTGCAATCTTGAATCTCATTATGACTTCTATGCATGTGGCAATCTTGTGTCAGTCTGCGCAACTTTTGGAGGCCTTCAATAAAGACAGGGCTTCTTTACCTCAACCTATGCCAAATCCCCCACCATCAGCACCCATGCCGCTACCTACTCCTGATCCTCGTACCCAGGAGATGATAAATGAGAAGCTGAAGAAAGCGGAGGATCTTGGTAAGACGCTAGTTGCTTGTTCTTTTTTGTCTTTGAGGTTCCATTATATGTTTCAAATTAATGCAATATACTTATGTTCAATGCTTGTTTCCCATTGTGGTTGTTTTTTTCAAAGCTATAATAGTTATTTCTCCATGTTATCTCCCTTACTTTCCTAAAGAACAAAAGGTCTAAATATAGAAAGATCCAAGAAGAAATAGTATTCAGTGACTAGCTCTTCTCATTTTATTTATTTAACATCCTCATGCATTTATAACTTGTTGGAAAATATAGCACTCTTACTAGGTTCCTTGACACCAATTGTCAATATGATGCCAAACCATGTTTGTGCTTGTCAACAGATAAAGAGAACAATGCATTGGAAAAGAATACATCGATCAATTTCATTAATGTGCTACTGGGTTTGGTTTAGTTGGGCTTTGTTAAGTTTCATATTTTTGGAGATGTATAGTTGAATGAAGAATGTTAGCATAATGCTCTTTTGAGCCTCATTTGGTTGTATGAGATACTATGCTTGAAAATCTAGTGGGCTTTAGGATTTATGTTTTTGTGTTGCATGCACGGTCTCCTGTGTGCAGTTTAGAGATTTGGGTGACTAAAATATTTTATATTTTACCCTGCATTTTACCCTTTTATTTCCAGTTTGTCTTGTGCAGTTCTCAAAATCTTATACTTTCTTCAGGTGAGCAAGGGATGGTAGATGAGGCTCAAAAAGCATTGGAAGAGGCCGAAGCACTTAAAAAGGTTCTTAATTTTTAAATTTTGGCTTATGTTAATGATGACCCTGGTGCTTTACTCTTTTCTATATATCTTGATTTATTTTAGTCCTATGGTTTATTTCTACCACTTAATACGTCTATTCTCTTCTTTTCAGCTTCCTGCCAGGCAGGAGCCTACTGTGGATTCCTCCAAGTATTCTGCTGCCGATGTGCGCATTGTGAGTATTTCTACTAGTTTTAATTTATCTGACCTCTCCCTCTTTTTGTTATTTTTCAATTCCAAAGGAAAAAAATCGAAAATGAATGACAAAGGTCACCAGTCTACAAATGAATCATTCCATTTTTTACTATCATAGCATTAAAAGAAAAGCTAGAGCTATGCATTTTGAGACCTGATGCATCAAATAACAACCTGACTGCTTAGGCTTGTGTACTCTTCTCAAAAGTTTTTTCATGTAATGTGAACATACTTACATAACCATCAATTCCAGTCGGGAACATGCATGTTCCAATGGGATCTTTGTAAGTAGTCAATGTCTTTAATCCTTTCAATAGAAATTTTACAATTATTCAGTTGAAATGTGCTTTACTTAAGCATGCAGCCTGCTCCCCCTGCCCCCCCCTCACAAAAAAAAAAAAAAAAAAGCAAAAAAAGGAAAAAAAGGAAAAAATTATTTTGTAGTGGCAACGTCGGAGAAGTTGGTTGTTAAGGTTGGTCCATGCTTAATAATTTGGGTTCTCTATGCTATCTAATTCACCAAATCTGACTCCTATTATTTTTTGTCTCAGACTGATCAGAAGCTACGTGTTTGTGACATTTGTGGAGCTTTTCTGAGCGTGTATGATAGGTATAATTTTTATATTCTCTCTCTAAACAACTGCAATCCTTTCCCTTTTTTTTCTTTTCACGAGGGAAACAAATAGTATTTGGGTTTCAAGTGGTTCAGCTTTTGACCCAACTATATACCTCCTTGTTACCAGCAGGCTTTTGGGCCCAGTTTTACGAGGATAACTTTTGCAGCTAAAGAATGTGCGTCATTTTCTGTTTTATATATTTGTAGATCATGATATTGTTAGAATATCATGGGGCAACTTATTATGCGTGCACTTCCCTTTCATTGTTGACATCCTTTTGAAAATGTCTTTCTGCTCTTTTCAGTGACCGACGACTTGCAGATCATTTTGGAGGGAAGCTTCATTTAGGCTACATGCAAATTCGTGAGAAACTCACAGAGCTTCAGGTATGGAAAATGAAAAAAATTGCTTGCTTGGACTATTTGTCAATAGATCCATTTTCTTTCACAGCTTGTTTTTTCAGGTTAACTGTGCAAAAACTGGAAATCTGTGTGTTGAACATACCAAAACCATCTCAATTGCTTATGGTCCCCAATTCTCTATTGATGAAACTCATATGTTCAAAATTCTGCTGCAGTTTACGCATTAAAAGCAATTGGCTAGAATTGGCGTGCTGTGCTATGTGGGATAATCATTGTTGTTTTACCTCATCTTTGGGATGTCTTTAAGTCGGTATTGTGAATATGTTGGCTCAGGTGCTGGTATAATATTTCACATTATACTGTAGAGATTCTCAGTTCATATTTGATCTGAGTTTTTCTGACCTCAAAGAAGAATAACCTGTTACTGTTTATTTTTCTTTCCTTTTCCTTTCCTAACCTGGTATGGCTGCTGAACTTGGAAAGGCAGTAACTCTTTGCAAAAGACACCTGGTGTATTGGTGTCAAATATGCAAATACATTGTGTCTAATCTGTATTTGTAGATTGGCATTATGTATGCTAAAAGATCATTAGATGTTGGATGTATCCTAGTATTTATCTTGTCAAAAGTTAAAAAATTTTGTTTCATGATTGCAAAACATCTGATTTTTGCTGACCTTTTTTGGAAGAGAATATGTGGATCTTGATCAAAGTATTACAAAAAGTTCTGATTTGGTTTGTCAAAGAAAGCAGAATAGAAGATGATTTAATAAACCAGATTTCTTTCTTCTTCTTTTTCCGCAATTTAGTTTGAGAAATATTATTTGAGTCTATTTTGTCAAAGCTGTATTCTTGAACTTGGGTTAACGGTGATGGTGTATGGTATTGTTGTGATCTGGCTATTGTAGTTGCAACTTCCTGAAAAATTGAGAAAAAAAGGGGGAAAGAGGTAGGAAAAAGTAAAATAACCTTCACTTGCTGTTTATTTTACTGAAGATTTTCATTGATGTGTGTTACCCCTGTACTTGTTGCATTTGTGCATGTATTTCAGTCTACATATTCCTTATCATTAACAAGTTTTCCTGTTTGGGCCTTTGGATGGTGTTGGACTGCTTGTTTGTTTTGGAGTGCTAAATTTATGTCAAACAATGCTCAACTGTTCAAACATTTGCAGTTGGATATAGCTGTTCCACTCATTAAACCAGTGGCATTTGGGCTTAATCATCTGTACATCAAGTGAAGTGATATTTCATTTTATTAAAGAATGATTTTCAATTCTTCACAATTAATTTTCTAGGAAAACAAGCACCGCAAGGGTGACCGGTATGATGATCGAAGGTATTCTCATTTAAGCTATTATTTGACAGATCAAGTTTCTTATTGCAATTTTCTTCTGTCTTTCCTTCCTTGACCTTCAAATTACTGATATTTCTATCTTGTAGATCAAAAGAACGGAGTAGAGACCGTGACAGAGAATCAATCAGGGATCAAGATCGGGGAGATAGCCGTGACCGGGGGAGGGATTATGATCGAAGGAGCAGAGATCATGACAGGTATAATGACCGGGATCGTGGATATGATCGTGAACCTGAGCGCTCCCACAGTTATGATTCAAGAAGTCTTCGCAGATCACGTTCTCGATCTAGGGAACATACAAGGGATTATGATCGCCATAGGTAGTTATTCACCCCTGTATCTGACTGTCTATTTCTTGTTTCATTTGTTTTTTAATCATGACTGCTTATCTCTTTTAACTGATTTTATTTTTTATTAGAGTTGAATAAACGTGTTTGTTCTTTTAAATCTAACAAAAATCATTTTAGAGTTCAAGTAGTTGTTATTTTTGTGAGAAGTTTTTGTTATGCATCCACACGCTCCACTTTGGAAATAGAAATGATTCCTAGCATATTATGACTGGAAGATTTCCACATGATTTCAATTAGTATATTTCTAAAGGGAGCAATTATTAAGATGGTACCTCCCATATTGCTTGAGGGGGGAATAAATCCCTGTAATCATTTGAACTTGAAAACCTACTTTGTAAGTGAGATCCAATCAATTCCTCATTTCCTTTTCTCCCTGGGCCTCTTTATTCCTTACTCCGATTCTTTCTTCTCTTAGCCTCTCCAATTAACAGAGAATTTTCTGGGAGGGGAGTAGAGAAATGTCAATGCTCTGGACTTCCCGCTGCAAAATTTTATTTTACAAAAATAGATTTCAACTGTTACTAATTCAAGTTACTAGGCTTTAGCTCTTATATCTATCATCACTAAAGCTGTTTCCTTCGCATACAAACCAATCCACTCAGACAGTCCTGTGTTTACAAAATTAGATTTCAACTGTTAAGAATTTGATTGCTGTTACATTTGCCGTAGCACCCCAGACATAATTCTTCCCCTAGACTATTCAGTTAACATTTTTGCATATTTGGTCACTGCAATGTGGATTATTTGATTGTTTTTGGTTCTTTTGTTCTAACTGTTTATACTGCGAGCATGTTACTGATGGCCTCCTAATTCTCACTTTTTCAGGCGCTATGACCGATATTAGGATCTTATTGCTGAGCAGTTGGGTATGGAAATTTGTGTTTGTTGCCTAGGTCAGTAAACTTGTGGTTTTGAATCTCAAGTACGGGTTTCTGTCTTTCTGATACTTTCAGTGGAGTTTGACAGTTTTCTGCTGATATCGTGGACACCGGAGTTGAACTGTTTTCTAAGTTCTTTATGTTTATAGTCATGCCTGTGCAACATGAATTTCAGAGCTGCACGCCCTTTTCATTCTTCTCATATTATTATCCTTGCCTCCCCACCCGCTCACACAAGTGTCATGCGTGGCTCAGCCATAGCTAGGGTTTTATCTACAGAAATTTCCTTACCCTTAATTTAGTTTAGATTCAGCTCTAATGGCTTTATGCTACCGGTGGTGTTGAGGATGCTGCTTTGACAAATTGTAATTCTTTTTCCAGGACAACAAATTCACAGAAGCTTTATTTTTGGGTTTGGGAAAGTTGGATTGGGTTGCCCAGCATGAAGCTGGTACCTGTTTACTTTCTATATTTGCTTACTGACGTAGTTTGCTTTTTTTCCCCCCACCAGAGTGAAAATCAGGACACGTACATTCTAGATAAATGTTAGTAAAAAGTGTCCGTCCAGTGGCTGTGAGATGCAGCTGAATTCGATTTTGTTTTTCAAATTTGCCTGACATTTTGGATCTTCTGAGCATGTGCTCTCTCTTGGTTTTGAAAAATCCCAAGATTACTACACAAATACAGGTGCTTTTGGGTTCATCACCCCTTTTTTCCCCTCTTTCTATATAGGGGTTCAAAATCCAAGATGATTGTTTCTTTACTTTTTCTGAAAGGTTGAAGCAAGAAATGTGGTTACTGGTAGATTTTGTTGGCACCTCGATGAACAGAAGTTAATCTTATTGAAATCTACAACTACATTCAATTTGTCAATGTTCAGCTTAAATTTCATTTTAGTAGAGGGGGTAAAGTGCCAATTCTATTGCTTGCACATTATAATGTCTATTGAAATGTTTTTAAAAAACAGTAGTTACAAATTTAGCTATTTGCAAGCGGGTAAAGGGCACCTTCTTTGAAAAAAAATTTGCCCTGTCGCTCATTTTAGATTCAACCCTTTACTTGTACCACCGTTAAGGGTGTGTGTGGCCTTGTTTCCGAACTCTGTTATTGTTTGCAGTTGTCCTCTGCGTAGTTTATGTCCAACGAAATGGTTCATCCTTCGGGGTTCTCACAGTATTAGTCATAGTCAGTGATGTCCAAGGTCACTTTGGTTCTTTAGATTATTGACTCTCTGCGTGCTGTGCTGCCGAAGACTCGTTTTCCTTCCTTGTCGCCTGTAGTATGGACATATACAATTAAGAAAACAACAGGAGCAAGCCCTTGAAGCTGAGCGGGAAACTACTCTTGTTTACTGGTTCAACCCTATATATCATCTCTAGAGGATGACCTTTTTAACGATGTCAGACAGCGTTGTGCGTTTTTTCTGCTTATCATCATCATGTATTGGAGGGGTGTTTCCAAATGTGAAAGATGCTTTGCTGAGGACTTATATTTGATCCGCAATGCTTTTTCTACCAGCAAGAAAGACGTCTAATGTTTCATTCTAGACTGTTGAAATAAAATTCAAATGGAAAAATGGTATGGGTTATTTAATGAAAACTATTTAATGTATGCTTCTTCTCATTTGATTTAGATATTTGAGATTGAAAATAAATTTAAATAGTAAAATTTGGAACATTGGAGCCCGAGATGACGTGCAGCCGGATCCAGTCGAGAACCCCACTGATTCCGGGCCCTGCCTCACTATGGCTAATGCTAAGAGAATTTTTAAAATAAAAAACTGAGAAAGTAATATACCCTAGAAAATATTTTAAAAAAATAGTACACTTTATATGTGTGTGTATATATATATATATAAAAAAAAAACAAATCTGAGGTGCAACCACGGTACCGTTAACAATACCAAGAAAGGTTACGCCCCTGATTCATATATAATACCCTTTTTTTATTGTACACTCTCCTCCGTTGTATTTTTATCGCGCCTTCTTCACCTCAAGCAGCACACACCCTCCCCTCCCTCTCTGAAAATGGCTTCCATCTCTCTCCTGCGCCTATCTCCCATTCCCACACCAAAAACCCTATCAAAATCCCACCCCTTTTCTTCCTTCAACCCTCCCTTAACTCCCTTTCTCAAATTCCCCCTAAAACCCGTCTGTCACAAAAATCCACCGTCACCCGCATGTCATACAATCCCACGCCCGCCATAGATCGGTTAGTCTCGGCCGTTTCTTACACCCTCCCTTTCTTTAACTCTCTCCAGTACGGACGGTTTCTTTTCACTAAATACCCATCTCTTGCTCTCCTAGTTGACCCTCTAATCCCTCTCTTAAGCCTCTACAGATCAATCCCATATGCAAGTTTTGTGGCCTTTTTTGCTCTCTACTTGGGTGTGGTGAGAAACCCAAGTTTTAGCCAGTACGTGAGGTTCAATGCTATGCAAGCTGTGACGTTAGATGTTCTATTGGTGGTGCCTTTGCTTTTGACCCGGATCCTTAGTCCGGGCCGGGCCGGGTTAGGGTTTAAGTTGATGGTTTGGGGTCATAATGCTCTGTTTCTGTTTAGTTGCTTCTGTTTTGTTTATGGGTTGGCAAGTTCTGTTTTGGGTAAGACTCCTTATTTGCCCTTTATTGCTGAGGCTGCTGGTAGACAAGTATGAGTGGTAACTTCTTTTTAAAAAACATTTCTTGAAAAAAAAGGTGCAATTGGTTGAAGCCGTAGGTAAGAGGGTTTAGTACCAGTGGTTTGGTTGTTTTGGGGCTTGAACTTGTAACTGAATTGTAGAACTGAATGTTCTAATTTACTAGTAGTGGTTTCTTTCCAAGCTTGCTCTTTATTCTGACATTTGTTGGCCAAAGATGATGTCTGGTTATGTGAATGAGGAATAGTCTGCAAAGCATAATGATTTGTTATGAACAATGAGCTTACTCTCTCCGAGTGATTGGTTTTATTTTAACTCTGTTGATAATTAAATGTTGATTGGGATTTTGTTTTGTGAAACTATTTCTCTGTCCATTCTTGTTTCTGTTGAAAATTCTGGGATTCTTCCCTCTTCGTACTGTGTACTATCGTTTAAGAGGGGTATCATCCCCTTCTTCTAACGTATAATCGCCTTAGAATCATCCTCTTCTGGGTTGTTTTTTTGTTTGGATGAAGGCATATGTTGACACCACTTCACACCTTATAGGCGCAAGTTGGTTTGAAATTTGGCTGTTGTTGTGTTCTTAGTCTTTTGCATGAAATCTCTCTCTCAAATTAAAGGGAAATATAGAAATTGAATCACCATTTTGTTTTTTAAAAAACTAAAAATCCTAAAATATACACTAGTTCTAGTATTTCAGGTTTTTGAATCAGAGGTTAGTTATAAAGATGGACATTGTTTTTACCATATTTTTTCCAAGGTTTCTAATTAGTCAATGAACGAGAGTCTTGCAATTCAATCATTTTTTTTCTTTTTTCTTTTTTTTTATATCTATGTTTTTTGTTTTTATTAAAAAAACATTTTGCTAGGTTTATATTAGTTTTTAAAACTAAGAAACTTGTTGAACTAGTTATTAAAACCAAGTTTAACGAAATAACTTTATTAGAACTTACGTTTTTTTAAACATGTTTTAATGTAAAAAATAACGTGTGAGGTTCATGTTAATAAAAAATTGTTGATATTTTGTTGATGTATATTTTTAGCATGTGTTAGAAGATTCATTGATCTAATTATTAAAAACAAGTTTAATCAAAACATCACTAAAACTTGTTAATGTATCTTAAAACGATGTATTAGATTTATATGGGTCTTTAAAATTTTAAAAAAAAACCCATTAACCTAATTAAAAAAAACCCATCTTAAAACGATGTTTCACCAAGACTCATATATATATATATATATATATATATAAAGTCAGGCATAAAAGGAAACAAAAGCAACTTAAAATGACTAAAATGAAAGATTAGGCATAAATCATAACATTTATTCCAAAAAAGGCATGGGCTTGTTGCTTGATGAAGGATGTTGCTACTACTACGAAAAAAATGTTGTTATTTTTTAATTTAAAGCCTCAGTTTGACCTTTCATAAAAATTTTAAATATTATTTTTAATTTCCAAATCATTTTAGCTTGATTTATTTAGAATTTTATAACTTCAAATGTAGGTTATAAACTAAAACAAGATCTGAACTCTGGATAAATTCAAACTTTTCTATTTATGTTATGGTTTGAACTTCAAAATGACAGAAATGGGTTTTAGAATCTTAATAAAAAATTTAAACCAATGTCCTAGCTTTCCAACAAGACAAATAACATCTTAAAACCGAGGTGTTTAGCTCTATTTATAACTCAAAAATCAAATAGTGTTCCAGTTTAACTAGACCATACTACCTCTTCCAAATCAAACCTATCTCGGTGTATATCCTGTCTTTTTTTGTTTCAACCTTTTTTTGTTTTGTTTTGATTTGTTCCCCTTATTTTTTTTATAGGTCCTCTTGACAGCCCCAAAAAACTTTATTTTACCGAATCTCCACAATTCTTGTTGACACTATTATTATATTCTCGGCTTCATTTTTTTCTCTTTTTTTCACTCTCTTTTTTTGTTGAAAAATTTGCTCCAGAACAGAATTAATGGGTATTTTTTAGGCCAAATTAAAAATAGAATTCACTCATTTTTTAAGGTTAAAATCTTGTTGGAATTTAATTCCTAACATAAGCTCTTTGACATGAAATATTAACATAATTAAACAAATTATGGGTGAATGAGAAAATGATTTCAAAGAGAACTTGGTTGACATGTTTTTGGTGTTTATAAAAACCCTTTAAAAGAACTATATTCCACATGGAAAAGAAACAAAATTTTCTTAGTGTTTATATATTAGAAAGTTAAGAAGTTAAAGTCGGGTTCAAAGAGCACCCAAGTTTTTAGAGGGGAGTGGTCCTAAGAAAAATAGGGTTTGGGCTTAAACCCATATGTGAGTTATGTTAAATATATTTGGCCTTGGAACACACGGACACGTGGCCAACCCGACTCGACTCTAGGCCTAGGTATGAGTTTGAGTTTATTGTAAAATAATTTTTTGGGTTATAAAAAATTATTTTTTGCCAACTAAAATTTAGGTTTGGGTTTGTTGCATCAAGAATTATTCTTCCAGCCCAATGTCTTATCCAGTCTAGCCCATGTTTTGTTAAGTCCAATCAATAAAAAAATAAGTTGATTAATTTCTTCTAGAAACATTTTCTGTAAACCTAAATAATTTTTCAGCTAAAAAACATCAAATTTATGACCAAAATGTTCGGATTTAATTGTTGTTTTATGGTGAGTTATCAAAGTTGATATGTCATGAATTAGTTGTGGTTATTACTAGAACCGATTCTTTATTTTTTTATCTTCTAAAATCCACTGTAAAAAAAGAGAGGTGAAGGAAGAGTTTTCAACAATGTTTTTTTTCCCAGATTTTACACACTCTTCCTTGTCTCAATTTTAGTGTTTTCTCCTCAAATTTTAAGCTTTGACTTTCCTCTAAAATCTAGAGCTTAGGTTCATTTTGTTGAGAGATACTCTAATCTTTGGTTCATAAACCTTATTTCGTAGTGCATCTAAATAAAATGGTGGTGTTGGAATTTTGGGAGACTTATTACAAATATCCTAGTTGTATCAAGTGGGAAGCAATAAATTCTTAAGAACAAAGAATTCATCTTTGATAACAATAAAAACTTCATCATTTTAAAGTCCTTTAACAAGTAAGTATTCTTTCTTGTTTTAATCTAAACAAAGATATATTATTTGATTAGTATGCAGGGTAGGTCTTTGATTTGATATCAATTGTAAGTTTGGATATATGCTTAATTTTCATGTTAGAATCCTTTTATAATATTTGTTTTTAAAGCATGTTTGTCATTAATTATTTTATTGCATGCTTAAATTTTTAAACATGTATAAACTCTAGTATTTTATTGGACAACTTTTGTTTAGCATGCCTTCATAACGATAAACTAAACAATCCTTGCTCACTAGTTTAATAAATCATAATATTTTATGGTCAACAATATTGAGGTTTATCTATTTGAGTTTTTATTTTGATTAATTCCTAGTGAAAACTAGTTTTATTGTTATATTAAAATTTTAACTTATATCTAGTTGTATATATTCATGTTTTATATTAATCTTTTTAGTTTAATGCATGTTATCCTTATGAACTATTCTTTTAAATAAATGGTTATATGTTTGTTTAGTTTATACATGAGTTTTTCTATTTTCTATGGTATGATCATGCCTTTTGTTTAATTGTGTTATAACCTAAATTTGACTCATCTTTTCAAAATATTTTTAAAAAAATCAAAAAATAAAAAAATTCAAAAAATTGTGTTGTCGATATATTTCAGCCATTCACACATTTATTTTATAATTTTCAACTATGTTTTTCTTTTTGATGTCTTTTTCAAAAAATCAAAATTCAAAAAAATATTTTTCCGATGCCTCATGCCTATTTTATAATTTTAAACCTCTACAAAAAAAAAACTTTAAAAGGAAAAAAAATCCAAAAATATGCTTTCGATGTATTCCATCCATTAATGCATACATTTCATAATTCTTGATTTCTTATCGAATTGATGTTAACATTATTTTTGAAAAATCAAAATATAAAAAAAATGAGAAAATCAAAAATCAAAATGAAAAGCAAAATGGATAAAAGGTTAAAGTGCAAAATAACAGAAATGAAAGACTAAAGTGAAATTGAGTTACTTGGAGGTCAAGTAATTGAATAGAAAATTACAAAAAAAAGTTAGACTATAATTAGAAGGGTAAATATTGTGAGAGGAAGGGGGAAAAGGAGAACCCTAATCATGAAAAGAAGAAAATTCCTAGCTAAAAAACCTTTAGCCTCCATAAAAACAACTTAGAGAGAAGAAAAGGAAGGGAAATTCTTCATCTTCTCTCTCGCAAAAACCTAACTTATATCTCTCTTATTTCTCTTCCACACCAACTCCAGCTAACCACCCATACCTTTCACTGCCCACCACGAGTTTTTTCATGGCATCCCTAACAACAGGACAACCTATGGTGGCCATAAATAAATGAGAAACTGAGAGAGAAAAAATAAAAACAAAACAACAGTGAAGGATATAAAAAGATAGTAGAACACCAGAACTTCAAATCATCTGATCTCTTTTCATCCGTTACTTACCTACACCGTCAGCACCAAGTGGTGGCGCAACCTGCAGGGTTGTCGACATGCCTCCCATCTCTACTATTAAATCCAAAGACACGTTGCAACCAAAACTATCCAGAAACAATTATAGTAGAGGGATAAAAAAGGTTGAAATTTGAATGATCAAATCTTTATCACTAAACATCGATGATCGAACCACTACCACCAATAGAAAGCATAGGAGGTGATGTAGTCTACAGGGTGGTCAACGCACCACCTCTCTTCGTTATTAATTTGAATGACATGATGTAATTCTAGTCGTCGTTGCCAATATTTATAGCACTATTCTAGCCACTCAACCTAACTCTAGCTAACCTGGGAGGTCCATTTTGAACCCATAACATCTTTTAAATAATTATTTTGATTTATTGTTTATTTTTATATGTGTTATGATGAAGATTTTTGGATTGATTGTGTTTGTGTGTGCACACTTGATTGATTATGTTTGTGTGTGAAAACTTGAATTTCTTATGTGATTAGTTTCCTAACATGATGTGTTTAATGGATAAATATGCATTGGGAATGTATTCAATATGTTGTCAAATTTGTTTTTTTTTGTCTTTGCGTATTTTAGCCGAATCCCTCAAGTTGCATATTGTTATTTTCTTTTTGTAATAGAAGCACTTCGCATTGTCATTTAGTTCAAATAACATACAAAAGTTTTTTCTCCGTTCATGCATGTATGTTTATATCATATGCGTTTTGTACTTTGGTTACAAAATCCATTAAGGGTTTCGGCCCATATTAAAAGGCCTTGCTTAGAAAATGCCAACATTTCAATGTTTTAAAAAATGCTTCCTTTTCTAAATTGTGTTTACTTAATCTCCAATAGAATTTTTCAATTTTGATATGTTATTCACATTCAATATTCAAGGTAAATGATCTTATAACAAATCATGACTTTGGATGTTGATTGAGAATAGTAACTTCATTCTATATTTGATTTTTAAAAATCAAGATCTTCTTTTGAGATACATAAGTCAAATGCTCATTAACGATTCCTAATATAAATAAACCCTGAAAGGTTGTTACTCTTATGTGTCGATTAGGTGTAACAAGAAATTGTTCACTAACAATGGTTATACATAGATGAGTCTCTACTAATTGGTATGTGTAAGTATTGGTTAGGGGCAACACTCTAAAATTGAATAATAAATATGGTTGTTCATATAACAACACACCTAAGAATAAATAAACCCATAAAGGTCATTATCAAACTTTTAGTCCAAAAAGGACATTCAATATCACTAAATTTCTTTTTCAAGCAGATGAATATATAATAGCTATTTGGATGTTTAGGACTGTTGTATAAAATCACATTTAACCAAATACAAGCGAATCTAGTACTATAGGATAAATGAACATTCCTCAATCGTTGTCTATTGATCGTGGTTGCATAAATAAATGTTTATCAACAACCTATCTAGGTTTAGTGTTGGGCCAATTGAGCTCTATGTAAGCCCATCCCAGTTACTTTAAAAGACCACTAATAGTTATAGGTCTCGATCAAGAGTAACTGGCTATAGATATGTTACTAATTATTATTAGAGTGAATAAACCTTCACCGGTTATCATATTGATAGCAACTGGGAATGAAAAAAATGATCAGGACTTTAGAATGGATAGGCTAAAGCTCAACCATCCACCTTATACTGAGGGTTTTGCAATACATATATTCTTACACATGTAGATAGACCACTAATATATTAAGCATGACAAACCCATTAAGAATAAAAGTTAAGTACCAAAATTAAAAGAATTAATTAAGTTCAAGGGCTTAATTAAACTTGCAATGAGTTTTGTTGACTCAATCAAGTATTCAATTAAAGAAACATTAAGTTTGAAGGCCTAATTCGGGTCAATTTACAATAAATAAAAGATCAGGGATCTAATTGAAACTCTGGATAGCCTAATTGGTGCAATCAGGTGCTTAATTGAAAGGAATCAAAAGTTTAAAGGGGGAATTAATGATGAAATTAAAAATATTGAAGACCAATGATCATATCGTAAAAAACATGAAAAATTAAGGGTCAAAATTGACGTAATCAGGGAATTAATTGAAAGAAATAATGTCGAATTTAATAAAATCAAAAGATTAGGGATTACATTGAAAACAAAGAAAAGAATGAATTAAAAGGAACAAATGGTGTTGTTTGGTACCATTGTTCATTTTCTTCTTTATTTTCCCATGAATGAGCTAGAAAGAGACCCTTTTACAAAGCCATTTAATGCACCTCTTACGTCTTAGGTAAGATAAAAGGCATGCTCATTTGGTTGACCTGACATTGTATTATGCCTCCAGCATGGTTCTTGTCGAGTGGTCACCCCAGAAGCAGTTGCAATGCTGGTCCAAGACCCCTAACTCAATAAACATTTGACAATCTGGTTCGAGAGTACAAGGTTTTGTTGGTTTGTTATGAAAGGCTAGGATTGATCAAGCGGTTAGGAAGATGAGGACTTAAACCAAGAAAAAAGCTGATACCCATCTCTTACTCTCCTATAAATAACAACCCAGTTAGTTTAAAACGAGGGGGCCCCGAGGGGAAGAAACAAATAGAGAGCTGAACCTAACACCACACCAACACAAACTACCTTTTTTTTATAGAAACAATCTTGTTTCAGCTAAAAGCATGACACAATCTATGTATGGTCGGGAATAATAGTAGTCTTCTCCATGTCGATAGCCTCATAGCAACTAAGTAGCCTTATCTTCCTTGTTCTAGTCGAGAGTAACAAAAAACCTAATCCAAGTCCAGAGAAGTAGTTTGGAGTAGTTTAGTTCATCCTCATAACAAATCAGTACAGTTTTTTTAGTGGCAGAAGTTCCAAGTCTTAGTAGTCTTACTTCTCTATTTTTTTCCATCGAAACTGTCGCGGGGGGCAACGTCGGGACTGACACGTTTTTATATATGATGACGCCTCCTGATAAGGTGTGTCTTGTTAAGAAAGGAAAGAGTTTGAGTTTAATTATAAAATTATAATAAAGGTTTAGGAGTCACCACTTAGTATTATGGTTACTAGGAAACCTATGGTCTGCAAGAGTCTGAGTAAGGAATTGGTTATACAAGGAAAAATGCATCCCCCCCAATGCACCCTACCTAAGGTAAGTTGCATTGTTGTTTGATTGTTTTTCTAAGTCAAGTTCCTATCTATTGATCTTTTTCTAAAATCTAAGACAAATCTCCTTTCGTGAGAAAGTCTCTACCTTATTGGGTGAAGTCCTAACCGTTTTAGAGTCCAAATTTTAGTTTCGCATTTATTTTCACTTTGTATCTTTAGTACCTGAGGGTGTACTCTATTGTGTAGTTTTACACCCTCACATATTAAAGTTTACATCTGAACCCTAATATAAAAATGAACAAAATGATTGGTAAATGGTTTTTGATATTTTGGTCAAATCCTAATAAATAATCATAAACTGATTACAATATCCATTTCTTTTTGCTTTTTTAAGACATGAGAAAGATGCAATTTTTTTGCTTTTGCTTTTGAAAATATGCTTGAAAAACTTTTTAGAATTTGGCCGTATGCATGAAAACAAAATATATTTTTTTATTTTTGAAAAAGAGAAATTAATTTAAAAGTTTTGAGATTTTTTTTGAATTTTTAATTTTTTTAAGAAATGTTTCGGAGAAAACCGAATATTTTAATACTAGATTTGTATCTTACAATGTAAAAATATAAACCAATATTATATAAAATTGGTCGAAAAAACATGCGAGAAAATTACAAATTTTTTTAAAAGACTTTTGAATTTTTTTTAAAATTTTTTATAATAATATTATATCATATTATTATTAAATATAATGGTTGGACCCAACCTAGTCAACTGAGTTGAACCTAGCCAAGTTGGGCCGACTAGCAGCCCAACGGGTTTGGTCTCTTCTTTTCTTTGTTTTTGTTGGGCTGGGCTGCAACAAGTCCAACCCTGCCTTGGGGGGTTAATTATTTCCCCCTACATGCAATATGAATTCTCGTTCTGCATGCAGACATCAACCATATAAGGGGGAGGAAGAAGAAGGGGAAGAAAAGGGAAGAAGGTTACCTGGCTTGAGGGCCATAACAACGGTAAGGATGTTTGGTCGGTGGCTTAGAAGGCTTTAGTGGAGGAAATGGTGGCCGGTGTCGGCTATGGGGGGAGGAAATAAAAAACTACAAAGGAGAGGGGAAACATGCGATGACTGCTTCTAACATGAGGTGGCTGGTTGGAGGTCAAGTGGGTGGCTCTTAGCGAAGTTGTTGGTGGAGAGACTAGTGTCAAGGTCGTCATGGCTAAGGGCATGAAGGGAGAGGGAGAGGGAGAGGGAGAGGGAGAGGGAGAGAGAGAGAATGATAATGGTAAAGAGAAAAAAAAACAGGGAACAATCTAGTTTTTTATCTTAGAACCAAAATTCTCCTCAATCAGGCCATGAAATCCACATCTATTTGTAGGGGTGGAAAAGAGACATTTGATCTCCACTAGTGTCAAATCTTGGCCCTTGGTTCGACCGGAAAGGATCCCAATTGTCGGTTGAAGTAAGCATCATAGGCTGCCAGGTTTGTTGTAAAAGAGGGGCTAGTCGAGTTGGCCACTTTAGAGCACTTGTCATCATTTTTGTGGTGTCGGTCTACTAGAACTTACCACACTAGGGGGTAGTCAGATGCCATGTGATTATTTTTCTGTAAGTTTTATCCAATTTGGTGAAGAAACGAAGCGTTAAATGCCTTGGAAAGTTGGTCACTCAAGCAGCTTTTATGTAGAAGAAGACGAACAATCAAGTCCAAAATGATGCCAGTTTGGTAAATTTCACTTTAGCCCTTTGATTTTTGATTTATTCTTAGTTACACTCCTAGTTGGCTTCAAACTTTAATTTTATGCAATTGTACCCTTTGTCGCACCCTCCCGAGAGCTCGACGTCGCGGCGACCCATCCTTCATTTGCGGGGATTGATTGTTGGGGTCTTTCTGTTGTGAAAAAGGGAGTCGCCACCTAGTATTATGGTCACTAGGAAACCTAACTGGTCTTTCAGAGATTCTAAGGCAAGGACTGGTTGCGTAAAGGGAAGGTATTAGCACCCCTAGTACGCCCTACCTAAGGTAAGCTGCTTGGTGTTTGATTTGTCTTATAACTGTTAATGTGTTGATGTTCTCTAATCCCATCAGTTTCCTAGGATAAGTCTGCTCTGATGAACGAAATCTAGGGTGCTTTAAAAACCTATTTTTATCTTAGTGTTTTATACTCTCACGGCTCGCAAACCATGGAGTAAAAAAATTTGAAATGTCCTCGATTATAATCAAGGCTTCTTTCAAGGATGTGTGCGGATTTATTATTCCTAGAAAATTATTTTGGATATTTACCACTCCGGATTTCTTTATCCAAACATTAACAGTGAATAACAACAAATTATCCCCAACAATATTTTGGATATTCGTCCTTTAAGGATTTCTTTATCCAAACATTAGTGGTGAATAATAACAAATTATCCCCAATAATATTTTGGATATTCATCCTTTAGGGATTTCTTTATCCAAACATAAGTGGCGAATAATAGATGAATTCCCCAAAAATAAGATTTTTATATTTTTTGGAATATTGGCCAATACCCTTTGGAGTTTTACAAACATGTTGTAAAAATCCAGAAATGCAAGAAAAATGATTTTGGTTGTGTTTAAGAAATCCATGCGAAAACACATTTTTGAAACTTCAAATATTTGTTTTTTAGATAAAAGACGTAAAAACAATGTTAGGGTATTGGCCGTATGCATGAAAACAAAACATTTTTATTTTTTGATATCTTGACGAAAACCGGTATTTTCATACCGAATTTGTATTTTTACAATATAAAAATACAAACCATATTGATCCAAAATACAATAAACATAATTTGAGAACATCACATATTTTTTGAAATAATTTTGAAGAAGATTTCATTTTTTATTTTTTTTATTTATTTTTTATTTTTTTTGGGTTGGGCCCCGCCGCCCATGTGACTGGACCGACCTAGCCACTGCATAGGCTGGGCTGGGCCTAACAAGCCCGGCTGTTCTTGGACCATGCCAATGGCCAGCCCCTCCAGTCCGCACTTTGCACGTGTAATATTTTACGCGTGCATGAACAATGCGAAGGTAATTAAATCACCTTCGCACTTGTTCATCACCTTCCTTTGCATTACGAGCATTACGGTGCATGACACAAAAAAACGGGATAACGAGTGTTGCAACGGTGATGGTTTCCTTAGATTTTCTTTTTCATTTCGCATATTAACACAACATTATACGAAGAAGGCGGCGGGCATACCTGGTTTTTGCGAAGACGGCGAAGATGGTGGTGCTTGATATCTCTCACCGTGTCCTCTGCTTCTGTTCGGTCAGCTCCTCTTCTCTCCCTGTTACTCTCTCGCTATTTGTCAATCTCTCTTCTACTTCCTTACGTTCTCCTTTTCTGTATTCCCTTCTCCGTGGTTCTTGGCGTGGCTGCTGGAAACCTTCCTCCTAGTGTTGCTTTGCTGTCTTGTGAGGATGGAGGAGGCGATGAGGTCGTTGGCGCGTCTTGGTGCGGCTCCCGGCGTTGCTGCTGCTGCTTGGGATGGAGGAGATCTTTGCGGTCGTTAACAGTGGTGTGGCTCCGGGCGTTGCTGCTGCTGCTCCTCTCCTGGTGTTGCTCTTCTGGCTGCTGGGATGAAGGAGATGCTACGGTCGTTAACGGTGGTGTGGCTCCTGGCGTTGCTCGCTCTTCTCCTCTCCTGGCATTGCTGCTGCTGCTGGGATGGAGGAGACGCTGCGGTCGTTGGCGGTGGTGTGGCTCCCGGCGTTCTTCGCTGCTTCTGGCGGCGTTCTTCGCTGCTCGGGATGGAGGAGATCTTTGCGGTCGTTAACGGTGGTGTGGCTCCTGGCGTTCCGCTTCTTGCTCCTCTCCCGGTTTCCTTCCTCTCTTTTGCCTCCTTACTCTCTTCCCTGCTCTCCTTTGTTTCCTTTTCTCCCGTTCAAAAACTGAAACCTCTCTTCCTTCCCTCTTTTTTTCAAAAGCCCTCTCTCTCGTTCAACAACTCTCCCCCCTTTTTAAAAAAAAAAACTCCCTTTTCTGCAGCTGCTAAGAGCTGTATTTATAGGCAAAGGGGGAAGCTGGGACGCGCCGCGCATGGGGAGCGGGGGGACACCGAGCGAAGTCTCCAATAGGCGTGGCCTTGCGGGCGCGCTGCGCCGCTTTCCACTCCTAGGGTCTCCATCTGCATGCTGCGGGGATGGAGGAATAATGCCGTTTGCTTTGGGTTCTGCTCCCCTTTTTATTATTATTATTAATTATATTTGCAGGGACCCCAAAAAAAGGTTACAAACACGCGGCAGAATTTTCACTTCCTCATCGGGTATTCAAACGTGCATATCTTGAGCTTCTGATATCGAAATTGAGCGATTCGAAAGCCCAAATTCATCTATGTGTGTAGGACTACAACTTTCACGAAGGATTCAAGGTGAGATATAACTGTTTTACCAGAAAGGATCGGGCCGCAAACCGGTCGGTAAAAATGGTCTCCCGATCCGATTCAAAACCGACGAATGTCGAGCGTCCCGATATGACCGAGAGTATCCTAAGAATGAACCAGAAAAATCGTGATGGCAGCAGAAATTTCGGTGCAAAACTTGGGTCAAAATCCTGCTCGCGGTGGGAATTCTCTACTTTCACGTCGATATTCAAACATGAATATCTCGAGCTCTCGATATCGAAATCAAGCGATTCGAAAGCCCAAATTCACCTATGCATCCAGGACTACAACTTTCACGAAGGATTCCGGGTGAGCTATAAACGTTTTATAGGATAGAAACGGGTCGCAATCCGGTTGGTCACAAAGGGTCTCCCGATCTAAATTCGGGAACCGACAATGCCAAGCATCCTAGTTCGACCGAGAGTCTCGCCATAAGAACAGTGAGCTCTAGGACCCGATAAAGGTGTAGGTCCATTCTTCAACATGTCACGAGTGACATAAATCGAGTTGGGGAGGGTCGATATTGCATGAAGCCCGGTCGGAATCGGGGCCTAAGTTGGAACAAAAAATATTGCGGCGGCAAGCAGAACCGGGTTTTTTTACTTCCACTTTTGAGGGATTTATTCACCCTTAAAGACCCTATAAAAAAGGAATGAATTTGGCATTATGAAGACTTCGATCGGTCTAAGAAAACCCGATGATTTTGGCGACAAAGGGGAAGGATAAAAAGAGCGAAAAACAACTCAAACGAGAGTTTCGAAAAAAATATTTCTTTCATTTGCTTTTGTCAATCTTCCAAAGAAACATGGGGTCCAAAAATGAGTAACAACACCCTTGATAAAGTTCAATTTAAGCCCTGGATTTCAACACCTTTTTTATTTTGGTCATTGGTCTCAAATTTCTTCAATTTAGCCCCTAATTTACCATTAAACTTTTAAATTTCTTTAATTTCACCCCGATTTCAAGATTCGGGTCCCTAGAGTTTAATGTCTTTTGCAAAATGATCCTTGGCTATTAATTTTTACAATTTAGCCCTTAATTGACCCCAAAGCTTTGATTTTCTTGCAATTGTACCCCTAATTTTAATCAATTGATTTTGTAAAAATGAAATTTGGTCTCCAAAAATTCTAATCCTCTCAATTAAGTCCAAATTAGCCTCTCAAACTTAATGTTTCACCAATTAAACCCCTAAAAAAATTAATTTGACCCATTTAAAGTACAATTAAGTCCTTACACTTAATTAAGTCCTTCAATTGGACTCAAATTAACTCTTAAACATAAACAAACATGGGGTCCAAAAATGAGTAACAACTTTGCCCCTCTTTACAATGCTTACGAAGCCAAACTTGTCAAGTGCTTCGCGTAGTAAGTGTTGTAAAGATAAACCGTCCGATCCCGCCGAAATCTCAACTGCCTTTCCTAAACAATGGTATCCCTATCAGATTTTCTAGAAAAACTCCAAAATTTGAAATGGTCTCAATATCGGGTGACCTGCTCATCTTAAGATTCTTAGAAAACTCCACGCTTTTCTAAGAAACGGTCTCAATATCAGGTGACCGGCCCATCTTAAAATTCTTAGAAAACTCCACGCTTTTCTAAGAAACGGTTTCAATATCGGGTGACCAGCCCCTCTTAACATTCTTTAGAAAACTCCACGCTTTTCTAAGGAATGGTCTCAATATCGGGTGACCTGCCCTTCTTAAGATTCTTAGAAAACTCCACGCTTTTCTAAGAAACGGTCTCAATATCAGGTCCCGGTCCATCTTCAAATTCTTAGAAAACTCCATGCTTTTCCAAGAAACGGTTTCAATATCGTGCAACCGGCCCCTCTTAAAATTCCTAGAAAACTCCACGCTTTTCTAAGGAATGGTCTCAATATCGGGTGACCACCCCTCTTAAAATTCCTAGAAAACTCCACGCTTTTCTAAGGAATGGTCTCAATATCGGGTGACCAGCCCCTCTTAAAATTCTTTAGAAAACTCCACGCTTTTCTAAGGAATGGTCTCAATATCGGGTGACTCTGCCCATCTTAAGATTCTTAGAAAACTCCACGCTTTTCTAAGAAAAGGTCTCAATATCGTGTGACCGGCCCATCTTAAAATTCTTAAAAAACTCCATGCTTTTCCAAGAAACGGTTTCAATATCGTGTAACCGGGCCCTCTTAAAATTCCTAGAAAACTCCACGCTTTTCTAAGGAATGGTCTCAATGTCGGGTGACCTCAAGGAATGAAGTAGTGCTAGCTCACCAATCTCCTCCGTAGTTCCGTTGACCTTGGATTTTGTATCTCAGTGGTTCCCAAACACTTGGAACTAGCTTGGTTTTTGCCACCTTTCCCGTAAGGTTAATCTTTATGACAAGATAGTATGCATGCTTTTGTTACCTATTTTTGAAACATAGGTCCCCCTTTCCATTGTAGCCGTCTTTGAGCTCCTGTTTCCATTTATTTGCATGTCCCGTCCTTTTCGAACCGTAATATATTCCACGCGCTACACTTCCTATCCTCTTGGTGAAGAGGTCTTTGGTTTCTTCTGGGGCCCTTTCTTGCTCCATTGAGCATTGTCTTTTATTATTATTTTAAAAGGAAAACTCAAAAGATTTGGTTTTGTTCATGAAAACTGAAACTTTCAATACAATTAGCAATCCCCATAAAAGATGCTTTTTCGAAGTTTTCATGATGATACCTCTTTTGGGCTTTGGTTAACTTTGGGCCCCTATGCGCACTTCGTGCGCTCCTTGCCCCTGTGTGGTGTGCAAAAATATGTCAAGTTTTGATTTGATTTGATTCTTTCCAATTGATGGAGTCATCTCCTTAGTGTAAGAAAAGAGTTTGTTTAAGTAAAAGATTTCAAATGCGATGAGATCATGCTTTTTATGAAGAAAGGTTTAGAAAATTCATGGCCAAACTTTATTTTATTGATTGGGAGATTATGGAATACATCAAGCATAATATTTCCTTACGTAGTCGAAATTCACTGGCCTAACTAGATCTTCTCCATCCATTCTAGATAACAAAGAAAGCTCCTCCCGAGAATGCTTTCTTCACCACGTAAGGGCCCTCATAGTTCGGCGCCCATTTACTCGATCTTCTCCCGGTAAAGGCAATATTTTCTTCGCACAAGATCCCCTTCGTGGAATCCTCGAGGTCGAACCTTTTTGTCGTATGATTTGGCCATCCTTCTTTGGTAAAGTTGATGATGACAGATTGCGGCTATCCTCTTTTCACCGATCGATTCAATTTGCTCATATCTAACTTTTGCCCATTCTACCTCTTCCAAATTTCGTAGTCTACCAAGACTCTCAATGAGGGGATTTCCACCTCTAAAGGCATAACCGCCTCCATTCCATATACCAATGTGTATGGGGTGGCTCCCGTCGAGGTTCGGATCGCGGTGCGATACGCATGAAGGGCAAATGGCAACATCTCATGCCAATCCTTATAGGTGACTACCATCTTCCCGAATAATCTTTTTGACATTCTTGTTAGCGCCTTCTACCGCACCATTCATCTTTGGTCTATACGGCGAAGAGTTGGAATGCTTGATTTTCCATTTAGCACGAGTTCTATTATCATCTTGCCATTGAAATTCCGGGCATTATTAGTGATAATCTTTTCTCGTGGACCATATCGACAAATCAAATCTCTCTCAATAAATTTCTTCACTACTTTTTGTGTCACATGAGCAAATGACCCGGCTTCTACCCATTTTGTAAAGTAGTCGATAGCCACGAGAATAAACCTATGACCATTGCTGGCTTTTGGGTTTACGAGTCCAATCACATCAATTCCCCACATTGCGAAGGGCCATGGAGATGACAAGTTAAATAGAGGAGCTGGAGGGGCGTTGATTTTGTCACTGTATACTTGGCACTTATGACATTTTCGGACATAGTCGATGCAATCCTTTTCTAACGTCATCCAGAAGTAACCGGCTCTTTGTATCTTCCTAGCCATCACGTGTCCATTAGCATGGGTTGAGCAAATCCCTTCATGGACTTCTCGCAACGCGCTTTTTGCCTCAAACCCATCCAAACATCTCAACAAAGTCCCGTCGGATGATTTCTTATACAAAATCTCCCCATCAAGATAAAAATCCATTGCCAACCTCCTCAAGGTCTTCTTGTCGATTTTGGATGCCCCCATGGGATATGCCTGGTTTTGGATGAAATTCTTGACATCATAGTACCAAGGGTTTCCATCCACTTCTCTTTCGATCGAGCAACAATGAGTCAAGGTTATTTCGATATTGATGTGTACTTGGTTGTACCTTGTGCCCAAAGTCTATTTTGGCCATAGATGCTAGTGTAGCCAAAGCATCCGCAAAGTGGTTTCCTTCCCTTCCTAGATGGGTGAACTCTATTTCCTCAAATTCTCCAGTCGGCTTAGACAGTATTCTTGGTAAGGCCTTAACTTCTCTTCCTTGGTTTGCCATTCTCCTTTTATTTGGCAAATGATCGCATTGAGTCTCCATACACATCTATCTTTCCGATGTTTAGCTCCAATGCGGCCTCTAAACCGAGAATGCAAGCTTCATACTCAGCCGTGTTGTTGGTGCACCCAAATCGTAGCTTGACCGAAACCGGATACTCGCTTCTTATCGGAGAGATTATCACCGCACCCGCTCCGTTACCACATGCATTTACAAGACCATCAAAGTACATAATCCACCAATCTGATTTCTCTTCCTCGATTGCAAGCACATCTTCATCGGGAAAGTCAAAGTCTAATGACTCATAATCTTCCATAGCATGGTCAGCTAGGTGATCGGCAATAACGCTCCCTTTCACAGCTTTCCTTGTCATATATACTATGTCATACTCAGCCAATAGAACTTGCCATCTTGCAATTCGGCTAGATAGATAGGGTTTTTCACAAATGTACCTCAACGGGTCTAATTTGGAAATTAACCACGTAGTGTGATACAACATATACTGACGTAATCTCTTTGCGGCCCATGTCGTGCGCAACACAACTTCTCAATCACAAGTATACCTAGACTCACATTCCGTGAACTTCTTGCTCGAGATAATAAATGGCCCTTTCCTTCCTTCCGGTTTCATCGTGTTGCCCAAGCACACATCCCATTGCTGTTTCTGTTACCGTTAGGTATAATATCAATGGCCTTTTTGGCACAGGAGGAACAAGTAGGGGCGGATTCAACAAGTATTGCTTGATTTTCTCAAAAGCTTCTTCACACTCTTCATTCCAAATTCCAGTGGTTCTTCTTCCTTAACAGAACGAAAGATCGGGTCACAAGTCGTGGTTAATTGAGATATAAACCGAGCAATGTAATTCAACCTTCCTAAGAAACCTCTCACATCTTTCTCGATCTTGGGAGGCGGCATAGATTGAATAGCCTTTACTTTGTCGGGATCCACTTCTATCCCTTTGTCACTCACCACAAATCCCAATAACTTCCCAGATTTCACCCCGAACGAACACTTTGCCGGGTTAAGCCTCAACTTATATTTCCTTAGTCTTTCAAACAATTTCTTCAATATTTGGACATGATTCTCTCCCTCTCTAGATTTAGCAATCATGTCATCCACGTATACTTCAATCTCTTTGTGCATCATGTCATGAAACAAAGTCACCATAGCCCTTTGGTAGGTGGCCCCAACATTCTTTAAACCAAATGGCATGACTTTATAGCAAAAGGTTCCCCACGGTGTTACAAAGGTTGTCTTCTCTTTATCCTCTTGCGCCATTTTTATCCGATTGTAGCCCCGAAAATCCATCCATAAAGGAATATGTGGAGTCAAGCTCGCATTATCAACTAACATATCTATGTGTGGTAGAGGGAAATTATCTTTAGGGCTAGCCCGGTTTAAGTCCCTAAAGTCCACACAAACTCGATTTTACCTTCCTTTTTGGGTACCACCACTATGTTTGACACCCACTTGTGGATACTTGACTACTTCCAAAAAACCAATGCGTTCCATTGCTTTTCAATTTCTCGCTTTTACTTTGATTAAGATCTCCGGATGAGTTCTCCTTAACTTCGCTTAATCGGCTTGCATCCTTCCACCAAGTGGTATCCTATGTACTACGATGTCCGTATCCAAACCAGGCATATCTTCGTAGGACCAAGCAAAGACATCTACGTAATCTCGGAGCAGTGCAATCAACTCTTCCTTCTCTTCAGGAGTGATCAAAGTCCCTATTTTCAGCTCTCGCTTGATTTCTTCATTACCTACATTTATGATTTCAAGTTCCTCTTTAGCGGGCCTCCAAGCCTGCTCGTGCTGTTCTATTAATTTTGTTAATTCCCAAATGTTTTTCTCCTCCCATTCCTCATCTTCTACAGCTACTATGTATTCTTTAAAGTTTGGCCATTCATTCTCAATGTAAAGTGCAGTGTTGTTGTGGAGGATCCGCTTTCGTGGTTCCCCGAAAGCGGAAAGTGATGTGTAAATGCACAAGTAAGACATCAAGATGAATTTTGAAAATGCATGATCTCATTAAAAGGAAAAGATTGGCTCAAAAACAAAAATAAAATCCAATTGACATCTTAAGCCTCGATTGTCAATGAATAAAAACAAAAATAGAAAAGGGTAAACAACATAGATAAAATTATAATCTAACAAATCATTGTTGATTACATTTTGAAAACCAATGGAGCTTCTTGGGTCTCCCAATTCTGGAACGTTTCTCCTTCGGCCAGCTTTCGAACGAAAGTCCTGACGATGACTTCTTCCAATGTATGGATGGTTAATTGTGGCAACTCTTCATCCCTTCTTCCGCATTCAATTTTCTCAAGAATGTTCTTGACTTGGTCTTCCTCCGAGTGTTTATGTTCATTGAAGAGAGCTTCGAAAGAGGTTTCCATGTCCCTTATCGAAGTTGCATCACATATGCAGGCCTTTGGAAATGAAATCCTAATTGGAGGGATGGCTAAGCTTTCTTCTTCGAGGCTTCCTTCCTTCAATCCTAGCCAATCTCTTCTCCCTTCTTGCACCAGCCACTCGCTTGTAATCCTCCTTCTTGGGCTTATATCCAAGCCCAAACCTCTCGTTCTGCAGCTTTCAGTTTGATTATATCCATCCATTCAAGCCTTCCTTTCTCAATGTCATATGGGAAAGGAATCTTGTGTTTCAAAAAACTTTTAGCGGCCATTTTGGTGGCCTCCGAGATTTCTGGCTTCCTCACCACAGTGTTCTCGGGCACCCACTCGGCATTCACAACCTCAAATGCATGAAGGTTTCCATCCTTGCAATCTTCGCCTTCAATGAATGGAACCGCGACATTTCTTACCATTGATATAGTCTCCTCAGCCTTTAACAAGAAACCGAGCACCATTGGCAATATACTTCAAACATTGATGTAGCGAGGAGGTGACAGCTCCGCGAATGTATCCATGGCCTTCCTAACAACATACTATAAGAAGGGTGGATATCCATCACTTGAAGGGTTACTAGAAAGACTTGTGGACCCACGACTAGTTCGACCTCAATTGTCCCTATCACTTGCCTTGGCGAGCCATCGTATGCTCTAGCCGTCATCACACTGGGTTGCATGTGTGAGGGATCCACCGGCATTTCATCCAAGATATGCCTTGGTAACACATTAAGGGCCGAGCCATTATCGATAAGAACTTTGCCGACGAGACAGTCTTTGCATCGGACCGTGACATATAAGGCCTTGTTATGCCCAGTTCCTTCAGTGTCAAGTTCATCTTCTGTAAAATATAAATAATTGGCGCATGGATCCTCCCTACTAGATGCTCCATAGTCTTTTGTTCAATATCTTGGGGTACGTAGGCCTCATTCAATACTTTTTGCAAAGCATTACGATGCGGCTCGGAGCTGAGTATTAATGACATGATGGAGATCTTGGCAGGGGTCTTCTTCAACTGATCCACTATACAGTACTCACTATGCTTCATCAATTTTAGGAACTCATTTGTTTCTTCCTCGATTCTGGTTTATTTACCTCAAGCTCTTTATCAAGGTCCAACACCTCCTTGCCCTTAGCCTTTCTTTGCTTTTCTACCTCTTCAGGTGTGAAACAACGACCACTCCGAGTTAGCCCACTTATCTCATTTTGGAACCATGACAAAGGAGTTTCGATATTCGAGGTATAACCATAATCTCCAGGCATCGCTCCATAGTCTACTTTGTTTGCATATGAGGGCTTAGTCAATACCAATTTCGAGAGCCCATTAGCTGTTGATTGGACTCTACATTTCCCCCAATTCTCTATCACCTCTATCTCTTCATTATCTTTTACGACCCTCAATCCTTAACTCTCCTAGAGTCAAGATTCTCACAACCTTTTGATGAAACTCAATACATTCATCAACGTGATGCCCTTTCTTTTTATGGAATGGGCAAAAATCGTCTTCCCTTATGCAATGTTCAGATGGTTTCTCCAAATGTCCAGATTGTACCAACATTTCATACAACCTTGCCATGGTCACTCTTAGCACCTTCCCTTTTCTACCGACCTCCATAGCATTCACTCCACTACCACCTCCAACATGTTTGGGTAGAGGGTTCGAATTCACATTAGGCAAATCTTCAAAAGTGACCCATCCGATTTTGATCAACTGCGATACCCTCTTCTTAAAAGCTACACAGTTCTCAATCTTTGTGACCCGTATTACCAAGATGGTATTCACAAGTCAACTCGGGGTTGTACCAGGTAGGGAAAGGCGGTTGCATAGGAGGTAATGGTAAGGGAGCTATCTGCCCAATACTTAGCAACTTGGCATATAACTCCTTTAGGGTTATCGGCAGAGGCGGTAATTGTTCTTCTAGTTGTCGGTTGTCTCTTCTTTGGTAATTGTTTTGGTTATAGGTGGGGAATTTTGTTTGATGGGGTTGGTTTGGGACGAGGGTTTGGAAAAGTTGATGCTAGTGATTTGGGAGGTAGGTGTTTGATAGTTTTGGTAGTTTTTGCCTTTCCTTTTATAACTCGTCTTCTAGGTTATTTACCTCGGTTTCCTTCTTCTTTCCAACAAAACCCCTCTTCTCTATAGGTTCCGCAATTCTCCCACTTCGGACTCCTTGCTCAATCCTTTCAAGAATTCGCACAAAGATCATAGAAATGTTTGAATGAGCTACCCATAAGATGTTCATAGTATGGGGCCCTAAAAGTATTGGCAAACAGTGTTACCATCTCCGTCTCTATTAGTGGAGGTTGTACATTGATAGCTTGGTCTCGCCACCTCTGAGCATAAGCCCTCACGGACTCTTGAGCTCCTTTCTCCATGGTAATCGACGGTCCTATCGGAGCAATCTCAAGATTGAACTTGTATTGCTTTAAGAAAGCATCTCGCGATCTGTCCATTTCTTAATCCTAACGTTGTCCAGCCTCATATACCAAATGAGGGCCGATCCTCGTCAAACTATCTTGGAAGAAGTAAATTAGCAACTTATCATCGTGGATAACTTCGCCATTTTGTTATAGTAGGACCGAAGATGGGTCTTTGGGCATTCCATTCCGGTATACTTAACAAACTCCGGCACTCGAACTTCTTTGGAATTACGATGTTAGGTACCAAACATACTTCAGCGGCCCTAATTGGGTCAAATAAATCATTCCCTTCAACTGCCCTTAGCCTATCCTCTAGGGCAGTCCATTTATCATACCCAACATGATCAGAGACTCTGACGTCTTGTGGATCCTCGTTTGTCAAATCCATTGTAATAGGGATTTGGATGGGCCGAGTGGGGATTAGGAAGCCGTTTTTATGTGGTGTATTTGCCCCTACGTCTATAGGCGCGACGGGGTTTTGAGTTGCTTGGTGGTGCTTTATCGGGTTGAGTAGACGTTCCCTCTCCATCTTTGGCTCTCAACATTTGCTCAAGCAAACTGGTCAGGTGTGCCACATCATTCCGAACTCCTTCAAGTTCCCTTTGGTACTGAGCTTCTGGTTGTGTCCTTTCTTCGTTTTCCATTCTTTTTCTTTGTCGAGTGTTGTGGATTTTAGAAGGGGGACCTATGTTTCTTAATCTGCGAATGCGTGCATAGATGTATGAGAAAATGCATGATTGAGAATGCTTTGTGTATTGGGTATGGATGCACCCTTCTTGTGAACGAATAATAGCCACCACCTTATAAACATAGGTTCTCGTCACATTGCTAGGAGTAATGCCTTTCAAGTCGTTTGCTTGAATCATATTCACCAAGAGACAGATTTTGCATAAGAAGATGGGTCAACGCCCTTTTCATTAATGCTTGATAAGTTTATTACATTAAAAAAGGAAATACAAAATATTTTTAACCCCTTTCCTCCACAAACTCTCTAGCCAAAGGTAAGAAGGTAAAACCACGGTTCTCAATCTTCCCTAGAAAAGCATCGGTTTCGGCTAGGCTTCGACGATAGCGAATGATGTCCCCTCCCACATTCCGCGCATTAATTCTAATAATTCGAGCATGTGCAGCAGCTTCATCCATTTGCTCATCTGTCTTGGTCATCTTTTCTATGAGCAACATATTGGTTCTGTTCAAAGCAGTGTTGTTGTCGTCGATTTGATCCTTGTGTTTTTCCATTGCTACTAGCTTCTCGTCCAAGTACTTCACCTTTTCGCGTTCCTTGTCAAGTTTCATCCTCATAACTTTTATCTCATTCTTCTTAAACGCTAATTCTGTTTCAACAGCCTCAAAACCTTTCCTTTTAGTTTCTTCTTTTACAATCCCCATTAAACGGCTTTCCAACTCCATATATTTCTTACTCAAATCCTCATACTTCCCAATCCTATCCATCAATTCGAACTGGACTTGTGCAAATTTTTCTTGGAAATATTCTCGCACTTCCTTGGCAATCGTTAAAGTCAATCTCCATTGCTTCAAGTTCGGAGCAACTTTGCATCCAATCCAAACTCATCTCTCTTAGCTCCTTCTCACTCCTTTCCCTAGCAATCTTCTCCTCCCCTAGCTTTAACTCAAGCTTTGTTATTCGCGCATCTCTAGATTGTATCTCGCTCATCTAGAAATGCTCTCCTTTTATCTTCGTTTAGCATCATTTCTTCCAACATTGCCTTGTCTTTTCTGCTTTTGCTCAACTCTGTCCGAAGTTTTTCCACTTGTCTTCTCAACTCTTCTTCATTATTGACCCTTTTCCTCTTAACGAGACTCTTCTATAGTTCGGGAGATTTGGCTTCTACACAAGGCATGGCTAAAGCGGCTAAGTCTCTCCATCTTGCATATCCTTCGCTTGCACTTGGATCCTTTAAACCTTCTATCTCAACCAAAACCAGATGCTTCCAATCTTGTTTGATGATCTCCAAAACTTCTTGTGCAATGGGATCTTTGAACAAACCAAAGAATTGAGCAATCCCTACGAATCCTTGGAACAAACTGCATGCCCCCAAGCCGCCTTACCACCGGGCGGGAGCATAACTCACATAACCCGTAATCCCTATCAATGGTACCCAACGTCTTTGTCCACAACTCATTAGGACTTTCACTGTCGTCACCCATGGGGCTCTCCACTTAAAATCACTATTAGGCAAACCTTCTAATTTGTCAACCCAACCTTGGTTGTCTAGATCTCCCCATTCTTCTTCTTCTACTAACTTCAGGGGTCTTTGGGTGAACCACCAAAAATTATTGAAGACAGGTTTTTTTGTTTCGATATGGCTAACCATCCGATATACAACAACTGCGTGCAACATCTCATTGCCCCTTTTCCGGTCCTCCTACAATGATTAAGCGTCAAGATGGTTTCAGCTAAAATAGCAACCACTGGATTGATTTGTGTATTCTCATACTCTACATAAGCGGCGGCCTCCAAACTCACTAAACCCGTCGACTTGGGAACAACACAAGGCCAAATATGCCCAAGGCAATCAATCTCTCTTTTTCTAATCCTGACTTCTTTTCCAGTTCAATTTCTAGCATCCTCCATTTCAAACCGGTAGCATTCTTTTCCAAAAACTTTTCCAAGTTGGAGATTCCGAGTAGTTTTGATAATTCGGGAATGATCTTGTCCGATCTCAAAGGCAAATAAATCGATCTGATTATTTGGAAACTCGATCAACATCCCATATTCCTCCATAGTGGGACATAAGTCTATGCTTCCAAAAGAAAAACACCGGTAGTCCGGATCCCAAAAATGAATTATAGCTCGCACACTTGGGTTTAAAACTTCTACCTTTGCAATTTCCATCAAACGTCCGTATTTATTAAAAAATGCATCCTTATCCATATCCCGAAAGTGAGTCGTTAACTTGTTCACCTCATTCATAATGCAATTCAGGTTCTTGATTGGTGACAGTTTCTTAGCATTGCTTCTAGGGCAGTCTCCTTCAGTCAATTGTGACAGTTCAGAATTTTTCCCATATTCTATGATGGAAAATTTAGTAATGGTGGCCATTTCGATCACAAGTCCTGCAATTCAAAATGCCGGGGGTTAGACTTGTTTTGATGCAAGAGATATTATGGATCATACACCCTAAGGATAGGTTATAGTTCCTTTAAGTGAGACACGGGGCAAGTTTACTACTTGGTCTCTAAACAAAGGGTCTCTTCTTTGTCCCAGTGATCGCCCTCTTGAAGGCAATATGGGGGTTCGGCGGATAGTGGGATGGCACATGTACCAATCACTATCGGTCTAAACACTCGAGCAAAGAGTTGGGGTTTACACAAACTTAAACCTTGACTCAAGTCGTAAGGCAAGCTGCTAGTCCCCCACCTAACTTAAAGTTTAATGTGTGTGCTCTTGACAAGATAGTAAAAAAACAAGTGATGCATGATAGGATGCAATAAAATCTATATCCATATCTGATATACCATGCATGACAGGATATAAATATGCATGCTAAAGCTTTTAAACAAAATATCATTCATATAAGAAAACAATAACACATGGCATAACACAAACAAAAATACCAAGCCTAGTCCTAGGGTCCCCGATGGAGTCGCCATCCCGTCGCACCCTCCCGAGAGCTCGACGTCGCGGCGACCCATCCTTCATTTGCGGGGATTGATTGTTGGGGTCTTTCTGTTGTGAAAAAGGGAGTCGCCACCTAGTATTATGGTCACTAGGAAACCTAACTGGTCTTTCAGAGATTCTAAGGCAAGGGACTGGTTGCGTAAAGGGAAGGTATTAGCACCCCTAGTACGCCCTACCTAAGGTAAGCCGCTTGGTGTTTGATTTGTCTTATAACTGTTAATGTGTTGATGTTCTCTAATCCCATCGGTTTCCTAGGATAAGTCTCGCTTCCGATGAACGAAATCTAGGGTGCTTTAAAAACCTATTTTTATCTTAGTGTTTTATACTCTCACGGCTCGCAAACCATGGAGTAAAAAAATTTGAAATGTCCTCGATTATAATCAAGGCTTCTTTCAAGGATGTGTGCGGATTTATTATTCCTAGAAAATTATTTTGGATATTTACCACTCCGGATTTCTTTATCCAAACATTAACAGTGAATAACAACAAATTATCCCCAACAATATTTTGGATATTCGTCCTTTAAGGATTTCTTTATCCAAACATTAGTGGTGAATAATAACAAATTATCCCCAATAATATTTTGGATATTCATCCTTTAGGGATTTCTTTATCCAAACATAAGTGGCGAATAATAGATGAATTCCCCAAAAATAAGATTTTTATATTTTTTTGGAATATTGGCCAATACCCTTTGGAGTTTTACAAACATGTTGTAAAAATCCGTAAATGCAAGAAAAATGATTTTGGTTGTGTTTAAGAAATCCATGCGAAAACACATTTTTGAAACTTCAAATATTTGTTTTTTAGATAAAAGACGTAAAAACAATGTTAGGGTATTGGCCGTATGCATGAAAACAAAACATTTTTATTTTTTGATATCTTGACGAAAACCGGGTATTTTCATACCGAATTTGTATTTTTACAATATAAAAATACAAACCATATTGATCCAAAATACAATAAACATAATTTGAGAACATCACATATTTTTTGAAATAATTTTGAAGAAGATTTCATTTTTTATTTTTTTTATTTATTTTTTATTTTTTCGGGTTGGGCCCCGCCCGGCCCATGTGACTGGGCTGGACCTAGCCAGCCTGCATAGCTGGGCTGGGCCTAACAAGCCCACCTGGTTCTTGGACCATGCCAATGGCCAGCCCTCCATCCGCACTCCGCACGTGTAATATTTTACGCGTGCATGAACAATGCGAAGGTAATTAAATCACCTTCGCACCGTTCATCACCTTCCTTTGCATTACAGCATTACGGTGCATGACACAAAAAAACGGGATAACGAGTGTTGCAACGGTGATGGTTTCCTTAGATTTTCTTTTTCATTTCGCATATTAACACAACATTATACGAAGAAGGCAAAGCAGGCATACCTGGTTTTTGCGAAGACGGCGAAGATGGTGGTGCTTTGTGATATCTCTCACCGTGTCCTCTCGCTTCTGTTCGGTCGGCTCCTCTTCTCTCCCCGTTACTCTCTCGCTATTTGTCAATCTCTCTTCTACTTCCTTACGTTCTCCTTTTCGTATTCCCTTCTCCGTGGTTCTTGGCGTGGCCGCCGGAAACCTTCCTCCTAGTGTTGCTGCTGCTGCTGTGAGGATGGAGGAGCTGATGAGGTCGTTGGCAGTGCTGGTGCGGCTCCTGGCGTTGCTGCTGCTGCTGGGATGGAGGAGATGCTGCGGTCGTTAACAGTGGTGTGGCTCCGGCGTTGCTTCCGCTTGCTCCTCTCCCGGTGTTGCTGCTGCTTCCGGGATGAAGGAGATGCTACGGTCGTTAACGGTGGTGTGGCTCCCGGCGTTGCTGCGCCGTGCTCCTCTCCCGGCATTGCTGCTGGCCGGGATGGAGGAGACGCCGCGGTCGTTGACGCGTGGTGTGGCTCCCGGCGTTGCCGCTTCGCCGCTTCTCGCGTTCTGCTGCTTCTGCGGGATGGAGGAGATGCTTTGCGGTCGTTAACGGTGGTGTGGCTCCCGGCGTTGCCGCTTGCTCCTCTCTCCCGGTTTCCTTCCTCTCTTTTGCCTCCTTACTCTCTTCCCTGCTCTCCTTTGTTTCCTTTTCTCCCGTTCAAAACTGAAACCTCTCTTCCTTCCCTCTTTTTTTCAAAAGCCCTCTCTCTCGTTCAACAACTCTCCCCCTTTTTTAAAAAAAAAAACTCCCTTTTCGCACCGCTAAGAGCCGTATTTATAGGCAAAGGGGAAGCTGGGACGCGCGCGCATGGGGAGCGGGGACACCGAGCGAAGTCTCCAATAGGCGTGGCCTTGCGGGCGCGCCTGCGCCGCTTTCCACTCCTAGGGTCTCCATCTCGCATGCCGCGGGATGGAGGAATAATGCCGTTTGCTTTGGGTTCTCGCTCCCCTTTTTATTATTATTATTAATTATATTTGCGGGGACCCCAAAAAAAGGTTACAAACACGCGGCGAATTTTCACTTCCTCATCGGGTATTCAAACGTGCATATCTTGAGCTTCGATATCGAAATTGAGCGATTCGAAAGCCCAAATTCATCTATGTGTGTAGGACTACAACTTTCACGAAGGATTCAAGGTGAGATATAACTGTTTTACCGTAAAGGATCGGGCCGCAAACCGGGTCGGTAAAAATGGTCTCCCGATCCGATTCAAAACCGACGAATGTCGAGCGTCCCGATATGACCGAGAGTATCCTAAGAATGAACCAGAAAAATTGTGATGGCAGCAGAAATTTCGGTGCAAAACTTGGGTCAAAATCCCGCTCGCGGCGGAATTCTCTACTTTCACGTCGATATTCAAACATGAATATCTCGAGCTCCCGATATCGAAATCAAGCGATTCGAAAGCCCAAATTCACCTATGCATCCAGGACTACAACTTTCACGAAGGATTCCGGGTGAGCTATAAACGTTTTATAGGATAGAAACGGGTCGCAATCTGTTGGTCACAAAGGGTCTCCCGATCTAAATTCGAGGAACCGACAATGCCAAGCATCCTAGTTCGACCGAGAGTCTCGCCATAAGAACAGTGAGCTCTAGGACCCGATAAAGGTGTAGGTCCATTCTTCAACATGTCACGAGTGACATAAATCAGTTGGGGAGGGTCAGATATTGCATGAAGCCCAGTCAGAATCAGGGCCTAAGTTGGAACAAAAAATATTGCGGCAGCAGCAGAACCAGGTTTTTTACTTCCACTTTTGAGGGATTTATTCACCCTTAAAGACCCTATAAAAAAGGAATGAATTTGGCATTATGAAGACTTCGATCGCCTAAGAAAACCCGATGATTTTGGCGGCAAAGGGGAAGGATAAAAAGAGCGGAAAACCTCTCAAACAGAGTTTCGAAAAAAATATTTCTTTCATTTGCTTTTGTCAATCTTCCAGCAAACATGGGGTCCAAAAATGAGTAACAACACCCTTGATAAAGTTCAATTTAAGCCCTGGATTTCAACACCTTTTTTATTTTGGTCATTGGTCTCAAATTTCTTCAATTTAGCCCCTAATTTACCATTAAACTTTTAAATTTCTTTAATTTCACCCCTGATTTCAGCCGATTGGGTCCCTAGAGTTTAATGTCTTTTGCAAAATGATCCTTGGCTATTAATTTTTACAATTTAGCCCTTAATTGACCCCAAAGCTTTGATTTTCTTGCAATTGTACCCCTAATTTTAATCAATTGATTTTGTAAAAATGAAATTTGGTCTCCAAAAATTCTAATCCTCTCAATTAAGTCCAAATTAGCCTCTCAAACTTAATGTTTCACCAATTAAACCCCTAAAAAAATTAATTTGACCCATTTAAAGTACAATTAAGTCCTTACACTTAATTAAGTCCTTCAATTGGACTCAAATTAACTCTTAAACATAAACAAACTTTAATTTGACCCATGATTGAATCAAATTAGCCAATTAAAAATTTAATTATGTCCTTAGGTGTAAGTTTTATGCAAATTCGTCCAATAATTATGTAACTTCACCTTGATTTTGCATTGTTCCTTTATTTTTTGGTAAAATGAGGTATAATTAAGCTCTCAATTTTGTCTAAAATTGTAGTTTTTGCAAAAATATTAGTTCTTTTTTATTTTATTTTATTTTATTTTATTTTATTTTTTATTTTGACAGAAAGAAGATGAATTTGAGGAATAACTCAGAAATGAATTATTGCGTAAAATGACCATAAATAACAGCCCTGCTCCATCTGTGTGCAATAACCCTACTCTAGCTATAAGCATCGCCTCGATTCTAACCAAGAATATTTCTAGGCGCCAAAAGGGAGCTGCAACGAAAAAAATGTTTGTAAGAGCCTAGGTAAGATTATATAGTTTCCACCACTAAGGAGAACATTTTTCCTTTTTTTTAAAAACACCATTATACAACCTCTCTTCTTTCAAGCCTTTATTAAAATCCTGACCTCCATACTCTCCCAAGCTGGTGAAAATACAAAACACCTTAAAAAATTAAAATCCAAAAGAAACTAAGCCAAACTTGCCACTTTTTAGGACTAACGATTGTTGATCTTATCATTATGATTTGCTCAAAGCTTTAGCTTTTCTAAGTAATCAATTCTAGAAGGTAAAGTTTGTTCTTTTTTAAGAGCTAAGATGATATGTTCCACTTCACATATACTAAACCATGGCACCAAATCACGAAGTGTAATGGCATCAGACTACGAAGTGTAGTGGCAAGATGGAAGACTTGGTCTAATTTGTTTGTTTAGGCATTGTTTATTAAGTCTGTTACATAGATGCTATTCTTTGTCCTGTTTTTCAGCATTTTTTATTCTTTAGCGTTGTTGTTAGTTCCCTACTAGTTTTATAGCTATATATAGCTTGAAGGAGTTCAACAAAGGCAAATAGATATTTCTTAAACAACCCATTTATTCTCCTATTTCTTTCTTATTCTAAATTCTTCATATCAGTGGTATCAGAGCCAAGTAACGACCATGGACACTCGCGGTAAAATGAATGCAGAATTCCATAACAATGTCAATGAAATCTTGGCACGACACGAGATCAGTTTCAATCCGGTGAACATAGCCTTACAAGTGGTGTTAACCGAGCTTCAAGCTCTTCAAGCCTCTCGTAGCCAAAACAATAGCCCTCCTAAAACCAACCCATTTGCATGTGATGAATCTGCACACCCACATACTTCTCGTTCTAACACTATAAATGACCACTCCCATCGATACCTCAAGTTTTCCTTCCCAAAGTTTAATGGAGAAGACTCAACTAGATGGATTTACAAGGCAGAACAATACTTTGAATTCAAAAATATTGCACCAAAATAACAAATTCAGCTGGCCTCCTTCCATTTAGAAGGCATTGCCCTATAATGGTATAAGTGGTTGACGAAATTCCACAGACCACTCACATGGGATGAGTTCACCAAGGATGTAGAACTCTGATTTGGTCCAACCGACTATGAGGACCTTTAAGAAGCTCTGACTCACCTTAAATAAACCATAATTATGCACCTTATAAAGAAGCTTTTGAAAGGCTTTCCCACCGAGTTGATGGCTTGCTCGAAAAGTTCCTAAGTGGTTGTTTTATTGCAAGACTCTGACATGACATTTACATAGACGTAAAAATTAAACAATCTAAAACCTTATCAGATACAATAAGAGTGGCTCGACTAATTGAGGAACACAACCAGCTGTAAAAGAGACCAAACTAGAAACTCTATTCCTAACCAGTTTTTGCGACAACAAAGGCCTTTTGCAACCCAATAGCTAGTGTGTTAGACCTTTACTAACCCAATGCATAAACTAAAGTTCCAATACTCAACCAGCAACCTTCCGCCAAATCACCAATCAAGAGGCACGAGAATGTAAAAAAAAAAGGTTATGTTATTATTGTGACGAGAAGTTTGATCCAGGCCATTGTTGCGAACGACCATAATTATTTATGATCAAGGATTTACCCTATACAAGCTAGTTATTTATTGCTTGGTTGACCATGACAGTATAATATGAGAGTTATGTATGATGGAGTGACAAATAAGTATTCCTTTGAGATGAATGAAAAACCTATAACTCTTATATCTTTGACACCTGAGAAAATATGTAAGGAGCAACTGAAATTAAAGAAGGAAAATATGACTAAAAATAAGAGCTTGTATACCAAGGGGACCTTCTTTGCTAACAAGGTTCTTTTTGGTTTTAATGATGATGTTATTCTTCGACTTCATACTGATTTGTTGATCTTAGAATATGTTTTCAATTATACATATTTAAGGTCAAATATTTAAAAAAAAATACAAGCATGATACGATCCAAGTCAGGTTTGAATTTGGCCTTAAAATATTTGCTAACCAGTTTTGCGAGATCGAGCATATCTTTCAAACCATACACTGGATCAAGCTCAAAATTTTATAGGAAGATATTAGACATATGGAACTATATTTTGGTAGATTTTGCAGGTTAAATGAAGTTCGAGTATATATTACTTAGAGGGTCGAAATCACTAGATGAATCTTGTCAATTCATATATATTAGATCTTTGTGTATTGTTTGGAACTTATCTAGAGCTACAAGTGAAGGTTTGCTATGATTCAAATTGGTCTAGAAACAAGAAATCTCAAGTTTTCCAACCATATATGGTAGGCCAAGTAATTTATCCAGACAACAGAGAACATGTTTGAAGTCAGAACTGAAATCTGCTAAGAATGTGCAGAAATTGGAGATTCGGGCTACATGGAGGAATTTTAGCATGAAGACTTTGTTTATATTATCCTATTTTATTTATTTATTTAATGTTGAATAATTGCTTTTAATTTGTGTTTATTCTGACCCATTAGATATTATTTAGGGGTTTATTTCATTATTGAACTTATGTTAGTTGATTACTAGTTTAAACTCATTAGGGTTAGTTAGAGGAGACTATAATATGTTTTTTTTAGCTGCAAATTTCAGCAGCAAGTTGAAGAATAACGTGAGTTTTTCTTTTGTTTGTTTGTTGCAAAATAATTTTTCTTTAAATGGATAAATATTTGACTTATTGAAGATTAATAGACTTCATGATGTTACTCGCATACTTATGGTTCTTAGATACAAGGTGATCTCTAAGTCTTTTTGCAATACATTTTGTTCTTAGGTATAGGGTCACCACTTGGTCAGGGTTCTATATACTTTTGGTTCTGAGGTATATGATTACATCTTGGTCAGGATTCTATCAAGCCTGATTTTTAGCTTTCCGGGTTATTATCTACTTCGTTGGGGGTTGCTTGATCACGAGATCAAGAGGTCCATGTAATTTATGTTTTGGTCATAAGATTGTATTCTTCCACGTTATTTCCCTAACTACTGAGAAGAAATGAATTTAGTCTTTGACATTTAGTAAAAGCTCAATTGCATCCTGATTTGTTTTTTACATTTTAGTCCCTATAATTTTAGAATTTTATGTTTTGATCTTAAAACTTCATTTCTCTCCCATTTTGTCCCGGGAGAAGAGAGATAGATTTTAATCCTCTACATTTTAGCCTTAAAAAAGTTGATCTTAGTGTTGATGGGTTTGTCTTCGAAAAGTTCAGTGAAGATGGCTTTGTCCTTTACTCATGTTAAAAAATATACATCGGGGTTTGTAAAGTCTTTTTATTTGTTTTTTGGATTTCAAACTGATTAAATATTGTTTTGAGGTTATTATGATTCTTAAAATGTTTTTAGGGTTTTTTTGTTAAAATAGGTTTGGACTTTGGGTTTTGGGATCTAAATATCATGTTAATAAAAAATCATGTTTTGCCAAAACAAAAATACATAAAAGTAAATGAGGATTTTGACTAGATAAATATTTTTTTTCTATAGAATTTTAATCCTTCGAACTCTTTTGAATATTTATTTTAATTGTCGTAGATATAGATAAAAGTTTTATTGGAAAATGATCTTTACTTCATTCCATTGTTTATTACACATATTTATTATTAACTAGATACTTGACTCGGGCTTTGCCGCTAATCAGATATTTTTTTTCAAATAAAAAAATTATATACACAGGTTTTTTCAACATATTTTTATAGTTAAAATTTTTTTAAGTGAAAATAAAAAAACTTATGCATACATGTAATCAAATAAATCGAGTACTATGTGTGTTAATAAATGAAAAAAAAACCCATAAACGATAACTAAAAATAAAAATGAAAAAATTAAGAAGCAAATGTAGATCAAAATATTTATTCTCGCAAATCGGTTACCTAATTGTGTTTGGTAAATTTGTATATTAACATAATTGTTTCCATTCGAGCAAACGATAATAGAATTAGAAACACAAATTAAATTGGTTGAATAAAATAAAAGGGAGAAAAAACAGTATGTAAGGTTGTACATATTAGAAATATTATCTGAAAATAATTTTTTTTATTTTGAAAAATAAAGTTCATCTACATAAAAGATAAAAAAATATAGATGAATAAGAAAATCTCTTTAATACTAAATACATAATAAAAAAATAATCATTTAAAAGAGACTCTCTAAACAAAGTGAAAGAGAGAAGAGATATTAATCTAAATATAAAAAAAATAGAGAAAGAAACCATATGAGAAAAAACACATTAATTTAAAAAAAAAGGAGAAAAAAAGAAAAAGCAACGGTTAGGTATTGCGGGACCTGACAAGTTAGGGCAGCCCGTCTGACCCATTTCGTCAAGGCCCACACGTGGGCCTCACCTAGTAGGCCCACGCGACTAGGTCCTTATATTTTTCTAGTTGCAACTGGGACGGAAGACAAGTCGCCCGTCCTAAATTTTTTCGAAAAAAAATCAGACGACACGTCGTTTGATTTGGCCAGATCATGACCACTGTGGTTACAATAAAATCGGGGCTTAAGTGGTTTGACCTCAAAACTTGTGTTTCAACCCATTTTTTACCCAAAACCCTTTAGGAACCACGATAAACTTATCAATTGCCTCAAAAAACCATCCCAAAAGCCAAAATCAACCCGAAATTGAAAATCAAACCAAGCTTAGATATGTTTTTCACAAACTTTCAAGGTAAACAAAACACCTAATATGAATTCCTCTCATCAAATAGAACCATTCAACATAAACATCGATCGTTTTGGTGTCCTAAATCGGTGTCAGTGATATTTTTCTCTCTCTAAGGTTGGAATCCGACAACCTCTCTCTCCTTTGTCAACTAGGGACTAAAAAATAACAAAAATAATCTTTTGTACCAAAATTGAATTTGAAAAAATTTAGGTAGCCGAAATCATATAATTTACATTATTTTTAAAGTTTGATGACCAAAGTGTATAATTTCTGAAATTTCTGGCACGCCACCCATGTTTGACATCTTTTTCATTTTAGTCCATATTCTTTTAATTCCACCATTGACTAAGAAATAAAAAACAATTGGCCTTAAATTAGGATTAAATCACCAAAAATAAAATTTTGAGTACTAAAAAAATTGTCAAAAAATTAACAGTGACATCCACAATGTTTTAGAAGGAGATGAATAGTATTGGTTGCACAATGTTCACCCTACACGTTTTAGTTTTTAAGTTAATTAGTGAATTCTTTGTAGCCCACACATATAAAATATTCATAAGTACATCTTTCTTTTGCATCTTACTAAGGATGTCAACTTTCAACTTTAGTCTTTATTGGCTTTCACAACTCTTTTCATGATTTTTCATTTTTTTAAAAAATATTATATTAAGTGCATGCATCATTATCTCATTTCTCAAATAACATTTTTTATGATATTAGAAAACACATCCATAATACCGACATTTCTTTTTTACATTAAAAATTAACTGTAAATATTGCTTGTAATGTAGCACATTCATAATAAACTAGTTCATTTTAAAATAATAAATAATAAAAATTTAAGCTCATAAAAAATAGTGCACATATGCTTCTTTTTTATTACTTGCAAGAAAGATAATGCTAGAAAATAATACAAGCATGTTGATTTTTGTGTTAAAACAATATTTTATTAGTTTTGATTGAAGTCTAATCTATTCATTTTAATTATACAATCCTTAAAGTCTTGACTACAACAAAAGTAACAGCTACAACTATAACAAAAGGCAATAACATTTCCTTTAGTATGAGAATCAAAATTGTTACACCTAACCGTTGGTGAATTGATCCAAAAAACCTAAGACTCGAAGATTGGCTTGGATCTAGTTTCAAATTGAATTATAAAAGACATTGACTAGGTGAAACCCGGTTGACCCGATTAAACCTGTCCCTGTCAACACAATAAATTTTTTTTTATGAAAAATAAGATTTTATTTGAATAAAAATACTTGACTTGATGATTTATGGGTTGACTTGATGTTGCAATGACTCAAATCTTTTTTTATGTCAATCATTAGATTAGGTATGAGAACCATGATGAGAAATTTTTCGGTTAAGGGAAAAAATCCAACATCATTAAAAAAAAATAATTAAAAGCCATCAATGTTTTTATTGTGATTTATAAGGCAAAATGTTTTAATTTTTTTGTTATTTTTTCACTTTATTCATTCAAAAATCTCTTTTAATCTCGTCCTTCCATATTGTGTTTCTTGGGACCTGAGATTGATAATTTGTTTTAATTTGTCTTTTTTATGGTTATCACAGTTTTAGAAAAACATCCTAGTATCCGGTTGGTACTCGATTTAACAAAAAAAGAAATTGAATTTATTGGTTGAAAGAAATTGAAAAAGAGGAACTGAAATTAAAACAAATAAATAATGGCAAACCTTTTGTTTTTAAGAAAAACATGGTGTATGGTCCTTTTTTTTGGCCTTTAGTCATTAAACGTTTTTGTTTTCAAATTGATCTCTCGATGTTTTTTGATTGGAATTCATGATTCATAGTTCATTTTGATATATTTCTCATTAAATTGTCTCAATCTCAAATAAAATATTCCATCATTGAGTTGATGTTTAATTTTACAAAAAATAATTGAGTTTAATTGTTTGAGAAAAATTGAAAAGGAGAGTACCAAAATTGTAACATAGAAATATTATGCCTTTTTTAAAAAAGATATTGTGTCATCACCTTTTGCCTTTGGGATTTTGTCAAATTTCTTTTTAGTCTTTTTAGTTTGTAAATTAAACAATTTAGTTAAAAACATTATTTTGCTCGCATTTTAGTCTATGAAATTATGGAAGGAGAGAGAGTTGCTAGATTACAATGAAAGAGAGAATTGACAAACAACCACCTTTTAGCAATGTAATTTGTCATTTTTTGTGTCAATGATGAGAATTAGTTTCATTGTTTTAGCTTGCTTCCTTTGAAGTTGTTGTAATCTTAACCAAACATCCTAGCATGAAGTTATGTTTCGATTTTATAAGCGACTTTTTGTTGTTATAAAAAATTAAGCTTGGTGGAATCCATAACTCAAATAATAAATATGGTGGGTTAAGTCGCGAAACTCGACTCGATCCAATGTATCGTTGTATTAATATTTTAAAAAATACATCATTTTGAATTTTTTTAAAAACAAAACCAAGTTTTTTTTCGATCATTCAAATTACTTTTGGAACTGTCAAGTTGACTGGGCCACGTTAGAACAACTTTCACATAGTTTAATTTAAAACCCGAGCTAAACAAGAAGTCAGATAAAGAGATTTTAAGATTGATTCACCATCTACCAAGAAGTTTTATGTAACCTAATATAAGCCACTTATCTAGTTAAAACATTATTCCTAAACATCCAAGATTTAGAGATCATTTTGTATTGTGACAATTTCTACCTTTTGTCCAATCATGAAGAAAAAACTTTTGGTTAGCTAAATAACTTCTGTTTTTAGCAATAGGCTCTCCATATAATTTTGTTTCTAATATTAATCTTGTAGGATCTAAAATAACATTTTTTTATTAATAAAAATCTACTTTTTATTTATTTTGCATGCAAAAATTCATCTAATAATAATTTTAATAAAATATATTTTTTTATTCTATTTTTTAAACCATGATAATGTATTTAGTATTATAATTCAAATTGCTTTTTAAAAATATTTTTTATAAAAATTAAAATAATATATATTTTTTATTTTTGATATTAATACATCAATTATATATATATATATATATATATATATATAATTGTTTTTTTTTTGTTTTTTTTTGAAGAAAAGCAATTTAAAAGAAACGGTTTAAACGCACCGTTTTTCCAAACACAGTTGATCAGACGCGAAGACTGAGAGAGAAGCACCTTCTATTCTATCATCATTTCACGGTCTCAGTTAGGGTTTACCCTGTCTCTGAACTCTCTTTCTCCCCAAAGCTATGTCATGATCTAATTGAATTCTCCAAACCCAAACAAAAATCACCACTGTTTAAAACCTAAATAAATGTCAACAACTCTCCCTCCCATGGAGTGTTTACATGTAACTGAAGAATTTCTCCTCGAATTAAAGAGCGGAAACCGTAGCTTCCGTCTCCCTCACCCTGTACCTATTCTTCGATTTCTCTACGAGCTATCCTGGACCTTGGTACTACTATTACGAACTTGCTTTCCAATTTCACTCATCATCATCATCATCATTATTATTTATCCTTGAAGAATAATTTTATTTGTCTTGATTGATTCTCTTAGGTTCGAGGAGAATTGCCGTTTCAGAAGTGCAAAGCTGCTTTGGATTCTGTGGAGTTTGTTGATAAAATGTCTGCTGTAGGGTTGGGTTCGAATTTCGCTGATATCATTACTCAAATGGCTCAAGATGTTAGTTTTCTTGGTTCCTCTGCTTTAATTATTGAATATATCAGAGTTATTATGAATTTGAATTATTTGTTAAGTAAGAGTAAAATAAAAAAATTACTGCTTGAATTAACCTATGTCCAGATTTCTATTTTTTTCTATTTTTTTTTATATCAGATGTTAGATAATGCATTTTTATGTGGATGATGGAAAAAAGAAACTTTGGGGGGTTTTTATATTGAAATCCTGAAGAATAGATGAGCAAAAATAGGAACAGGAGATAAAATTTGTAAGGGAAGAAGAATTTATAATTCAATAAGTGCAAGATTGCTGGCATTGTATTATTGTGTTTGCAAAATAATGACGGTCATCATTATTATTTGATATGCTATATTGTATTGCTTAATTATCACTGTGGCATTAAGAATCTAATTTTTTGATGTGTTATTATCTGTGGTAATCAACTAGTTTTATTGTAAACTCATGCGGTTGACTGATTTTGCAGCTTACAATGTCTGGAGAGTACCGATCTCGTCTCATAAAGCTGGTTAGTATTGATAACTTTTAAGTAAAGGCTTTGTTTGTGTGTTTGATGGTCATGTTTCTGTTTGTTTTTGTTGAGTGGAAATAACTGCTCTATGCTGCAGCTGTTATTTATTTTCATGTTTCCATTTTTTTTGTGTGTTATCCTTGTGAATTTCATTGCGATTAATGCATTATGTGCTCTTAAATTTTGTGTTCGCTTTATCAGCTCAAAATCAATATTTCTTGTTTGGAAACCCTCAAAATTTAGTTTTAGTACATATGTGAACTTATAGTACTAAATGTTTCCCATGGGTATGCTAGTGATGCTTGCTTATCTTCCTCTCTTACTCCAAAGCATTATCTGCTATGTACTATTAGTATGGCTTGCTATGATGTGTATTTGACTACATGTTCTTGCCTGTGCTTCATATTTTGTTTTAGATGGAATATATATGAGAATATTTATTGAGACATAAGTGTTGCTCAGATTGTCCCTTTTCATTAAGTAGAATTTTGCCTTGGGGCTTGGAGGGTGGTGCCTTTTCCATTTAGTTTAACTTGTGAGTCTAATACTTTGTTTGTCTAGTCTCTTCTGATTGTTAAGTGTCCATGTGGCATTTATTCATGAACATATACTTGCACTATGCCTTAGTTCTGAATTATTTATTTATGTGTCGGATGCCTTATATCTTCTTCATTGGTCTATATTTGGCTCTCCATGCTTTTTCTCAATTTGTGTGTTACTTTGCACCACTCTTCAATATAAAGTCGTTTCCTTCTTTTCAGGCAAAATGGCTAGTTGAATCTGCGTTGGTCCCATTGAGGTTTTTCCAAGAGCGTTGTGAGGTGGATTTTCTGTTCGTTTAAAATGTTTTTTCTGTTCATTATCTCATAAGCTTATTTGGTCTCTCAATTTTAGACCTTGTAACAAAGAGGTTTAAAATAGATGTTTTCTATTTGCAGGAGGAATTTTTATGGGAAGCTGAAATGATAAAGATAAAGGCTCAAGACTTGAAGGGCAAAGAGGTAAAATAGATTAAAATGTTAACAAGCACAAACTATAGTTTTGAATTTGGAGCTATTGCTATAATTAAATTTGGGTATATCTATCCCTATATTTTCAATAATTTTAATTCTCCTGTACATCCTCTGGATTTTGTTGTAGTATTGCACCTATGATAGAACAAGAAATTATGTCAGTGTTTAGATGATTAATTGATCTTGCACTTGATCAAATGAAATTTGAGGAAAACATTGTGATTCTGCTTGTTCAACTGATATAGCTAGATCAACCAGCAACTTTATTTTTTCTTTGACCGTGATATTCACTTGCTGCAATTTAAATTACATTTTCATTAGATACTTCATCCTGTTTGCAATTGATATTTTTTCTATTGCTTTCAGGTCAGGGTAAATACTCGTCTTCTTTATCAGCAAACAAAATTTAACCTTCTCCGTGAAGAGAGTGAGGGCTATGCCAAACTGGTATGCTAAATATTTGATTCTTTCTTTGCTCTTTGTAAAATTTTTAAGTTAATATGTTGATCACCCTTTTACATATGTATGACAGTGGACGAAACATTTTGTTGTAATTAGTTATATCAGTACATGATATTTTTCATTTGATTCTTCTCTCATCATATAAAATATCAAAGGCTTTCAAGAAGAGGATTGCTTCCTTAAATTTCTGTTAGTGTTCTTATGTTGGGAAGTATATTATTGCTTCTTCCCAATAGGTTTTCTTTGCAGTCACATGTGGCTCTGAAAATTTTATGCTCTTAGGTACTTGTTTAATTGTATTTTTACCACCAGTACATTAATTCATCAACAAAACTTGCTCTATGTTTCTTACAACCAAACAATTTCCTTGCATGAAAACAAATCATTTTTTCACTAGTGGTGGACTGTACCATAAAGAATTTCATTTTTGCTTACATTGTTTGATGATGACGGTTTCTTTAATTTAATCCAGTATGCCATCCTGGAACTGGAGTGACAATGCCACGTAACTTGTCAATTTGGACCGTCTAGATTGTGCATTAGAGTTTATTTATGTTTCGTTAGGGGGCTCTCTTGTGCACTTTTTATGTACTTGCTATTTTTGTTTGTTTTTGGGGGAAATTATTTTCTTGGCCCCTCTCTTATCTAATAAATGGTTGGAGCATTTTCTTGAACTATATGAATATATTGTTTTACTTGGAAGTTAGCTTTTTATTTGGGATACACTGCTAACCAAAACTTGCATATTTATTATTAAACGAATCATTATGTGTAAACTGTATCAAGTTGAGGCGTCAACCCCCCACCACATTTTTCTTTATCTGATAAAGGAAATGGAAATTATTACAATGTATTCTTTCTTTTTTGTTCAGCTTTGCATGATTTGATGCCTAGTTATAATGCTTTACCTAGTAATGAAAGAATTGGATTTTTATATCAAGTGGAAGTGTGGAAGGTGCAAACTAGCTGAAAATTGAAGTGTTGTGGGTCAGGGCCAAAATAAAAGATTAGCTTTTTTTTGACCAACTAATGATGGATATAAGCCGGAATGGCTTATCTTTTGATTTGTTGAAGTTTGTCTTTCTGTCTTCCATTATAAAGCACATGATATGTTAGTTATGTTCCCTTAGCTTTTGGTGAGCAGTTCTTACTTGAAGTCACTCTTACTCAATTTATTTAGGTATGGTATGGTCAGGTAACTTTATTGGTTTGATGTTAACAATATAATAGCAAAGATAGAAGAAGCAGAATTTCCTACAGGAAAGGGAAACATTGATCAAGAAGAAAGAAAACCATGTAGAAGAGGCCTGGAGTGTTTCAAAGAAAACCTTGTACGAGATGCTTCTAATAGACCGAGGAAATGATTTTCAATTCTGAATCAACAATATGTGCTGCCCTTTTCTTTTTCTACAAAGGATATGGTGTTATAACAGACACCAAGAAACCCTAGTCACCTAAACTATAAGAATAAAAATTCTAATAAAATATTATCTTTTATTAATAATAATGACAACTAAATTACAAACAAATGAGTAAACTGTCTTGTTCCTATACTGTATCATTGGTCTAGCAGATGCAGTAGGTTTTCATTATGATATTTAGTGTTTAAGTGGATCTACAGGTTACTCTTCTCTGTCGAGGTTCTGAAGATACAGCTGAAAATACATCAGCAGCAACAATAGGCATCATTAAGGTTTTGACTTGAGCTTACATTTTATTACTTGTTATTCAGCTTTGACCCCTTATTTTTGTTACATTTTCTCATTAATGCAACTTCTGCAGTCATTGATCGGTCATTTTGATCTGGACCCAAATCGTGTTTTCGACATTGTAAGCTGTTCCTGTTGATTACTTTCATGCAGTTCATTTTGTTGTATTGATGCAGAATGGGATAATCAGAGGTTAATTGTCGGCTTGCAATTATTTGTTGATCTTCAGGTTTTAGAGTGTTTTGAACTTCAGCCTGATAGCAATGTCTTTTTGGAACTGATTCCCATATTTCCTAAGGTATAAAATATTGTTATTATGGTTGACATAGAAGTTTGGACTTTAAATTATGCTCAAGTAACATGTGTTTGGGTTGCTAATACTACTGATTTTGTTTTCTTCAGTCGCATGCATCACAAATTCTTGGTTTTAAGTTTCAGTATTATCAGCGAATGGAATTAAATAGCCCTGTACCATTTGGGCTCTTTAAGCTTACAGCCTTACTAGTGAAGGAAGAGTTCATTGATCTTGATAGTATGTAAGTGGCTTGCCCAAGCTTTATTCTATAGCACAGTGATTTCTTATGGTTCTGTGATCATTGATCTCCTTAATACTAAATAGTTTGGAAGTTTCAAGAGCTACTAGTTAGAAGTTCTTTAACTGATTGTGTAAATTCCATCAATGTACTTTGCTAGTTGCCAAGACGAGAATTGATAATTTGTAAATAATGCATCTGTTTACTGTAACAATTCATCAAGTGTTAAGATTATAATTAATTTGCAGATAGTAATGAAGAGTGAGATTTTTTGTTGATGCTGTTTTAATCACTCTTAATTTTATTTTAAATGTTTCCATGGTAACCAGCCGACTTCAATTCACCTTCAGTATGAAGTTCGTCATGTGCAATCATGTTTGTTGTGGGATAGGATAGTGTTCCTGTTAGTGTAATGCCTCAGGGTCTTTTAGTGGTGTTCCTTTAGTGGATAAACAGCAGGAAATGTGTGCTCTTTTATTTTGAGGGCTATTTTATTGTCAATTACTTATTCCGACCTAATCATGCATCCTTCAAAACTCTATAAGATACAAGACAAGGGTCTTTATAATCTTACAATACACCAACAAGGCATTTTCATCCTAATTGTTTAGCCAACCTTTCATCAGATATTGCTTGTAGATTTGAACTTATGTGGGAAAGGGAAAAACAGTAGAAAACAGAAATTACTGCAGAATAATGGCTAAAATTAAGATAAAATTGAAGTTGGAACAAGATAATTGAGTTTAGGGTTTGTAATAAAATATTTCGATAAAAAAATAAAAACTATAAAATAACCCTAGCAGCCTATTTATATTAGTTACCGCCCTAGATCCTTGTAGGAAAAGGATTGCTAGTCTTAGTCTCCAACTAAAACCACAGCCTCTAAGAAAATTCTTTAAAAAGTCGCATGCTAATCACAAGACCCTAGATTAATTGAGTAACCCTAATATAAGAAATATAATAAAATAGATTCTAAAGAAAGCTGCTGTGTCAAGTTTCCTCAAGAATTTCTACTCCTAATAAAGGATTCTGTAATTTGAATCAACATATGTTCTCTTGGGATTCCTTCATTTTTTAGATTTTCCAGGCTGTTCCTAGGAGGGAATAGTGACAGTCGAGTGAGGTTGCTTAAGGTCTGAATTGTACCTGGCAAAACAAGATCCAAAATGTCAAATAGTAACTATTTAGCTTATCCTAATTGATAAACCAACCTGTGCAGGATCACATTCCTTTACCTGTGTTAAAACATTTACTTAATTATTCATTCCTAATCTGCCAGAAAAAAAAGAAGAAAACCTTACTGGGATTGATCAAGCAGCTGATTTCAGCTACTCACTTGGGCAACGCACTTCAGATTTTTGCTGTGAGAAAATATTGTTGTGTTACATACATGCTACCTGTTTCTTCTTTATATAATAGTCCGAAGTTTATGCTGTGCTATGCCTTAGTTCATGTCTTTATTTTGCATTTTAGCAGTATTTTTCATTTTGTTTGATATTTTGTAATTTGCTTATTTTTCATTTTGCGTTGTTGTACCTATTGGTTATATGATTTTTCTTTTTATCATATGTACTAATTTAATTTGCACATCATTGCAGATGTGCACATTTACTCCCTAAGGATGATGAGGCTTTTGAGCATTATAACACGTTTTCTTCCAAACGATTGGATGCGGTATATTGCTAATTTTAGCATTCCTGCTTATAATAGTATTCCTCTATATCTTTTTACATTCATTTTCTTTTTGACCTTTTGTAATATATTTTCCCATCATTTTCAATTTAATGGTGTTTGTCAGTGGTTTGTAGTGCAGACTTTAGATGTTGCTTTTTCTGGTTGTTTGAAGTGTTTGTGTGCTTTGTTATATTCAGAGAATGCTTAATCTTAATCTTTTTATCATGCTTGATTTTATTTTCTATGCAAATTTTGCAGGCCTACAAAATTGGAAAAATAAATCTGGCTGCTACTGGAAAGGACCTCATGGATGATGAGAAGCAAGGAGATGTGACAATAGATCTTTTTGCTGCCATAGACATGGAAACTGAGGCAGTAGCTGAACGATTCTCTGATCTTGAAAAAAATCAAACTTTGGGCTTACTGACTGGTTTCCTTTCTGTGGATGACTGGTAGGTTTAATCTTGAGATTCTGCTTGTTAGGAAAATATTTTCTGAGTCAACCTCATGAAGGAGAACAAAATATTTTCCATGGGACTACCCATTCTGAATATGTCTAACACATCACCTAACCTATTCCACCACCACCACCACCACCACCACCAACTCACAACAACAACTACAGGCCTGCCCCTGCCAGCACTACCGCCAACTTTTTACAAACATAACAACTGCTGCAACCCGCTTCTTTAGCACCTATGCCCACACCAGCACCAGCACCAGCACCAGCAGCACCACCACCACCGTGTTGCTATCGTACCTCACAACTACCAAAGAAAAATAATTTATTTTTCAAGAAATTGTTTTTCTTAATATAGTCAAACAATGTAAAATAGCTCTTTTTCCAAGATCCGGGAAGATGTTTTCAGCAAAACAAAGACCATAAATATCCTGAATTGCTCAGTTAATCCCCCACTCGTGAAAAGTTCTTGCTTTGAATTGCTTGCATTGAACCGAATTGGATATCTAATGAGGAATTCTAGAAATTATTGCTCAATGAGAAAAAACAAGGTGCATGAAGCCCAAAGTTCTTCAGTGATGTTGTAAGATTACATTTGAACTTCAAATTTGATGATGCACTAAGATCTCAGGACTGTCACCTATCCCTACAAAGCAATTGTCATGAAAGCTTTTCAACAAAGAGATAAGTAAAGCTTGAAAGGTCCAAGTCACTAGCTCTGGTCCACCTGGTTTCTTTTCTTCCTACATGCCCATCAATGTCCTCCATCATTCCCTTGCTGTCTTTTATCTGGCTACCATTTTCCTCTTTATCAGTTGGCAACCACTTCAAGTCATCCACAAAAATGACACCACATTGCTGAGGAACTTTTTCATGTTCATTTACCTTTGTTTTTCTCTTTGAGTGATTTCCAGAGTTGCTCCTGTTACTCGCTCTCTTTTAATTGAATCAATGTCATATGATGATGAGATGAGTCTCCGAATGTATCATATTTTCGTATACATTCTGTTCTGTTAATATTTTATGGAATTATCTGTCGGCTTGTGGAGGAATGGTTGTTCTCTACTTACGATATTTCTTGGCCTCCATTTTACTAATTTAGTCTTTTTATTGTGTTTACCTAGAATATTTTCACTGCCTTTTCTCTTGAGCGCTTGTTCTCATTTTAGACTGTACTAAACTGTTGATTTAATATGTTCTGCAGGATTGTAATGTTGACTATTTTTTTTTGTTTTGTTCTCTCCTTTCTGCACCATGATTCTTATTGATTGAATAATTTTTGGACCCAATTTTTAAATAGTTGTGAGGTTCATATAGATATTCTTGAATATACTATGATAGACATTTTTGCTACAGTTTACTTTAACCTACTTTGTTATTTAAAACTTAATTGTAAAAGCAAATGCCAATTAATGTGCTTTGGTTTTGTTTGCTTTAGTATTGAAAATAATTGTTTTTCATCCTTGTTTTGATCCTTTCTTTTTTTTCATTGTTTAACGATCTAGGACTTTTCATGTATATAATTAAGTTTAGAAGTGGATGAAAAGAAGGAAGAAAACAGGAATGATATATTTTCATCCATTGTTTATATGTTTTTATTTGTTACAAAGGAAAGGTTTGAACTCTGAGACCTTGTGGGGGATGAGGGACACTAATGGCAGTTGAGCTACTAGCTCATTGGCCCATTGCTTAAATGCTGTATCTACTGGGAGTTATGTTAGTCACTCATTTTTATTTTGGACTCTAGGGGTATGGGATGAAATTATATCGTTTGGTGTTTGTTATGTTTTTTGTCCAAAAAATATTAAAAAAGGAGCTGTATGAGTGGTTTTGGGAGTCTTTTTTTTTTTTTGTAAACCATATCAATCTAGTTTCACTATTAGTAGAATGTCACAAGCTCTTCTCCCATTGCAATAACTTGCTTCAAACCCCATTAAAAAAGAAGGCTTGAATAAAAAAAATTGCCAGCTCAAACATATGGATTCTAGTTTTTTTTTTTTTGTACTTGCCACTGAAATGTGCTGGGAGACCCATAGTTTCATTGTACTGCATAGTTTTTCCCCAAGGTATCATGCTCATGTGGCTTCTTCTTTGTCAGGTATCATGCCCATATACTTTTCGAACGTCTCTCTCCTCTAAATCCTGTTGCACATACTCAAATATGTGGTGGCTTGTTTAGGTAAAGTCAATGTTTTGAATTTTTGAATTTATTTTTATTGACCATGTTTATACCTAAAGTCCATGTGAATGTGCACTAAGATCAGTATGTAAATTTTTAGAATCTAATCTAAGAATTCTCTTTCTGTGTTCTCATTATTTCTGCACCCATTGCCATGGAAAATTTATGAACTTTCATTGTTTGTTTTTGATGTGATATATATTCAGGCTCATTGAAAAGACGATCTCATCAGCATATAATATTATTCGTCAACCACATGTTCAAAATTGTGGGTCTCCAGCAGTTGCTGGTATTGATGCCATGGATGTGACAAGTTCTTCAGGCCATGTCTCTTTAATTGATCTTCCCAAAGAATTTTTTCAGATGCTTGTAACAGTTGGACCTTATCTTTACCGTGATACGTTATTGCTGCAGAAGGTGCGTGGTTTAATTTTTAATATTTGGTGAATTTTTTTCTTCTACATTGTATAGTTTTATTTTATTTTAATTTTCCTGCTTGTTTCTTATGGATAGGTTTGTAGAGTGTTAAGAGGTTACTATATGTCTGCACTTGAGCTTGTAGATAGTGGTGATGGAGCTCTAAATAGTGAATCTCTTATTCCTAGAAATCGAGTTCTTCGTTTGCACCTAAGGGAAGGTAGGTCAATGGTTGAGGAAGCCCTGGGAGCATGTTTACTTCCTTCTTTACAGTTGGTACCTGCAAATCCAGCAGCTGGGCAGGAGATCTGGGAAGTAATGAGTCTCCTTCCATATGAGGTTGGCCTGACATAAACTGTCTTTTGCCTTTTTTTTATATTTTTTAGGTCTGAAAGATAACATGGCTAAATTACTCGCTGTTTTTCCCAGGTGCGATATCGTTTATATGGTGAATGGGAAAAAGATGATGAGCGGAATCCAATGGTTTTGGCTGCAAGGCAAACAGCTAAGGTACCATTTGTATATCTTAATTTACTGTTGCAAGCTTGGTGCTTTAAGTGAATCATACCCTATTCATTTATATTTACTGGTGTTTGTTTTATACTACTCTGTTATCATGCAGTTGGATACTAGAAGGATATTGAAAAGGCTTGCAAAGGAAAATTTGAAGCAGCTGGGTAGGATGGTTGCAAAATTAGCGCATGCTAACCCGATGACTGTCCTTCGAACTATTGTTCATCAGGTGCTGTTTTTATAGGAAATGATGCATTTGTTGTCACTGATATGTATTTTGTAAATCAAATCTAAGGGAAAGTTATTTGCTGGAACTTTGGCATGCAGATTGAGGCATACAGGGATATGATCACTCCTGTTGTGGATGCTTTCAAGTATTTGACACAGGTTTGAATTTTCTCTTGATTTCTAATGATCTTCTTCTCCTTGAGCATTTGAAATCTAATGTCATTCTTAGCCATAAAAGCTTCTTGTGTTATACTTAAGGATCTGTCTTCTTTTACACTTCCATAAACACTGTAATTTGACAGTTACGTACAATTTCTGCTGCAAAATATCAAATTTATGCTGTAATGATATGATCTGTTTTAGTTATTGACATAACCAATCTAATGTTCAAAACCTGTCATCGATTAAGTAAATCTGAACAATAAATCATTGGAATCATCTGTCACTAGTTTAGCCTGCCTTCCTAGCTGCAGTTTGTGTGGGATGAATGTAACTGTACTTGTAGCCTTTTGAAGTTGAGAAAATCTTTTGGTTGTCAGTTATCAGCTTGCATGCATCTCTTTATCATTGTTATTTTTTTAGATATAATGCTTGCACTCTTCTCCTGAATCTCTCTCTAGCTGAATAAGATATATGCTTAAGTGGACATATAATCTCTTTGTAATTACTCCCAATCTGATTGTGATTTTTTTAGGAAAGTGTAAATGCCACTTCTATGTCATCAATCATTAGAGAATGAAAAATAAGAATATTACATATGTTACTATGGTTATCCTTATTGGTAATATCTACAGATTTAAGAGGCTGGGAAGGTAGAATGCCTGATTAAATAGCATTTATTCAGGTGAAACTCAATGCTCTATTGAGTGCTTTGAAGTTTCGGACTCTAATAAAAGGGGGTAGTGATATGATCTGCAAGCTAGAAATGGAGGAGCTTACAGCCATGCATATTGGTTATTTCTACTGAATTTGTTAGAAAGATGGTTTTTGGTGAAATGAGGAGAATAGATAATAGATGCAAACCTTCTATAGTTTTTTGTTTGTCCTTTGGGTCTATTATAAGTTTCTAATGTCTTAGACCCTAGTCTAAGTTTCTTGCTTATTCGTGCAGTGAACTTCATTTCTTGTTTTCTACTCTATCATTTGATGTGACAATGGGAGTATCATTTGGTGCGTACCTGAAACTTTGGAAGATAATTTGATTAAAAGCTTGGATTGCTCTTTCAAGTACTGAGGGTGCATCATGTTTGGAAATGGTTCCTAACAATTTTTTTTTGCAAGTGTAAAATGCATAAATGTGTTGAAGTTTTAACATCTATTGTTTGACCATTATTTGCTTGGACAATAGTTAACAAATGGGAGTGCAGGATTGTGATGGATCATAAAATCTTCAATGATGCCCAAGCTGATAGTAAATAGAAACAACACTGACAAAGCATTAAATTAAATAGTAGCTAATTACTGTTCTGCATGGGAAACCATTCTGTCCAAACAAGAAAGGTCTTTGTGGAACTGTACCACCTACAATGTTTAATTTCATGGTTTTAGTTGTCTTGGCCTATTATCAATATGATTATCATTTCATCTTCCTAAAAATAAAGCATTCTCCCTCTGTAATTAATATTGATGTTTCTAGGTTTCCTTTCCCCAATTTCCCACTGCAAATTATGTCTCTATTTTTTTTTTTTAAAACTGCCCGTGTAAAAGACCTTTGTTTCCTTTTGTCATGTAATTCAGGATGGGAATTTCATTGTTTCATCTAAAAGCTATATCAGCGTATTTTCCAAGGCAATTTGAAATTGAAGTTTTTTACTTTCTTTCAGTAGATAGGATATAAACGTAGCTGATTGAATTTGTGCTCTTAAAACTGACCGGTAGCTTCCTCTATTTCAATGCTAAATTGGAAGTTTAAGGTTGGTCATTCTGTAATTGACTAAAATGGCATGATTTACGATGCCAACAAAGTAATTAAAAAAAAGAAGAAATAGGTATTGATGAAAGAAAAGGAGGTACATGGTATATTCAAACAAAAAGAGGTTTTGGAAGTTGATTGTTTTTGTTTTAAAAACAATGGTAATGATATTCTGTTTCAAGGGGAAAATGAAGTATTGCTTCCTGCAGATGAGACAGAGAGATAGAGCAGAGCTTTAGATAGGAGGGAAAGAGATTGCAAATATTTTTTTCCCCTTCAATCACATAGAAAACTGTGGACTTAAATTGCTTGATGAAAATTACATAATTAGCCTTAATTAAATTCCTTACAAAATATGATACTGAGGGTATTTTTATGTCTAACAAATTTGGGCATCCTGTTGACCTACCCAAACTAAAATCAACTATGGATGTATCTGGATTTGGTATCTAAGGGGCTGCCACCCAACTTGTACATCCACAACTTGACACAGAAAAAAATTATTCCTGGAAATTAATCTGAACAGCAAGCACACCAACAAATATTCCAGTCCTAATCCTGTTGAGCCTTCCAACATGAATTGTGAAATTTATGGACAATTTGTGTATACTATTATGTAGTAATGCTTGTTGATGCTCATTTCAATGCATCTCTTTTTCTCTTCAGCTTGAGTATGATATCTTGGAATATGTTGTAATTGAGCGGTTAGCACAAGGTGGTCGTGATAAGCTGAAGGATGATGGCCTTAATTTGTCAGACTGGCTTCAATCACTGGCTTCATTCTGGGGTCACCTGTACGTATATCCTCCACCAAAACACTAGTTGTCGTCTTTATTGTATTTTTGTACCTGTAGAATGTATATGGCCCACCCATCTGTATCAAAACCAGTGTAGCATGTTAACAAATATGGCTGCTTAGCAGATGAGGATTCAATGTTTGTGGTTTTTAATCTATTATAAAGGTTGCTTGTTGTGATTTGATGTGAACAATCACAAGTATGAGTTTGGTGTCTTCCCTTTTTGATTTCTGATTTTTATATTTGCTTGTCCACCAACTTTAATATATTTTGCATGAGCTGTATTGGAGTCACTCTGTTAAACCTTTCTACTGAGAATTTTAGGTGTATCTTGGGATGCTTTTTCTGGGTTGAAGATTTGACTCAGCAAAATCTGGATAATGGGAGCTTAGACTGTTGTGGATATTGCTGGTTTTCTAAGTCTTTAATTTATGAGTCTAGCTCACTTCCAACATGCTTTGCAGTGAATAGGCATTAATTGGAAAACTCTATGGGATTTAGAGATGGAAACAATGTAACGTTGTCTGAATTGGAAATGACATCTGAATAAGAGAGTTAGTTAGAAGATAAAAGAACTTTAGAAAAAAAGAAAGGAAAATTGAAGAGAGGTAGCCCGGATTACATTATTCAAACATGAAAATAATGTTATTTACTTGACCTCCTTTCAAGTCGACACACTTGAGATTGGAGGTCAAAAAGGTCCTTACAGTGATCATTGAGATTCATGAGTGTGACTTTGTTGGATGGTGGTTTTTCTATGAATCAACGGTGGAAATTTACCATGAAACCAGGCTTGTGCTAAGGGGGTTGGTTGCTTGGTTTATCCGGATTGCATTGTTCAAACTTCTCGTCGGTTATATTTCTTCTTTGCCTCTTCAAGATAAATATTCAGATAAGATTAATAAACAAAACCTATTCAAAGAAGGGTCATTTCTGACTCAGAGGTGGATTTTTCAGTGAAACTTGCCACTGGGCTTTCTCATGCAACTTGGAATATTGGTTTTAATAATTAAGACATTATTGGAAAATGGTATTGAGCATATGTTGAACCCTGAAGCAAGAAAAATGGATGGGGGATATAAAATTCATTGTTGAAAGGTTCTTGATGTTGAAACTCTCTAAGTTGCAGATGTGATTGATCGTGGAATGTATGAAGATTTTCCTGCATGTTTACACTATTTGGCAGGTTTTCCTCAGCCAACATTTAAATGACTTGAGAATTGGTGTTTAATTTACCGTCCTCCTTAAGAGCTTAGGTTCAAGTATGGTCTGAGATTTAAAGGCAGTTTTGTTCTGGATATTTCAGATTCTTTTCAGACTTGTCTTTCTCTTTGATGCTTCTTTCAATGAGTGTTTCCAATAATTTTTTACATGAATGTGGAAGAAATGTACACTTGGTCAGAACTGATGTTCACTACTTCATTCTACCAATGTGAGTCCTCCAGAAGTGTATTGTTTTGCTGTGAGATATGTGTTCTGAATAAGGGGAGAGAACACTCCATTTTGATTTTGGCTGCATTAGCTTGTATAGGTGATGATATTTGTGCTCTTCAGGGTACCACGGTTTCTTCATGATTTTCGATAGCATGCATAGCTAATCTGAACCCCATATGTAGCCTGGAACCTTTTAAAGGAAAATCAAATTCTGTGGAGGCAACACTTGGGAATTTGTCAGGGCTCTCAAGGTTGCCTGACTATTCAGTAATACATTGAATGGGGTTCACGGGAGTACACAAAAATTCTCTTTTCTTTTTGTTGATTATAGTGCATGTGCATAGATTGCTGGGGATCTTCAACATGCAAAATACTTTTAAATTCTTGAGAAAGAATGTCTCATATGAACATATCATGTTCAGAAATATTTGTTCTGGAAATTTTTGAGGTTGCACGATTGTCTTGATTCCCTTTTCTTTTGTGAAGTTCTGGGAATTATGATATGTAGTTTAGTGTTTCTTCTTCTTTCTTTCTTTCTTTCTTTCTCCTTTTAATTTCTTTTGTGTTGTCTTTGCACAATGATCCAACTAGGTTGGTGGGGAATACTCTCTGGGGTTTACTGGCATGGCTAATAGTTCAGTTGCAACTTGGAGATTGATGCCTATTCTAATTCTGTGCTTTGCGTATTCACTGGATAATTGTCAAGGACCATTTTCATAAAGTTGGAGTTTCACATACCTAATATGCCCCTCGCTATTGTTTAATATTGGATTGAACCGATTTCAGAGAGGGGGATGGGAGTGGGAAGGCAATGCTGCTTTGGCTGTTTTATGGTAGACTTGTAGTCTAGGTTTCAACTCTGGCGAATGGAAAATTTTCTTATTTCCTGAGAGCTGCTAGAAAGGATGTGGTGAATGCTAATTAAGTGTCATTGCTACCTTTATACATCTTAGCCATAGGAGCATGGAGTTTGCAGAGAAAAAATGAAACCTCTTGAACACTGAGGACAATTAATCTGTTTGTGGTCCGACTTGTCAATTGCTTTTTGGTGCTTCTCTAATGATTGCTGGTTCAGGTCACTGACTGGGATCCTTATCCTCTTCAATCATTTTTTCTGTGCCAAATCAATGGACTTTTTGAGGGATTTAAGTATTTCTCTTCATTATTTCATCATTGTCCTTTACCCCCCACTTTTGATGGTTTGTCTCTTTATCCTGTTTGAGCATTATATTGACAAAGCTCTTCTTCTCGATGTTATTGCCGCCTTTATATGGATAATCTTATAAGCACAAAATTATTCAGGGCTACTGAGAATTTTCATTCCCATGTACTCATGGGCAATATCATTCATTCCTATTGCACGCGACCCTTCTTATCCATTCATAGACATAAAATACCCAGACACAGACATCTAAATCAACATGTTCCAAATTTGTATGTATAGAATGTACTCAATTCATTGTTCAATGTACACTTATCAAGTGTATTTCTGTCCCTAGAATTCTGTTTTAATTGCCAAGCCCTCATCCAAGGTGTGTATTCCCTTCATTCTTCACTCTTTCTTTTTATTCTTGCATATATCCTATGCAATCCAGAAGTCCCAATTCTTTCACCGAGTAGCATTTCATGAGTTTGGATAAGGTCTGGTTGAAGTAACTAGTGTGGCCTTTGGGTTTGATAAGTCATAAAGCTGATGAATGAAGAAGTGCTGGAAGGTGGATGTGATATCAATGGATATGCCTAAGATGCTTTTGCTGTCCTGAAGACTGGTTTAATGATGTCATTCATATCTATGGCTGATGCCTGGTTTTGTTCCAATACCTTATGAACAGAAATTTCACTACAGTCTGAAAGTAGGCAAGCTTGTTTGGGGGTTGGATGTAGCAGATAGAGGAACTGGGGGAGGTAGGAGGCATATGATTTGGTTAACTATGAGATTAATCTGTAAGATTATGAGGTGAAGTCCCTTGAGATTTTGGTGACAGAATCAGAGAGTTTGAACCAGAGAACTAATGATGAGGTCTGCAGGATAAATAAGGATTTTCTATAAACTTATGTATATGTGTGTGGATCAATAGGAGGTCTGATTTCGGCCACGTTGATTTGGTAATCTATTTTTTAGTCTAAGGTTGTATCATATTTAGTGTAGGAGATGCATTTATTCACAGTAGATGTTTCCTTAATTAACCTGTGGTGGTTCCATTGCTGTTTCGCTCTTCATTACTGTTTGCCTAGGCTTCCTCAGCATGCTGTTCTATTATAATGAAATATTACTCGAGCATGAAAGTTAATTGGTGGGTTTGGTCTTTACTAGATTGTCATGAGAACCAATTACAAGAATCCTGTTGATCTGCAATGCTCTTATCAGTTAGGTGTGTATCACATGTTAGTGTCTGAATGTTGTGACAGAACAGTGACCTGGGTGATAATGGTTTTGTTTATCATACACCTGTATGCCGAATGAGCCATGTCTTCGTGCTTCAAAACACCAAGTGCAACTATGTAAGAAAATATTGAGGAGTAATGAACATAAAGATATTGAGTCATGTCTGAACATCTGTACAGCCTCCATGTTTGCATGTAGTGCTTGTTGTATGTGTATAGAAGTGTGCACCATTAGATGCATGAGCTCGCATGTGTGTCCAGCTATGACATTGAATAATATATTTTCTTGCCAGGTGCTCTTCTTATCCTGTGTTTGGGTAAATAAGAGTTTGACTCTTAGTGTTTCAGATTGCTCTAGAGTGGCTCCTTGTTAAAATTTCAACAGATACCTTCTGAAGTGGTGACTGTTGATTTCCCTTTTTAGTAGCTTTTGAATTTATTTGAACTGCTATGATAACGCACTAAGTTTGAAAATAGTTTCATTAAGAAATTAGAGACCAATTCCACCTGAATATGGCCCACAACCTCACCCATGTTTAATGAAAATCATCAAAGCCTTTCATAATTTATAAGATGATTGCCTTTGCTTGTTTCCTTATTCACTCTTTTTCTTCACTTAAAATGCAGTAAGTTTAATTGGTGGAATTATTTTAGTCTGGGTTTTCTCTTGTTGAGATCACTTATGTGGCTGCCTGTGTCTGCCCAATATGGTCTCTTATTTATTAACTGCTACGTGTTTAAGAGATGCTTAATTTGTTGTATGATGCATAATTTCTGTGCTTGTTCATAATATGTTATGAAGTTCTGGTGTTTTTGTAGTCATTTGATGAAACGCCCATCATTTCCTCTCTTGAGATCTACTGATGATGGAATTATTTTTTCTTTGTAGTTATATAAATTATATTGTTGATGAACTTCAAACTTTATGTAAAGAACTACCACTTTTTTTTTTTGATGACTTGAAATTGAATGAAGAGAGTTTTGTTTATTCCCAGGTGTAAGAAGTACCCATCTATGGAATTGAGAGGCCTTTTCCAGTATTTAGTGAACCAGTTGAAAAAGGGCCAGGGGATTGAGCTTGTTCTTCTGCAGGTATCATTCAGATCTAGAAGTTTTGGACTTTATTAATTATTAACATAAACTAAAGCATGTGGGGAAAGCACTGTAGCTTTCATCACAAAACATTGTGGATTGCTAGTGTCTCCCCCCCCCCTTTTTTTTTGCTGCTGCTTGAACACATGATTTTTTTTCCTTTTTCATTTCCTTTTCCTTTTTTTTTGTTTTTTTATGATTTTTTTCAAAATTATTTGTCAAATTTTGTTCTTTTTATTTTGTCTTTTTATGAGGTTAGCGTGGTTTGCGAGTTTGTCAAGGTAACTCCAGTTGCCCTAGTTTATGGGTTTGGTGGTTTTTGTTTTCTTTTTTTAATTGAACTTGACTTTTTTATAGTCTATTTTTTTTTTCATATACTAAAAAAAATAGTTTTTGAGAAAAATCATGTTATTAAACTTTATAAAGTAACACAAATTAACATAAACTAAAGCATGTGGAGAAAGCACTGTAGCTTTCCTCACAAACACTGTGCATTGCTACAACGTCCCCCCATATATTTTTTTTGCTGCTTGAACACATGGTTTTTTTTTTCCTTTTCCTTTTCCTTTTCCTTTCCTTTTTGTCTCTCTTTTTGTTATGATTTTTTCAAAATTGTTTTTGTCAAATGTTATTCTTTTTTATTTTGTCTTAATATGAGATTAACATGGTTTACGGGTTTGCCAAGGTGACCCAGGTTGCTCTTGTTTAGGAGTTTGGTGGGTTGTCTTTTTTTAAATTAAACTTGATTTTTTTTATAGTCTATTTTTTTCTCATATAGTGAAAATTTTGTTTTTGAGAAAAATCATTTTATTAAACTTTTTAAAGTTACAAAAATTAAAGGGTGTGAGAAAACTACTGTTCACCCACACATTGCATTGTGAATGACTAGTAATCCACAGTGTTTTGCTTTTTTTTTTCCTTTTCCTTTTCTTTTAATTTTTGTTATGATTTTTTTTTGAAACTTGTTTTTGTCGATTTTTACCTTTTTATAAGGTTAGCATGGTTTGCGGGTTTGCCAGGGTTACTCGGGTTGCCCTGGTTTACGAGTTTGGTGGGGTGTCTTTTTTTTTTTAATTAAACTTGATTTTTTTAGTCTATTTTTTCTCATATAGTTAAAAAAGAAAAATAGTTTTAGAGAAAAGTCATGTTATTAAATTTTATAAAGTCCATGGATCTATTTACAGGTTTGGCTGGTTGACTTGATTCGTGGGTCTGACAAGTTTAACTTTTTTTAACTATTTTTTTTTCATCCTTAGATACTAGGTTAATTAGGAATTCAGTTTCATCCTTTTATGAAGTCATCGCAATCTAAAAACAAATCTCGGTATTGAGTTGGTGTTTGATTTCGTAATTGTCTATTTTTGTTATCATATAGTTAAATAAAAAAATGGTTTTGAAAAAAAAAACAAATAATAATCTCAGTAGAGTTCATAGCCTAGTTCACAGGTTTGGTGTACTAGCCTGACTTACTTGATTCACAGGTTTAACAAGTTTACCCACCAATAAGATATGTTTTTTTTTTGGTCTTTTAATTGTTTTAATTTTTTTTTCAATTTCATTATTTAATATTAGATTGGTTGGGAAATAGACTGCATTATGGATTTTGTTTGCTTTCTATAGGGAGAATTGTCTCAAATAAGTGTATTTTTAGGTTGATGCTCAATTTTGTGAGTATCTATTTTTATCATATAATTAAATAAAAAAAGTTTATAAAAAAATGTTATTAAACCGAATAAAGTCCATGACTCGGGTCGCAGGGGGACCGAGGTTGATCCAATCTGTCGTTGGCTTAATATTTTTTGTTAAAATATCATCCTGAAGTTTTTTTTAAAGCTAAGTCATGTTTTTATCGATCATCAAGGTTGCATTTGGACCTATAAAATCAATCGATTTAAGTCGAGCTTGCTCCCATACAGTTTAATTAAAAACTTGAGTTAGGTAAAGAGCTAAGTCAGGAGGTTTGAAAATTAACCCACTTAGTCAGGTTTAATAACACATTTAATTAAAAACTTAATATTTTTTTTACATTAAAAAAAGAAATTGGTCCAACCTGCGGTGGAGGACGGGTCAATATACTAGTAACTTCTATCTAGACAATCGAGTTGTCTGTTAACAGTGGAGCTTGTGATTTTGTCAGGAGCTTGTTCAACAAATGGCAAATGTTCAATACACAGAAAACTTAACAGAGGAACAGTTGGATGCCATGGCAGGGAGTGAGACACTTCGGTATCAAGCTACTTCTTTTGGAGTAACACGGAATAACAAGGTCTCAATGCTCCCTTTAAGTGTTCCAAGCAATTTTAGCCAGTTATGTTTCAAGTAGTTGATTATTTCAATGGAGGCACATATCTGAGTATATTAATGGTTTAGTTTCTTCCTGAATTTGGATTCCAGGGGGGGGGATCATGAATCATGTGTTTTTTGTTTTCACTTAGATATATTTTAATGAAGGGTACATCTACTCTCTCTTATATCATCTGGAAATATTTAAATTTTAGTCAAGCAGAAGTGAAGTTGATTCTTGTAATGAGTGCCTCTAGTTTGAGATTGATGTAAACTTCATCTATTTACTTTTGTATCATCTGGGAACATTTATGTTTTTGACAAAAAAAAAGTGAATGATGTTGATCGTTGTGGTCAATCCCTCTAGTTTGGGATTGAGGCTACTGGATTTTATTCTAATATTACAACACCCAAGGTTATGTGATGTCAAAATACTCTGATATTGGGCTATCTCTCCACAGGTAGTCCTAGACCATTTAAGTAAGACAAATGAAAAAAAAGAAAAGGAAAGGAGGCTAAAAGCATTTCCTGTGACCTGGTGATTTATTTAACCCAGTTGCGGCAAGCCCAGCCTAACATGTGAAACTTACTATTTTAAGGTTTACCATATAGCTTTTGGAAATACAAGATCTTTTTGGAAATGATGTATGATTTTTTTATCTTTTTCCTGCGGACTCTATTTGTTGTTGCTCAAAATACAGATTCTTCAGTCACCTAAACATGCTTAAAGAGCAACTATATGCTATCAGATTAAGCTAGGTATCCTAGGGTTCCCTCATGGGCCTGTGCCCTCTCTCTATATTCCTGTTGATAGTGTACCATACTTATGATTTGGTTTACATTTCCTACCATTGCTGAACTTGAGCATTTATCTGCAAGCTACTTGAACATGAAATTGTTAATACAAAGGATGGAAGTCTTGACTGTGATCTGAGATTTTGCTTTTACACCTCAGCCATTCCCTGAGTTAATTTCAACATGTCATGCTGACTAACAAGCTAGGTTCTAATTTATTCTCTCTGCAGGCGTTGTTCAAATCTACTAACAGGCTTCGAGACTCCTTGCTTCCTAAGGATGAACCAAAGCTAGCGATCCCCCTTTTGTTACTTATTGCTCAACATCGATCTGTGTAAGGAGTAGAACTTTATTTGTATAATTGCTTAATTTAATAGATATTCTTCCCAAAAATATTTTCTGAAAAGGAAGCATGGAAGTATCTGTAAGTTGCTATGGATGTTTTGGTTTTTTGATTTTGCCTGACATTTACCCTTTTGCTTTCTTTGATCTATTAAAAAAAAAAAATATTTTGCCTTTCATTTCAGCATGGATGATTTTGAATTTAGCCTCTTTATATGAAAATCTGTTTCCATCAAGTGCAACATGTCTCTGAATATTCTTGTGTGTGCACGTCTGAAATGGTTGTACATCTCTGATTGTTTCTTTGTATATAGTCATCAATGTTTATACAATTTGGTCCTTTTTCTAATTTAATTCTCTCTTTGACTGTTTTAATTCTTGAGTAATTTTGCTATTTATATTTGTAGTCCTCTTTAGGTGTCTGTCTTAGCTTTTGACATGTTCTTTGTGAGGTTGTCCTCACAGCTATGCTGTTGTTTTCTGATTTGAGAACTATTGTAAAGGCATGTTTAATAACAGTCATGTTTCCCCCATGAAATAGACTATGTCATCGACAATGTAAAGAAGAGCCGCACAACAGTTTTGGATTTGAGTCCAGGATCTTTAATTTGAAATTTCGTTTCCTGTTTTCCACTTGTTTTCCAATGTCCTATATACTAAACTCCTTGACTTGATGCCAGGATCCTTGAAATTTCTGATTACTTTTTTTTTTTTTCCTTCCACCTCTAAGGTCACAAACAATTCTTATCTATTCTGTACTTCCAATATTTTTATGCTGATAGATTGGTTGAATACCTCAGTAATTTGTCATGGGATGTACCTGGTGCTGGTTGGACTGCTGACTGTTCATATTTTTTTCCTCCAGGGTTGTCATAAATGCAGATGCTCCTTACATTAAAATGGTCAGTGAGCAGTTTGATAGGTGTCATGGAACTCTTCTTCAATATGTGGAATTCCTCTGTGGTGCTGTGACACCACCCTCTGCATATGCTCAGTTAATTCCCTCTCTTGATGATCTTGTCCACCTGTATCATCTTGATCCTGAGGTCTGTCCTCCCCCTTCTGTGTGTTTGTGTGTATTGCTTGAGCTCCTAAATTTTCTGTATTTTGTTGATCAGTTTCTCCTACTATGTCTGCTTTATCATTTCTACATTACCTTGAAAGAGTTGTTTGCTGTGCATTTTTAATTTAGTTTTTATGAAACCTTGTGCTTGAACATAACTTTAAATCTGTCATTTTTCTCTGCATTTTAGGTTGCATTTTTAATATACCGCCCAGTCATGAGACTCTTCAAGTGTGAGGGTAGTTTAGAGGTTTTCTGGCCCTTAGACAGCAATGAAACAGTAACTACTACAAGTGCAAACCTGGAGCCTGAAGCTAGAGAATATTCTGGCAGAGTGATTCTGGATCTTGGCTCTCTCCATAAGCCTGTAATGTAATAATCTTGTCTTTTAATTTTTTTTCCTTGGTAGATTTCTTGGCATGTGATTCTTGTTCTTATTCGATAATGAGTGATTTTACAAAGAAAGTTGCTTTTATTGTAAAGAAGTGATCATATATCAATCTTATGCAGGTGGTCAGATCTTCTTGAGACTGTGAAAACCATGTTGCCTTCAAAAGCCTGGAATAGTCTCTCACCTGATATCTATGCCACTTTCTGGGGACTCACACTTTATGATCTATATGTCCCTAGAAACCGTTACGAGTCTGAAATTGCCAAGCAGCAAGCTGCTCTTAAAGCTCTGGAAGAGCTTTCTGATAATTCTAGTTCAGCAATTACTAAAAGGAAGAAAGAGAAGGAAAGGATTCAAGAATCTCTCGATCGTCTGACTAGTGAGCTCCATAAACATGAAGAAAATGTTTCTTCTGTTCGTAGACGACTATCTCGTGAAAAGGACAAATGGCTGACTTCTTGTCCTGATACTTTGAAAATCAACATGGAGTTCCTTCAGCGCTGTATTTTTCCCCGTTGTACTTTCAGCATGCCGGATGCTGTATATTGTGCCATGTTTGTACATACTCTTCATTCACTTGGCACACCATTTTTCAACACTGTAAACCACATCGATGTTCTGATATGTAAAACATTACAACCTATGATATGCTGCTGTACTGAATATGAAGCAGGTAGACTTGGGAGGTTTTTGTATGAAACACTCAAGATTGCTTACTACTGGAAGGTATTGACATTTTCATTGTCACTTTTTGTTATTCAGATTTATTTTTCCTTTCATTATTTTGAGTTTTTTTTTTCATGAAGTTATAAAAAGAAGAGATTTTTTCACTGAAGTAAATCATATATGTGCTTTCACAAGTGCGTGTTTGTTTGAATTTAGCACTTGTATTTAATTGAATTAAGCATTTATTTGTTTTTCCTTTTCCCAGCCCTCCTAACGTAATGCTCTCCTTTTTTCTATTGCAATTCTTTGCTGCCAGAGTGATGAAACTATATATGAACGCGAGTGTGGAAATATGCCTGGATTTGCTGTGTATTATAGATTCCCAAACAGCCAACGGGTTACATATGGTCAGTTCATTAAGGTTAGTTCTTGAGATTGAAGTTGTATATTTTTTTCTAAGTAGTTGTCATTTTCATAAATTGAAATCTCTTTCTGAATAGTTTCTTCATGATCAGGATGACTTTGCATAAGGTGTTGGTTCTTTATCTGTTTCTATTTTTATTTAATCCATCTATTGTTCTACATTCAATTCTATTCATCTACATAATGCGTCTTTCTAATTAGAGAAGAAATGATAACTGTTATTCAGCCTTTTATGTGCTTCTTATACTGTGCATATTGGTCCTACTTTTCTTAACTTCATAACGGGACGTGTTAAATTGGGGACTTATGTTATACAAGGATCCCCATATTGAAACTAGTTATGCTTTGGAAATCCTGAAGTCATCTTTGAGTATGCACTAGTACTAACCTGTGGTATTAGTTAAAAATCTAGAAGGTTTTAAGTGCATAAGGTCTTGTAAACGTTATTGATTCTTGTTGCAAATCCAAAGCAGAACGAGTTCAAGCTATAAGTAGTCCCCTGGAAAGCTCACCGTAGAAATTATATTATCTCCATTGATATATTACATTGAAGATCATTCTCTTTTATTTACCTGACCCTGTGCTGCATCTTACTTTTTTTTTATTTTGCTGGCTTTGTCTTACATTCTTGCATTTCTTGTTCATTTTTTTCTTTTATTTTCATTTTCCTTTGTCCGAGTTCAAGTGTTTTAGTCAGTGTATTCATAATTTTTTAAGGCACAGAGATTTGAGATTTATGCAATCACCTGTTGAAACCATATAATGTGTTTACTTTTATACCATAATTGAGATTTTGTCAGTGCCAATTGTTTACTCATTTTATCTGCTCTTTTGGTGATAGGTACACTGGAAATGGAGTCAGAGAATGTCTCGGCTATTGATTCAGTGTCTGGAATCATCTGAGTACATGGAAATTCGAAATGCTCTTATTTTGTTGACAAAAATTTCCGGTGTTTTTCCAGTTACTAAGAGGAGTGGTATTAACCTTGAAAAACGAGTAAGAGATGTCAAGAAAGGTGACCTTTATTTATCTCAAGTTACTTTTTTCAGTACCATAACTTTAGTTTTCTTTCCCTCAAATTCTGTGCAGGTAACTAGAATCAAAAGTGATGAAAGGGAGGATCTCAAGGTTTTGGCTACCGGTGTTGCTGCAGCTTTGGCTGCTAGAAAGGTTGGTGGGATTCACAAGTGAATTTAGCTGCTCCTGTTACATGTATTTAAAAAATTTATTGTCATTTGCAGCCTTCATGGGTTACAGATGAAGAATTTGGCATGGGATATCTTGACATAAAGCCTCCATCTGTTGCATCAAAGTCTTTATCTGGAAATGTAGCAGCAGCACAAAACAGTTCTGCCCTTAATGTTTCTCAAGGTGAACCTGCTGATGGAAGAGCACTTGTAACTGGAAGCCAACATGGAGATCCTGGGAATTCAAACAGAGATCCGATATCCAGAGCAAAACATGCTGATGGGAGGTCGGATAGAACAGAAAATATCTCACATTTGAAATCTGATCTAGGACATCAGAAATCAAAAGGTGGTTCATCAACCAATGGGTCAAATGCTCAGTCAGCTGTTTCCTCAGCTGCTGTTCCTATAGGTGCATCAAGATCAGCAGAAAATCAGAAGGGGATGGATGACTCCACAAATAGAACATTGGAGGATAGCACTGTCAGAGTTGCTGCAAAGAACTTGGCGGAGTCTGAGGTATTGTCTAGATGGTGCACGTGGACAGTTTTATCTAATGTCAATGCAGGCAATTTTAAACATTCATTATTTCTCATCTACTTATTAAATAGTGGTAGCGGGAATCGTTCTTTTTAATTATTGTATTGAGGGAAAGAAAAAAGAAACGATACCTTTTTCTGTTTTGTTGGTTGAAATAGACATGAGGTAGTGATTTTGAAATTTGGGATCCATAAGATATGTATTATTTCTTAACATCCTTGAAAGGATTTAGTATAGTCTACCTTCAGTTGATTTGTTTTCCTCTTTATTGGCAGTTGAAAGTTTCCACAAAGCGGCCAGTGTCTAAAACACCAAAGCAAGATGTTGTGAAAGAAGACAATAAATCTGGAAAAGGTGTTGGCCGAACTCTATCCTCATCCACAAGTGACAAAGACATCCAGGTTCATTTATCAGAGGGAAGACAAGGGGGTGCTTCTAATGTTTCTTCTGCACTCACATCGAATGGTAATGCTCTTTCAGTGTCTGAAAAAGTATCTACTATGTTTACAAGAACTTCTGATTCTTATGGTGTAGAATCAAAGCCAGATAGTGGAGGTAACAAACCTATGCTAAAAGATGAAGCAACTGAAGTTGCTGATGTGCAGAAGCCACCTTCTCGACTTGTTCATTCTCCTAGGCATGATAACTCTGTTGCTGCTTCAAAGTCTAGTGATAAATTGCAAAAGAGAGCAAGTCCTGCTGAAGAACCTGACAGATTAAGTAAACGGCAGAAAGGGGATGTCGAATTGAGAGATTTAGAGGGTGAAGTTAAATTCTCTGAAAGAGAGAGGTCCACCGATACTCGATCTGCGGATCTTGATAAAGTGGGAAATGATGAACAGAATCTATATAGGAGCGTAGATAAACCTTTGGATAGGTCAAAAGATAAAGGTAATGATAGATATGACAGGGACCATAGGGAAAGATCAGAGCGTCCTGATAAATCCCGTGGAGATGATAGTTTAGCTGACAGATCGAGAGATAAATCAATGGAAAGATATGGAAGAGAGCTTTCGGTTGAGAGAGGGCAGGATAGTGTCGCTGATAGGAGTTTTGACAGACTAGCTGACAAAGCCAAAGATGACAGAAGCAAATTACGTTACAATGATACCTCTGCAGAAAAATCTCAGGTTGATGATCGTTTTCATGGGCAAAACTTACCTCCGCCACCACCTTTACCTCCTCATATGGTTCCCCAATCAGTTACTTCTGGTAGAAGAGATGAAGATGCTGACAGAAGGTTTGGAACTACCAGACATGTTCAGAGGCTTTCTCCTAGGCATGATGAGAAAGAACGAAGACGATCAGAAGAAAATTCCTTGGTTTCACAGGATGATGCAAAACGTAGAAAAGAGGATGATGTTCGTGAGAGAAAGCGAGAAGAGCGAGAGGGGCTGTCAATCAAGGTATGCATTAGCTGCTTGCTTGTTGAATCCATTTTGATTTTTAATGAACTTGTCATTCTAAACTTAACAAGGGACTGGTAACACACACACATGTATGTAGCATGTATGCCAGATTGCACTGAACATGAAACTGTTGAATCCAGTTTATCATATCTAGGCATTGTAACTTCATTTAACCGAGGACAAGAAATACTTGTATATCTGACATTTGTGCTTTTGTTTTCACAAGTTCTTGGTGTTGCTTGCTCCCTTCAGCTTAAATTGAATTATAATAAATGCTGTGATTAACATCCTTTGTGATGGTAGCTTCATTTTATTTGCCACCCACATAATTTATTTGCTTCAGTCAGATGCTATTGATCCTCCCATGTTTTGGCATACTGAGTAATGGACTATCCTTTAATGCTTGAGGTTATATGGACGCAAGCATGAATGTGTAAAAGTGAACTGTTTTACATGTCACAGTTTCACTGGTACTTCATGTTTGTTTTTGTTTACTCTCATTGGAGCTTTGTTGACGTATGATATTTCTTGCGGTCTAGATAAGGTTTCTGATGTTGGACTCAGTATTTGGCATTTGGCTCTCACTGGAGCCGATTGCCTTCAGTTGTCTTTATGCTGAATGATTTCTGATGTCCCAGACATTTGGCACTTTTTGCAAAGAGGTAACACTGCGTAGCACATTCTATGTTGTTTGCATAGATGCCATATAAATTACAGGTGCACCTGATCTCTTCTTGGCATGGATCATGTTTTGTACTTTGGTGCTTGTTGGTTTGAGTTGGAACAAAAACCTACTTAAACAAGCAAGAGTTTGCCCTGCAGGAATTTATACAATCCTACTTCTGCTTCATTCATGACACCATGAATTTGTGGGTCTGAGTGTGAAATGATTAACATTGTAAGTAGTGAACTGCAACTGTCAATTTTGATGTAATACCATATAAAAATGAAATAATTTTAAAAAAAGAGGCTCGAATATCATCCAAACTATATATATATATAAAAAAGAGATGATGGCTCATTTTTATTTTTTAAGAACTGGATGCTGTTATTCTCATTGGTCTGTGTTTAGAAGAAAGTTTTTTTGCTTATATCTCTGAGTTGCTATTTGTAGGTGGAAGAGAGGGAAAGAGAGAGGGAGAGGGAGAGGGAGAGAGAGAAAACCAACCTTCCGAAGGAGGAAATGGACTCCAGTGCAACTGCTAAGAGACGAAAACTTAAAAGAGATCATCTGCCGACAGGGGAAGCTGGTGAATATTCTCCTGTTGCCCCACCACCTCCACCCCTTGGTATTGGCATGCCACATTCATATGATGGTAGGGAGAGGGGTGATCGGAAGGGGGCCATGAATCAACGTGCAAGTTACTTGGAGGAACCTCTCATGAGGATTCATGGTAAAGATGTAGTTGGCAAGATGGGCCGCCGTGATACTGATCCGTATCCTTAAAATCCTTTCTTTAGTAGTAAATAATTTGTGGGCCAATATGCATGCCATCATTGTGTATATTCAATTAAATGATCTACAACTCAGTGAAATTGTCCACATCCCTGTTCTATCTGCTGCAAATTGTTATCTGTGAAGGGTTAATTTTCAGCAATATGCTGTACCTAGCATTTAGCTCACTCTCGAAATATGTATAGTTCTGTTATACAGGCTTGTGGACATGTAGTACATTAGGCATGCAGTATTAGGGTTGTAGTTTTTCTGTGACGCATAAACAAGGCATGCTTTACTATTTCTTTGAAGATCTTTGTTGTATATTGCAAGTCCTTGATCAGCATTTAGTATGTATGATCGGGAATGGGATGAGGACAAGAGGCAGAGAGCTGAACAAAAGCGGAGGCATCGCAAGTAATTGATGGGTCATAGCTTGAGATGTGTTATCTGATGGATGCCAAAAAAGGGTGTGCTTGATTGTGTGAGTTCCTATTCTTATTCTTTCATTTCTTTCATCCATTTAATTCTACCAGATTATAAATTACAGTGCTAGATTTTTGCTTGTTCGACAGCAGGTCCAGGAAATGGCAAGTTGGATTTATGCCATTTTTGTATGCTATTGTAGAATCTGAGCTATGTAGTACAGTGCGACTTACTAATTCTCTCCTAAATTAAGTGTAAAGATAAATTTTGAGATATATCTTGCCTCCTATGCTATGCCTGTTAATGCTTGCTGATGAATCCAATATGCTAAAGTATAACAAGAGAGCTGCTGTTGTAATGGCGGTCTCTGTTGCTTATGGCTGCTATAACTGGTAAAAAATAAAGAATAAGGGGAGAACTCTATATTTCATGAATACCGAGGGACTCTGTTCATTTCGTGCTATGTAGCAGTGCTTGGTAAAACGGTTCCTTTTTTCAATTACGAGATGCAACGGTAATAACAATTGCCTCTATTCCTCATTTCCCTGTGCCCACCAATTTGAGCTTATTGTTTGTTTTGACATGCGTATTTAGTAATGCCCTTTGGGTTTTCTTTCTTTTTCTGAAATATAAAGGGATGTGGCTGCATCCTGAAGATTAAAGATTGACCCTTCTGTTATCAAAAATGTTTTCTGAATGAAGATTGCCTCTATTCCATACGATGACTGCTGATTAACAATGTAAAGAGACTAAAAATTAGCCGCTCTAAAGAAGCTTGATTCATCATATCACACGAGGATGACAATTTAATCTGAAATGTTAGGCTTGACCCTTTCCATGGATAAATTTAATTTTTTTTAATACAATATATATGTTGACACAATTTTTTTAAATAAATCATGTGTAGTAGTTAGATAATGGATATCTAAATTTTTACCTGGATGGATAAATTAGGGGTGAGCAAAAAAACCGATTAAACTGAGAAAACCGAAAAAAAAATAATCGAAAAAACTAAACCGAAAAAAAATTCAAATTAACCGATTAAAAAATCATAAAAAAATTCCAGTTTGGTTCGGTTCGGTTTTGGTTTCTAAAGTCTGAAATCGATTGAATCGAATCGAACCGAACTAGTTCAACCAGCCATCACTTAAAAAAAAACTATAAATAGAATGTTTTCTAATCTTAAAGTAACACTCATTCATCAGCCCCCCCTCGCTTCTCTGCATATCTCATTATCTCTCACTTTACTCTTCGCGTTGATTTTTCTCCCCTCCCTCTACTCTCTATGAGATTTTTGTCTTGCTGTGGCTTCTTCCTGGAAAGCACGGGTTCTTGAGAAAGCTGAGATTAATCAACAATGACTTTTTTATGAGAGACATGTGTTTGTTTTTTTTTTGTTGGATCCTGGTGGATGGAACCCCGATCCTCTCTCTCCTTTTCTTGTTATTTCTTGTTCTTCCCTTCTCTGGTTTTTAGGTTTTTCCTTTCTCTGGTTTCTAGGTTCCCTCTTTTTATGTCTCTCTGGTTTTGTGTCCTCTTTCCCCCTCTAATTTTATAAGGCCAAACCTCGAGAGAACTTCGATCTTTATCTTCTTGGGATAGTGATCTTGTATGCTGATAATTATTGTTTTATTTTTTTTGCTATGTTTGGTGGGATAAGAACACCAACAATCCTCCATGGTTAGCCAATTGGTCCTTTACCAACACTAGTAATATTCCTCCCTCTGTTTTGGATCACTGGCTGGGTCTAATTGGCTCCCATCCCTCCCCTTCATGGTTAGCTAAATAACTAGATGGATTACTACTAATCCTTCTTTTCTCCACCCCATCCTTTCACTTCCCCCTATTAATACAATCCAAATGTTTAATTGAAATACATATATTTTCAATTGAAAGTTTGTGAAAGCCCTATTGGTTCTAGATTTATTTGGATAAGAGTAAAATGGTGAGCTAGTTTTAATTAACCTCGATTTTGGGTCTCTGAATCAAGCTCAATCTTAAGCCAAAACATTTAATTTTTTATAAGGAGTTTATATATATAAGGTTATAAGATGATATTTGTATTATGCATTACTTCACAAAATACTATTCATTACAATAATGTTTTTTTAAAATTTTTTTTTTATTTCATACTTCAACATTTGGTTTATTGTATATTAAAATTTATGATTTGTTACGGTTTGCTTTCTATCTGATTATCATAGTCTCATGATCTGTATCACGAGTTTTACAGGTTAACTCAATTTACTCATTTTTTTTTCTTTTTTTAAGTTGGTTTTTTTTTCAAATCTATCTTTCAACATTGACTTGATTAGGAATTGGACTTCATGACTTGTTTCAATTTGCTTTTTGTAAGGTTATTTCAGTTTTATAACCCGAGTCACGAGTTTTACGGGTTAACTTATGTTGACTCAGGTTGTTTTATTGTGTTCTTTTTTTAAATTGAATATTTTCTCAATTTCATCATTCAACAATGAGTTGATTGAGAATTAAGCTTTATAATTTGTTTCGTTTTTCCTATGCGATTATCTCAATCTCCTGATCTAGGTCACGAGTTGGGAAGGTTAATCATGTTTTTTTAGTTTTCTTTTTATGAGGTTATCCTGGTCTCATGATCCAGGTTATGGGTTTGGCGGTTAACCTAAGTTGACTTGGGTTATTTTCTTAATTAATTTTTTTTTCAAATTTATTGTTTAACATTGGGTTGATTAGGAATTGGACTTCATAATTTATTTTAATTTGCTTTATATAGAGTTATCATGTTCTCATGATCAGAGTATCGAATTTGGTAGGTTAACCTGAGTCGATCCAATATGTTGTCATCTTAATATTAAAAAAATATATCATCTTGGTTTTTTTTGGATGTAAACTATGTGTTTACTAGTTATCCTGGTTGCCTTTAAACCCATCAAGTCAGTCAGGTCACACTGATTCAACTCTCATATAGTTTAATTTTTTTCTACTAGAAAAAAATGTTAGCAATGTTTGGATTATTTTTTTATATTAAAAAAACTTAATCTGACCCACAACATAACATAACGTAGCCCAATGATCAACATCTATGATTTCATTCCAATTCAAATACAATGTCAAACATTTAAACATAATTTCAAAATTTAAGACATTCCTAAATAGTCAAGAGTCAATACTAAAAAGAACTTTAACTTAAAGTAGTTCAACACAAATAAAATGCCAAAATATTAAGAAAATAAAAGGTTTTAATACAAAAAAAACATAAATCAAACATAATCTTCATCATTAACATAAAAATAAGGATCTTAATCTTGTAGGGAAAGTCATCAACTAGACATTCCAATAAATAGTCATTTCCAGTAAGCTCTCTCTCACCATCAAAATAAATCTCTTCATCTTTTAAAATCAAAGTAGATAAAGGTGTCTCAATAGTCTTCTAAACTTAAATTCTTTTAATCAAGAAGGCTAGGTTCTTCACAAATCCACTCATTTAATTAGTCAATGTTATCAAGGCTAGTGAAATTTAAAGCATCCATTGTTTTGCTCTAATTCCTATAAAGAACAAACATGAAAGAAAACAACATGAATATAAATCATATATATTAGTGATAAAATTAATTTTTTAAAATAATACCAATGTTAATGATATTAATATTATTATAACAAACATAGATCAAATACACTCTAATTTCTCTCATTTCTAGTTATATAATATATTGATGTGTGGGAGTATGATTTTGTTCAAGTTTGTAACAAATTAAAGATTGCTTATTTTATTCCTTTTATATACAAGCATGGAGACATCTCTATCTCGCAACCTCTTGTGCTTTCTTTTATATTAGATACTATAAAAGAAAACACTCATCCTATTCCATTACTTGTTTTAAGCATCTTACACCATGTAGACTTTTTATACATTCATTTCATCATCGACATTACTGTCATTTGTACAAAGATGCTCAAACCCGCTTCTTTAGTATGTTATTATGTGTTTGAGGTGACTTGTCATTTATGCAAGTTTGAATTTTATCAAATCTAGACTTTATCAAGTTTGGTCTACAATTAAGTTTGGCTTATTCATTTTGGTTCAAACTTCCCAACTCTTTAGTCAATTTTAGTGTATAACAGAAACAAATAAAATAAACTCAAAATATCCTGGCTAGAATTTGGGTGAGAAATCCAAAATGATCCAAGATCCCGAGCGAGATGAGATTTATTTCACTTTGTTTTGATTTGTGAAATGGTATGAGATATACCAGCCATTTTGACAAGAACAAAATAAAATTGACAACTTTGATACACAAACACGTATGTTACCAACATAATTATGGACGAAAACAATCCATCAGAAAACTAATGTCAGTAATTTATCGACTGTTAATGAGTTCTTCGGTCATAAATATACCAATGAATTTACAAATGAACAAAGCAAACCAAAAAAAATTTTACCCACTTTATTCCATCGGTATATCCATCGATAAATATAACATATCACTGACATAATACCATATGTAATTTTATTGATGTGTTAACAGTAGTAGTGACATTTATAGTAATTCTTTTTCAACTCTAGACTATACCGATGGAATAGTTCCATTGATATTTTAATAGTGACATTTGCAATAATTCTTTTCAAACTCTCTATAATATATGGACAATATAGTTCCATCAATAACCTTGTCAGTAATATATATAATTGAACAGAAGTAGAAAAATAATTAAAATACATTTATTTTATAATTTTAAAATAAATTAGTATAAAAATCAAATATTGATTACAAATTTAAACATTTGTACGTTCAAATACAATAAATCTAAAATAGGGGCCTGCATTGAAGGAGGAGAAGGCTGGTTGTCGTCAGGACGGTGGGGATAATTAGGGGGTGTACATGAACTACCCATCTATGATCTCATCTCCATTACCAATCAGCGAAGTTTTTCATAATCAGCAATGAGTTGTTCATATTTATCATTAAGATGGGTCATTCGATCCTATACCCGTTGGTCTAACAATCATGTACCCGTTGGTATAACATTGCCATGAACTCTAGAGTTTGAACACTTGGAATCGATTGTGAGCATCCAACTATCGAAGCACTATGGGTCATCTGTAAGTTCTTAGCTGTAGTGTTAGAGAGTTCGTATACCCGATTTCTATCAGGCCCATCAGACAATCTTACCTCCAACCATAAATATGGATCAATATCCGGATGGGTCGAAGGATCATTATCATATCTTTCCTTTAATCTATTGTTATATGTATCCTATATAAAAAAAAATCATCAAATTCAAGGAAATAATAACTTAAGAAAAAAAGATTAAAAACCAACATAATACAAAGTGTTGAGCTCGACTATCAACGAATTGTTGCACTCCTTTTTGGCAGTCATCACTTTGCATATGTGTTTCAACAAAAAGCTCCATCGGGCTTGGCTCGTGTCTAAGAACCATAGCTGCAATAAAAAAAATGTTGTTAGATAAATATATTTATAAAAAACACAAACAGAACAGAGCCACTAGTGTGCGTGGTAGCATAATCGTGAACACGCTGGTTCTAGTTATCCGTATCGGACTATGACCGTTGAGTGAAACCTGTGGACATCACGTGCTAAATGTATTCCGCTCATACAACTTTTGAGATGTACGACGGTCTAAAATCATTCCAAATCATCGTGTCATTCCGACCTGGAAGCTCTCTTTATTTTGCATATGTTTTGATTTTTTTTGTGTCGTACCAAAAATCACGAAACCTGTATGACACAAATTAATTATCTATTAGTAAATGAAAAATAAAATTTTAATATTTGGAATAAAAAAATTATCCTAAATTTGATTTTATCTAATTGCCGCGTGATTTTCCCAAACTCTCCTTACAACATTATCACCAGCTCTCTCCAATTCAATTTTTCTCTTGAAATAATAATTCATAAAAGGAAAATTTAAGTAATTTTAATAAATGGTCCAAATTAATATAAAAATATATTTAAGTTAATACTAACCTTGACCCTTGAAAATTATGCATCGACTTACAATTTCCATTCAGAATGTTTGGAAACCTAACTACATTGAAACAAAAAAATTTCCATCGATGATTTAAAGGCCGATATTATTGTTGTAGCAACCTTAATGTTTATAAGCCTAAAATTGCATTCATTAATTGATATTATTTATTTTAAAAAATTATTAAACATGTCATTGTGAAAGCAAAACAAACTTATATTGAAAGGTTGTCCTTCCATTAGGCTTCGTACTTGCGGGTAAATGGATCCTGCTGTGAAGGGACACCCTCAACGTTGCAACATAGCACTCAACGAGCCCTGGTCATAAGTAAATGCTCGTGCCTTAGGTGTCTGTTCTTGGTCGGCACCTAATGACTCATGATCGTTGTTAGCAGCGCTACTAGAAGAACTAGCAGCGATCATGTCTTCGCGACGTGCAATAGACTTTTCCCTAAACATCTACACAAATTAACGGGTAAAAAAACTAAATGATTTCTATTTTAAAAAAAAAATTGGCAGCTTCTCCCCAATACGAGAGACTACCTAAAATTTTTAAAACTGAAAACACACAACATATATGCCACAAACCAGTTGATTTTACTCAGTTTCTTCAAAAAATTTAGCATAATTCAATTTCATAGAAAACTTTTAAAAAATTGTTTGATTTTTTTTTTTAAAATTGTTTGATTTTTTTTAACTAAATTAAAATTTACTTTGATATTTGGAAGAAAATTATATTATAGACCCTATACCAAACAACAAGGCATTTATGGTTCATAAACTACTAATTAAAATAGTTCATGTATTTTTCTTTGCATTATTTGCAGGTTTTTTTTAACTAGCCTTCTGAATACATAGTTGTGAGCATCGTCGTGGGTGTTTCCTTGGGTGTAGCCATTGGCATAGCATATAGGGCATAATCGTTGAGCCGCTAGTTTAACTGTTGGCATCACCTGTCATTGGCTTAGTTGCTGGCATCATGTGTTGTTGGCGTAGCCATAGGTGTATTGTCAGCCAATAAATGTTTTTTTTAAGAAACATGAATAAATTGATGTTTTGTTCATTTTCGATAAACGATGCCAATTGATGAGGCTGGAAAAATACTCATGAGAAATATTGTGGGCGCTTTTCATGGGCAAATAAAACTAGATCCGGAAGACTTGATGGGTCTAGTAATACCTACAAGAAAAAACATTCTAATGCTTAAGTCAATATAATGTTTGTATAGATGACCAAGAGAGAGTATTCTCTAAACTTAAATGTTTCTTAAACCTTGTTTAAGTTTTATATTAGATTTATATTGTCTAGAGAGATTGGCTCTAGCCTTCTAGCTTCCTTTTTTATGCTCTAGAGATATTTGTTTATATAAATTTTTCTAATATAAATATCTTATAATTAATTATAAGATATTTAATATAAATATTCTAAATATTTATAATAATATTTATGAAAATATAAATATTGTATAAAGTACCATATAAACATGATTGTAAGAATTAGTATCACCGTGTAGTTACTTTTATCAATAATTTAGGCGTGTAGTTAATTTTATCAAGTGGCTAAAGGTCATTCTCACCAATTTAAGAATTTGTCCCCGCGTCCACTATAAATCAAGCGGACTTTAGTGCCACGTTCAAAACATGTGGGGCGTAATCGCTGGTGTAGACATGTGTAGCGTAGCCAAGGACGTACCTCATAAAATGATTTTTTTTTTCAAAATACAATAACAACCATGCTACAATAATCATGTTTTTTTTCTTATAAATCTATGATTAATATTTTTTTAATATAGTTGTTAAATCCAAGTGTAGACACTTGGGTTCTGGTAAATCTCTTTAAAAAATAATTTTTAAAATATAAAATATTTTTTTATATATATTTTTTAAAACTATTATTGACCCCGGTAAGCACCTCATACACTACTAATTAAAATAGTTCACGTATTTTGCTTTGCATTATTTACAGGTTCTTATTGACTGGCCTTCTGAACACCTCACATCCATAAGTGGAACATACGGCAATTTCAGCACTTTATTAACGATCACATCGCTGCCATTTACTGCAGATAGGGCTAATTATGGACCTTTTGGAACCGGTTCTGGCACTCCTTTCTCCATCCCGATAAATAATAAGACGGTGGTTGGATTCCATGGAAGAGCTGGACACCACCTCGCGACTCCATGGAAAACAAGGAGTGCCGGAACCCGTATAAATACTTCAGCAATAATTTGTAGTAAATGCATATTATCGACATCACTATCATTCATAACTAATCTCACCATGGAAAACCAAGGAGAAGGACCACAGATTTATGGCATGTGTCCTTCACGACACCTACTTTTTTTAAGCTAATAAAGTTGGGCTACCAAAATATGGGAGCACAAACCATCACGCTGCATCACTTACAACTACACGCGTAATTAAAAAGCAATCAAGCAACCATCTAGGTGGTAGCCCAGTGGTAAGAGCTTGGGACTAAGGGGTTTGCTCCCTCTTAGGTCTCAGGTTCGAACCCCGTGGTTGCTCATATGATGGCCACTGGAGGCTTACATGGTCGTTAACTTCGTGGCCCGTGGGATTAGTCGAGGTGCGCGCAAGCCGGCCCTGACACCCACGATAATCTAAAAAAAAAAAAAAGCAATCAAGCAAAGACTGAGGGTCTTGGCCTGGCGGTAGGAGGGGCTTGTCTCCTCCTCCTCTCCCGGGTTCGAGTCCTCATGTGCACGCCTGTCGTCCTCGCGGTGCCTTACATGCCCACCGGGTTTGCGGGGTGTTCGGTGGGCTGTGGGATTAGTCATGGTGCGCGCAAGCCGGCCCGGACACCCACGTAAATCAAAAAAAAAAAAAAGCAATCAAGCAATCATTACCACTGCTTATAGTTGATTTTGAACACTTGTGTTCAAATCAACCTCGAATATTTGTCATCAAGAGATGTTTTTACATAGTGAAAAGATATATTCCTAAGTAAATTATGTAATGTGTTTATTAAGGTTGCTACAATAATGTCATGTCATGATGAATAAGGGCCGGACAAAATAAGTTGGTTTCAGAGGTTGTAACTTGTCAGTTCTAATGTATGAAATAATTAAATAATATTATTATCATCTTAATTAAATAATAATTAAGTAATTTTAGTTAGCCAAGAGCTCATAATTTTTTTTTTAAAAAAAAAACAAGCAGGAAGTTGCATAAATTAGAGGTGACAAAGTTCTTACTAAAATAATCCATTCTTAGAGATATTGTAACCCTCTCATAAAAGACCTCATTAAAATAATCAGATATCTTCTTGCTCAAAATATTTATGTATGAATAAATCTTAACATTAACATTTTTTATAATAATATTAATTTTATAATAATTAAAAATCATGAATGCTAGGGAGGACTCGTGGGGATTTCTATTTTCATTTTTCTTTGATTCATTTTTGTGAGCCACCCTTGAAAACAATTTTGCTTCATTTTGTGAGCCACCCTTCGATGCTTGATTGATCCAACCATGGCTTTGAAACTAGATTGAGACTTGTGATACAATACAAGTGAGTCCATATTCACATGCTGGAAACCGACAATCATGACAACTTGATTGACCCGCTATGAAGCACGAGCTAATATACTAGTTTTACTTCATTTTGTGCATGAGTCCCCCTTGATGCTTGATTGATCTAACCATGGCTTTAAAACTTGATTGAGATTTGTGATACAATGCAAGTGAGTCTGCATTCACATGCTGGACAATAGTTTGTATAGAAACTTATATTTATGAATGAACAACTTCAGAATTTCCATTAGAATGAAATGGATATAAATAATACAATGAGTACAACAGAAGATATGAACTGACTTTTATATCTCAGCAGGGGATAAAGTTGGCCTATCTTGTTTGAATTACATTCAAAATTCAAATATGATATACAACAGATCGTAACAACTTCCATATATCCCTTCAAGATGGGTCGCAAGTAGAGATGCCTATCTTGTCCTGTAACAGCAAGAACTGAGAAGTAGGCAATGACTTAATGAGAATATCGGCAAGTTGATCGATAGAAGAAACATGAGCCACTCGAAGTAGATCAGATTGAACTTGATCTCTTATACAATGATAATTAACAACGACATGTTTCATGCGAGAATAGAAGATAGGATTGAAACTTAATTGTGTTGCACCAACATTATCACAATAGACAACTGTAGAATTTGGTAAGCCAATTCCAAGTTCTAAAAGGAGAGAGTAGACCTAACAAAGTTCAAAGAATGGTGGTAGCAACAAAGACGGTATTCTGCTTCTGTGGACGAGCGAGCAACAATGGTTGCTTCTTTGAGCTCCAAGAGACAAGGTTGTACCCTAGGTAAACCAGATAGGCACTGGTTGAAGAATAATCATCTTTATTACCAACCCAATCCATATCTGAAAAGGCACGAAGAGAATCAAAGAAGCCATGAAGAGTGAGAGGAGAATCATGATAGAGTAGCAAGCCCTTGTCTAGTATACCACATAAATATCATAAAATACATTTAATAAGAACTCGGTGCTCGTTGGCTGGCTTATGCAAAAATTGGGTCATTTTATTAACTACAAAAAAATATGTCGGTCGAGTTAAAGAGGTATTGTAGGCTACCAACTGTTGCATGATATGGAGTGGGATCTAATAGGGGTGTGCCCAATGTTAAAGAGATTGCTGCAAAACATGTTGGTAGGGGAGTGATAACAAGTTTTGCATCCTTCATATTGGTTCGTTTGAGTAAATCCTAAATGTATCTTCTTTGTGAGAGTAAGATGCCAAGACAATGTGGGACAACTTCAACTCTAAAAAAATAAAAAAGTGAACCAAACTCTTTTAGAGAGAATTGGTGGGCAAGACATTCAACAAACTGTGAAACAACAACATCATTGTTACCGGTTAAGATAATGTCATCAACATACACTAGAAGATACAAGATATAATGGTTATTGTGAAGAACAAAGAGAGAGGTATTTGAGTTTGAATTATTGAAACCAGAATCTAGCAAAAATTGATGCAATTCATGATATAAAACCCGGGAGCCTGCTTGAGGCCATAGATGGCTTTATGAAGTTTACAGACATAAATGGGATGATCAGAGTCTACAAAGCCTGATGGTTAAGCCATAAAGACATCTTCAGAGAGCTTACCCTGAAGAAAGGCATTGTTGATGTCTAACTAGTAGAGAGACTAACCATTACTTACTGCAATACTAAGAACAAGTCTCACTATGGTAGGTTTAACAATTGGATTAAAGGTTTCATGGTAATCCACACCTGGTCGTTGATGAAAGCCTTTGGCTACAAGACGAGCTTTGAACTTGTTAATAGAATCATCAGAATGTCTTTTAATATGGTAAATCCACTTACAGCCAATCAGATTAAATATGCCATTAGGGGGAACTAGTTCCTAAGTTCCATTACAAACAAGTGAATCATACTCTTCAGACATAAGTTGATTCCAATTACGGTCTCTAAGAGCTTGTGATATAGATGTAGGTGTAGTAGTTTGGGAAGTTGTTTTATGGATGTGAAGGTTAAGCTTCTAAATTGGTTTGGTGATGTTGTTTTTGGCTCGGGTAGTCATACTATATTGGGTGAGAGGTGGGAATGTGATTTGTTGATCGGTGGTTTTATGGGAAGGATTAGGTGATAGAGTGTTTTTAGGAGCTGCTTGCTATGATAATGAAACAACTGGTTGGGAAGTGGTCTCGGGCATAGGCAATTCTTGAGAGCTAACTGCAGATGGAGTGTGGTCTATTTGCTAAGATGAGTGGGAATAAAAACAATAAGGAAAGGTGGAATCCAAGTGTTTAAGTTAGTGGAACTGGAATAAGAGAGAGTGTTGTGTAGAGAGGTGTATGGGAAAATTGTTTCAACAAAATTAAACATGACGAGAAATATAGATTCTTGATGTAGAGGAGGGGTCAAGGTAGAGATAAACACTTTGAGATAATAACTACCCCAAGAAGCACACACTGTTTAGATCATTGACTAAGTTTGTGAGAGACATAGGGGTGAAGCCAAGGGTAATATAAACATTTGAAAACTCAGAGTTTAGAGTAATTAGGACTTTTTGTGGAAAATTAATTCACATGGAGAGGAAAAAATTAGTGTAGTGGTTGATAGTCTATTAATTAGGTAGACAACAGTAGCAAAGGCTTGAGGCCAGAAGGTGGTTGGAAGAGAAGCATGAGAGAGTAAGGTGAGGCTGGTTTTAACAATATGGTGGTGTCGTCTTTCAAAGTAGCCATCGTGTTGAGGTGTATGCGGTGGAGTGGTTAAGTGGGAAATGCCATGGAGAGAAAAATAATCTTGAAGTGCCATATATTCTCCTCCATTATCAGAATAAAGAGTGATAATTTTATGAGAGAAATAATTTTCCACAATGACTTAGTAATGTATAAAGACTTTGTGAACTTCAAATTTTCTTTTAAGGGGGGTAAAACCATATGTATTTGGTGAAATGATCAACGAAAGTAACATAATATATGAAACCATCTGGTGACACAATAAGAGAGGTTTATACACTGAAAAAAATTATTTGAAGTGGTTGTGTTGAGTTAAGGGATGAAATTGAGAAAGGTAATTTATGACTTTTATTACTAAGATAGGCATTACATGAGAAGTCTTTTGGTAAAGGTGAAGAGGAGGCTAATTGATAATTAGAAATGACGTGTTTTAAAATAGGAAAAGCTAAAGGTGATACCAATTTGATGATGTAGTTTTGACAAGAAAAAAGGCTAGAATTGGAGAAGATCCAGGTTGTGCACGTAGTTGGCCACGCGTACACTCCATCCTTAGTGATGCCCGTCAAAAGAATTGCCCCCGTGTGAATATCCTTCACATGAAAAAAAGATGAAAATAATTTAATAGAGGCATCATTAGTAGCATGAAATTGAGAAATAGAAATTAAGTTCTTTTTCATGGTTGGGACGCATAGAACATCATCTAAGGTAAAGGTAGTGGTTGATGTGGGAAGAGAAGCAAAACCAATACGAGATATGGATAGACTTGTACCATCGCCAATCATAACATCATATGAGCCACTATATGGTGTATAAAGAGATAGGTTGCTTAAGTCAATAGTGACATGATGGGAGACACCACTATCTAGTAGCCATAATGGTTTACTAGTGGTTGTATTTGCTGCATAGTGAGCTTGTGGTTGCCATGATGCAATTGAGTTATTTGATGATGGAATGCTTGTAGTAGCTGGTTGGATTGGTACAAGCTGAAATGATGGGCAACACTTGGCAATGTGACCTTGAATGCCACAGATTTGGTAAAATCCCTGATATGGATGGGGTGGAGGACGATTGTTGTGAGTTGGAGTTCCTGAATTAATGGCTATAGGTGGGTGGCCAGTGTTGGTTGGATGTGGATGCCAGCCTATGCAACTTATAAAAGAGAAATGATTAGGACACTAGTTGGTGTTGGTCTTGTGTTGCCGCCAATTTGTGTTGATGATATTTGTCTTCTTTGTAGGAATAACAAGGATAGGAATATGTATTTTTGATTTGGCTAAGAGAGAGGCTTCAAAGGATAAGATTTTCTCATGAAGTTCATTGAAGGTTATTAATGTGTCACGAGCTTGAACAACATGAACAAGCTCGTTGTATTCATCATCTAGTCCATCCAAGATTTTCTCTATAAGATCTTCTTCATTCATTGGCGCCCCTAGGATGGCCAGTTCATCTGCACAAACTTTGATAGAGTAAAGAAAATCAGTGACAATTAGAGTACCTTTGGTGATATTTTTGATAAGGTTCTTGGTTTGTTTGATGCATCCACAAGATGGTTTGACATATGCATTTGCTAGAATAGTCCATGCCTCACGAGAAGTATTTGCTCGAGCAATGAATGAAATAATAGGGGGTGATAGCGAACAAATAAGAGCATTGAGGATTAATTGATCTTGGCGAACCTAGATGTTATAGATAACATTTGGTGTGATAATATTGTTTGTAGTAAGAGTTTTGGGTGGACATGGTTTGGATCCATGAATATACCTAAGAAGATCATAACCATAAGAGTGTTTCAAATTGGATTTTTCATAAGAGATAGTCAAGGATATAAGTTTCGAAGAGCTTGTGCAACTATGTTGATTGTGAGAATTTAGGATTAATTGTTGTTGGGGAGAATGTGTGAGCTAGATGGGGTAGTCATCACGGTATGTGAGGAGGAAAAGAAAAGGAAAAAAAGAATTAACAAGATAGGGGAAGCAACTCTAATACCATATAGAAACTTATGTTTATGAATGAACAACTTCAGAATTTCCATTAGAATGAAAGGGAAATAAATAATACAAAGAGTACAACAAAAGATAGGAACTAACACTTGTATCCCAGCAAGGATAAAGTTGGCCTATCTTCCTTAAATTACATTCAAAATTTAAATCTGATATACATCAGATCGTAACAACTTCTATAGTCTAAAACTGACAATCATGAAAGCTTGGACAGGACTTGTGAGAATCTCTCTCTCTCTCTCTCTTTTATAATAATTGAATTTTATAAATGATTACATAATTCCATTAAATATATAAAATTTTACATGATAAAAACTTTGAAAGGAGACATGTAATAAAGAAAAATATTTACAAGGCAATAGAGGAGTTGGGCCTAAAAGGAAATAAAGAGTTTGTCCCTAATGAGTCTCACGCGATATTGTTGGATCGAGTTAAAAGTTAGATGTCTTAAACAACAAGGAAAAGAACATACAATAATTAAAAGAACATACATTAATTAGTTTTTGGTTTAATAGAGTGGTTTCATGCTTGCTTGAACTCAAATTTCTTCAAACACAAATAACAAGGAAAGAGAACGAAAGAAACACCATGATAGAGGAAATAAGTGAATTAAAAAAATCACTACACATACCAATAACTTAGTCGTTCATTCACTACCATATTTAACAGTTTTTTCTGATGAAAAATTATGTTGATGTTTACACTAATATATCGTCGGTGATTATTTTACTGATAGATTCATGAACGGATACGAGCCATCGAAAAAAACCTCATTGGTAATTTATGGTTCATCGGTAAATTCATCGTTAATAAAATAAATTACCCATTTCTTTATACACAAACAATGCACGCAAAAAAAAAAGATACCCATTGAAATATACGACAAAGTAATTTTGTTAGTGAGTTGCAGTGACATTTGCAGTAATTGATTTCTAACTCTGGAATATACCGATGTAATAATTATATCGGTGATGTAACAATTATAGTGGTATTTGTAGTAATTCTTTTTCAACTCTCTAGAATATACCGATAGAATAAGTTCGTCAGTAACCCCGTTCGAAATAATTTAAAAAATATATATTTTTTTTAAAATCCATTGAACATAAATAGAAAATAATGAAAAAGAATTAAATTTGTATAAAATTCAAGTATTTAAAAATCAATTATCTTAATATAAAAGCCAAATATTTATTACAATGAAACTAGAACAAAGGCGACGCTAGAGGAGGAGGAGGAGGATGAGGCTAGTCGTCCTAACCATAAGACCAATAAAGGGGAGCACATATACCACATATCTATGATTTAATATCCATGACCATTCGGTGGAGTTCTTCATAATCCGCATAGAGTCATTCATATTTTTCATTTAGATGGGTCGTACGTTCTTACACTCCTTGATCTAACAAGGCCGGGAACTCCGAATACCTTGAGACCGATTGCAAGCTCCTAATGGTTGAAACACTATGGGCCATCCATAAGTTCTCGGTCATAATGTTGGAGAGTTCGTACACCCGATTTCTATCAGGTCTATCGAACGATCCTGCCTCCAACCATAAATTCAAAACAAAATCCAGGTGGGTCAAAGGATCATCCTCGTATTTCTCCTTCAACTAGCTATTATATATCTCTTGGAAATAAAATATTGAACAACGTCCACACGACCCCTAGATTTAATTTTCAATACAGATAACTAATCAACTCTTGAACGATCCTTTCTAAAGGAAGGGTTGTATATTTAATAAACTTCCTGACATTACTTGACGAAAACAAAGACATTGTCTACATTGCGGGGTCTAGCTTTTGAATTTATTTCGACCAAACCATGATGGGGATCTACTCTGATTTCTCTGTCAATGGTGTCATACCAATAGAATTTGAATAAAAATACTTTATTCTGCTCACTATGATATTGCAATTTAATTACCTCTTTTAATTTCCTATAATTGCCAACTTCAAACTCATTAGAAGTCGATCCCTTAACACAAACTCCATTGTTATATGTCTTTCTACCCTACCCATATTCTTCAGTATAAAACACGTGTCCATTAACAAAATACTCATTGTAGCATTTTGACTTTCTTTTAAGACCTAGACTTAGTAAAGACAATGTAACACTAGCATTCCCTTCCAATTTATAAACCTAGTACATAAAGTACAACAATGAACAGTGAACAAAAAATATATAATGAAATTAAGTATCCTAATAGATAATGATAATTAAGCAACACTTACATGTGTTCTGAACCATGTAAAAAATTGTTCATCTTGTAATCAAAAGATTTGAGATTCAGTCAGCTGTGAGTTTTTAAACAATAAATATTGACGATGTTGCCTATGAGGTATTCAACAATGTATGAGTTTATGATGTTACAATGGATAAATAGTCCATTTACAACAAAGTTTAAGTAGTATATATACTTACCGAATAAAAGGTTTCAGTTCATCACAGTTAAATATCATATAATTATGTGTTTGTCTCAATTTTATTCAGATAAATATCCTCCCCTGATAATATTTTTTTGGTGAGGGTCACCCAGGATTGGAGAATATTGACAAGTTCCCACTCAAAAGCACTTCACCACCATCGTCATACCTTAAAACGTGATTGATTTTTGTTCTCAATTGAGACTCGAAATAATATGAGATAAATGTTGAAATCTCAATTAAGGAGATTGATCTTTCAATAAGAAAGCTCCTAGAAAATACTTCATTTTTTCCAATTATAGGTTAAACTAAAACCAAGAAACTTCTGTTTATCAGATTAGAAACCAAACACAATGTCACCGTACTCTGACACCACGTCATACAATTCTTCACCTGAAAGATACGGCAATGCAACATCCTTTTCAACTCTACCAATAAAGAAGTTCTTTCTGTTCTTTATGTAGTTGTAATCCATTGGCAAGAACCGTTGGTGACAATAAAAAAAAGACATTTTACTATCATTTATTAGCGTGAATGCCTTGTTATTTATTAGGTTTCAGTTTATTAGCGTGAATGCCTTGTTATTTATTAGCGTGAATGCCTTGTAAAAAAAATTGATTGAATCTGTTTGTACATAACCTAAGATGCACATTCCTTGATTCAACTGAAAAGTGAGGATGCATACTATTAACGTATTTACATACTTCACCGTCAGAAAGGTGCACCATCATTCCATCCACCATGTCATATGTTCGGTGTCATGTCATGTGTTCAGTAGTCTTTGGTGATATGAATAATTTTTATAGTCTAGGTGTGATTAGGAAGCATCTATATTTTTCATGTGCGAACAGAGTCCTCCCCCTGCCAGTTCTGGATTTATAACAGGAATGTCCACATGTTCTACACTCGGTCGGCTCAATATTTTCAAGGTAGTACAACATGTAGAAGTTTGGACACATGTTAATTTTTTGGTATCCTAGATCAAGGGGTTTCATCATGGACTTAATAGTATAGAAGTTTTCTTTCAGCCTATTAAGGTAAAATGCTTCTTTCCTATTCAACAATTCTATCATAACTAGCCTCACTCAACCTATGATCCAACTTGATGATGAACACTTATGCAACGACCGATAATGTACTGTGATTTGTGCAACCATCATGTAATAGTTTGTCAGAATCTTTCAAAAGATAAAAAAAATTTGGTTGCATTTGCATTAAGTTCTTCATCTACAATTGGATATTGACCGGTATGACCTTGATTCATTTTCATCGCATCCATAACCATATTCTTATAAGGATTATTATTATCATCTACAACTCTATACACGCTGCTAGCACTAGAAGTTGATCTAACCATACTTTCTATCATGGTTTTGTGAGGAACAAATGGTTCTTCGTGTGCATACCAATATATGTATTTCTTCATGAACCTTTTTTTTTTATATATATATAGAAGATGCATTCTTATAAAATCTAGAACGGATAATGTTTTTTCTTACATCTCTTGTATTGACACATAATATCGCCTCTGTAAACCCCGAGAATAAACATTTATAAAAAAAAATATGTGGAGAAAATCAAATAAATTCAATTGCTATGGGGGATTTTAAAAGATGAAAAGAGGTACAACTCAAATTGTAAAGAAGAGGGGAAAATAGGCCAAAGTATAATTAAGAAAGAATAGGACTATAAATACCCAATTCTCTCCTCCATGTGGCCGGCTGCATTGAGACAAAATGGAGGAGGAGATTATATTTTTTTTTCCACCAAAATTGTTAGGGCTATACAAACTCTAGATTACTAAGTAGAGAAAACATCCTTTAGCAAAGGAATTAACAAAGAAACAAGTGAAGAAATTGTGGGGGAAAGAGAGGGAGAGGGTTAACTACATGCAAGGGGGAGGAGCTAACAATATTCAACCAAATTAGAGTTGAGATCTAAATTTTCCTCCAGGTAAGGAGCCCTAAACCTAATTGTGAAAACCAATTCAAATTCGATTAAGAATTGTGCATCAATTTTGAAACTTAAAAATTAGGGTTCTTGAGTAAAATTTAGGGGAACTATAGAAGTTATTGAAATTAGGTTAATTGAAGTATTATAAGTTGCCTTAACATGAAATGGTATGATGAGTGAGGGTAGGAAGTGTTATACAACCTTAACAATTATTTTGATCGACGATGTAAATAATAATTTCCAAAACAATGAAGATAAAGTGAAAAAATAACTAAATTATAGAAGGGTTTAGGTAATTTTTCCTTAAATAAATCATTTACAAATATTAAGTTTGACTCTTTCTTATTTCTAAGTTCGAAGAATATTTTTATTTGTATTTATCTTTTGGCTTCTCAATTTAATTTTTTATTTGCATCAATATTTTTTTCTAACATTTATTTGCATAAGCTTTTTAGTTCATAATAAAAAAATTTCTTCAAGCTAAAAACTTTATATGAATGTGCTTGTAAATTTGTTTTTTTTTTTAAATAATTTTTAATCCATCCGGCAGCATATTAACAATAGATTTGCTAGTTGATTTTTAAATAACATGGAGTTCGTCATAAGAAAAAAATAGCTAGACGAAATACACAATTGTCACGCACCATAACTCTTAAGAATATATATGACACTTGAGGGTCTAGCTGCTGTGGTCAACCGTGTGACTTGTTACGCCCCGTCCGGGTTCGACCCTCTATGTGCACGCCTGTCACCCCCGCGGTGCCTTACCTCCTTCTGGGCTTGCAGGATGTCCAGCGGGCCGTGGGGAATAGTCGTGGTGCGCGTAAGCTGGCCCGGACACCCCACGTAAATAAATAAAAAATATATATATATATATATATGAACTTGTGATCCAAATTCTAATGCATGCCCATATTAATCCAAATTAATTACATGTAATTATAATTTTTCTTAAATCCAACTCAAATAAAAACAAAAGATTTAATTACACTCTGTTTGCAAATATCCCGGCGGGACCTCACCTGTAAATGTTGTCAAATCATTTTGACAATTATTGTTTGTTTTTTTTATCCTGGAATGGTGGGTAAATGTATCATCCATTATTTTTAAAATTATTTTTATTTAAAAATAAATAAAAATAATAATTTTTTTATTTTTAATATTAGCATATTAAACTATTAAAAAATTAAATTTAAATAAAAAAATTATGTCAATTATTTGGCATCTTCTTTATGTACATTAACAATAAACTAAAACTGTTTAGTGTTTCACTGTGCAAGTCCACAGTGAAACGTTGAGCTGTCTTCTTCTTTTTTTTTTGTTTTTTTTGTTTTGTTTTTGTTTTTTTTTGTTTTTTTTGTTTTTTTATTATTTTTTTTTTCATTTTCTATGCCTTTATGTGTTTTTTTTTTTGCTTTTTTCTTTGTGTTTTTTTCTTTGAATGAATTTTTTTTTGTTAATGTTAATTTTTTTTATTTACTTATCATATTTTCATGACACAGATCCCGGGTTTGACGAGTTAACATGAAATTTATTTTTTTTTCTTTTTTTCTTTTTAATTAATTAATTAACAATAAACTAAAACCGCTTTCGGTGTTTATTTGTGCAAGTCCACAATGAAACGTTGAGCTTTGTCTTCTTTTTTTTTTTTTTTTTCTTTTTTTTGTTTTCTTTCTGTTTTTATTTTTTTTTAATTTTCTATGCCTTTATGGGTTTTGTTTTTTGCTTTTTTCTTTGTGTTTTTTTTCTTTTAATGAATTGTTTTTGTTTAATTTTTTTTGTTAATGTTAATTTTTTATTATTTAGTTATCATATTTTTATGACACGGATCCCGGGTTTGACGAGTTAACCTGAAATTTATTTTTTTTTTGCTTTTTTATTTTTAATTAATTAACAATAAACTAAAACTGCTCAGTGTTTCACTGTGTAAGTCCACAGTGAAACGCCGATTTGAAGTTTCTTCTTCTTCTTCTTGTTTTTTTTTTCCATTTTCTATGCCTTTATGGGTTTTTTTTTGCTTTTTTTTTTGTGTTTTTTTCTTTTAATGAATCTTTTTTGTTTAATTTTTTTATTAATGTTAATTTTTTTATTTAGTTATCATATTTTCATGACACGGATCCCGGGTTTGACGAGTTAACCTGATTTTGTTTTTGCTTTTTTTCTTTTTAATTAATAACATATACTAAAAATATTCAGTGTTTCACTGTGTAGTCCATAGTGAAACGCTAAGCTGTTTTTTTTTCGTTTTTAATATTTTTTTCTGTTTTTTTTTTGTTTTTTATGCCTTTATGGGTTTTTTCTTTGTGTTTTTTTTTCTTTTAATGAATTTTTTTTTGTTTAATTTAGTTTGTTAATGTTAATTTTATTATTTTTAGTTATCGAGACTTTCATGACATGGATCCGGGTTTGACGGGTTAACCTGGTTTGACGAGTTAACCCGAATTTTTTTTTTTGTTTTTTTTCTTTTTAATTAATTTTTTTCCGTTTAGTTTAGTTTTTTAATGTTAAATTTCTTTGTATTTAATTATCGAGACTTTCATGACACGTATCCCGGGCTTGACGGGTTAACCCGTTAATTTGTTTTTCTATTCAGTTATCAAACTTTCATGACGCGAATCTCAGGTTTTACAGGTTAACCTGGTTTGAAGGGTTAACCCAGTTAATTTAGATTCTTTTTTTTTTCTTCATTAGTTTTTTTCTTCCTGTTAGTTTTTTTTTCTTTGTTCTTTTTTAATTAATCTATTTAATTATCACACTTTTATGACACGACCTTGCAGCCAGACCCACATTCAAGACTCTTGGGTCCGGTGTTGCAGTAAGACTCACTTAAACTTGAGTCATGTAAGTTTAATACTATTATTAATATTATAAATATTACTCTTGGGTCAAGCGTTGCAGCTAAACCAAAGGCTCTTGGGCATATCTTTGCAGAAAGACCTAACACTCTTCAATCTTAGCCTTTTTTATATTTTTTATGCAAGAAAAAAAATTTAACCCATGGCGTGTGCCTTTTTTTTCTCTCTTTTTCTTTTTAAACCTTTTACTGTGGATTGCACAGAGCATTCCCGAGTAAAAAAACTGATGCCTTTAGTTATTTTTTTGTCTTTTTTTTTTAATTTAGTTTCTTAATATTAAATTTTTTCTATTTAATTATCAGACTTTCATATTCCAGGTTTGACTGGTTAACCCAGTTTATTCAGAATTTTTTTCTTTTTCTTCATTAGTTTTTTTTTTCCTGTAGGTTTTTTTTCTCTTTGCTTTTTCCTTTTTAATTATTTTTTTTAATTTATTTCATTAATAATAAATCTTTTTTCTATTTAGTTATCACACTTTTATGACACGAATTCCAGGTTTGATAGGTTAACCTGATTTGGCGGGTTAACCCGGTTGATTCGGATTTTTTTTCTTTTTCCTCATTAGTTTTGTTCTTTTGATTTCATCTTTTAATATTGTATGCAGTCCACAATAAAAAGGCTTAAGCCTTTAGTTTTTTTTTTTTTTTTTTTTTATGCCTTTCACTATGGACTGCAAAGTGCAGTCCACGGTGAAAAGGCTGATGCCTTTCTTTTTTTAATTAGTTTGTTGATATTGAATTTTTTTCTATTTAGTTATCAGACTTTCATGATACAGATCTCAGGTTTGACGGGTTAACTCAGTTAATTTTTATTTTCTTTTTCTTTTTCTTCATTAGTTTTTTTCTTCTTATAAGTTTTTTTTCTTTTATTGTTTCTTTTTCTTTTATATTTTTTTATTTAATTTAGTTCATCAATATTAAATTTTTTTCTATTTAGTTATCGACTAATGCCTTTAGTTTTTCTTTTTGCTTTTTTGCTGTTTTTATGCCTTTAACTGTGGACTGCACACTGTAGTCCACAGTGAAAAAGCTGATGTCTTTTTGTTTGTTTTTTTCCTTTTAAATTAATTTTTTTCGTTTAATTTAGTTTGTTAATGTTCAAACGGGTTAACCTGGTTTGACGGGTTAACCCAGTTAATTTTGTGTTAACCTGTCAATTTTTTTTTCTATTTAGTTATCAAACTTTCACGACACGAATCAAATGTTTGACGGGTTAACCTGGTTTGAAGGGTTAACTCAGTTAATTCAGATTTTTTTCTTTTTCTTCATTAATTTTTTTCTTCCTTTTGGTTTTTTTTCTTTTTAATTAATCTATTTAATTATCACACTTTTATGACACGACCTTGCAGCCAGACCCACATCCAAGACTATTGGGTCTGGTATTGCAGTCAGACCCACTTAAACTTGGGTCATGCAAGTTTAATGTTATTATAAATATTACTCTTGGGTCAGACATTGCAGCCACACCCAAGACTCTTGGGTATAGCTTTGAAAAAAACCTAATAATTTTAGATCTTAACTTTTTTTGATATTTTCATGCAAACTAGTACAGTACTATTTGTAATGCATTTCCAAACAGCTGTAATAAAGATGATCGTCTCTGCATATGAATATTTACTCTGTCTACGGAATTAAAGTTGGTGCCAGACCACAATAGTATAAAGAACCCCAAGGGCTAAAGCCTAATATACAGCAAAAGTTATTCAGGCTCTCCATCTCTCGATCGTTACTGAAAAGCAAAACGAAAACGATATGGTCTTGGAGAAAGAAGAAGACGCTTTAGAGCCCGTGAGTCCTACTGGACAGTACTTCAACAGCTCGGCTCTAAACGTCTCCGTTCTTGGTGTTTTGGAGACTGAAGTTCCCATTGATGACTCAAAAACTATCCCTTTCCTCATGGATGTTTTTCTCCCCATCAACCCACGTTTCTCTTCCATCATGGTACTCTCACTCTGTCAAGTGCATGAACATGTGTCTTATTACTTTTTTTCTTTTTTCTTTTTTACGGGAAAAAGCTGCAGTAGTATGTATCTTTTTCAACAAATAACAATCTCAGTCCTGTTCGAAGTCATGCTGCAGTACTATATGTTGGCCTACAGATCCAAGCTGTTCCTTATGTTGCCGGGATCTCCTCACCTGTGTTAGGTCCGTTAACTATCTCAGTCGATTAATTGCACGGGATCCACGGGAGCCTAGTCATAAGCTTACTTCTTCAATCAATAGCTATCATCAATAATCAATAGCAAGTACACTATATATCTTATCCAATACGGTGTCTACACTTGACATCTTATTTTATATTTGCTTTCTTAAACGCCTCATTCTAGTTTTCTTTACTATATAATATTTTTTCTGAATTTAAGTATTGAAAGATTTTTTATGGTAAAAGAAAATTTGTTTTTATAAAAAAAAATGTGAAACAACTAAGCACAAACAACTTATCAAAAAAGAAAAGAAAAACTAAGCACGAACACACGAGCTAAATGTCAAATGATAGTTCCTTAATCCACTAATTGGGCACGTAAAAGTATGATATTTATTATTCTCTTTAAATTTTTTGGATCAATTAATGTATTATGCCTCGAATATATATGTTTCTCACTAGAAAACTGTGCTTTTTAATTGTTTTCTTCTTTGGATAAGTAATCTTTGACTCAAATAGTGAAAGTATGGATACAGGTTATTGATGAGAATGGAGAAAAAAGATGGAAGAAGGTGGAAGTGAAGTTCAAAGACCATGTTTATGTCCCCATTTTCCCAGCAGAAATGTCCCCACAATTTTATGACAAGTATTTGGAAGATTACTTCTCAAAACTATCGTTGTCACAACTTCCACAAAGCCAACCCTTATGGGAAATTCATTTCATAAAATATCCCACAAGTAATGCAGCTGGCACTGTAATATTCAAGATCCACCATTCAATTGGAGATGGTTACTCTCTTATGGGGGCTCTTCTTTCATGTCTACAAAGAGCTGATAACCCTTCTCTTCCCTTGACATTGCCTTCTGTCCAACCACGCGCAGACACATCTGGTGATCATGGTACCATCTTTAAGACCGTGCCCAAGATTTTCTCTTCGCTGTTCTACACCGTGTCTGATTTTTTGGGAAGCCTTATGAAGAGCAGTTTAGTTGAAGATGATCTGTCTCCAATCCGATCAGGAGATATTGGAATTGAGTTTCGTCCAATTGCTCTTGCCTCAATGACATTCTCTCTTGGTCAAATTAAACAAATTAAGGCTACTCTTGGTGTGGTGAGCTTACTTAATTTCAAGTACTATTTTCTTGTTTTTCTTAAAAAATAATAACATTTTGGCTAAGAAACCATTAGAGTTCTTAATGAATCGGCAACCACAGACAGTCAAATGGCTAAATTATAGTTTTTGAAAAACTAGATGAACTAATAAGTTATTATATCGATAAAAACATAAGGATTATATTGTTAAATCTCTCTCTCTCTCTTTTTAACGGCTAGGGTATCAAATATTCATGTTATTTCATCCATTCAATTGAATTAGACAATTTTAGATTGAGTTGCCTTTTGTTTTCTTCACATGAAAATCTTAGCTTATCCATGCATATATCATCCTATCTCCATACAAAACTACATGAGGATTTTTAGGCAGAATAAGTCCAAATTTTATTTTATTCAAATTACATCCTATCTCCTTACCAAATCTTAGCTTATCCATGATAATTAGGATGGCTAATGGTTGAAGAGACAATCCTTTCCTTCTATTTAGTTCTTATCTCTCTACGTACATCATCAAGTTCTTAATTTGGTTTTCTTGATATATATCAGACAATAAATGATGTTATTACTGGAGCAATTTTCTTAGGAACTCGGTTATACATGCAAGAAATGAGCAAAGGGTCAAGCGATCATTCAAATTGTACAGCATTAGTGCTGCTTAATACAAGAATGTTTCGTAGTTACCAGTCAATTAAAGAAATGGTAAAACCCAAAGCAGAATCACCATGGGGCAACCATTTTGCCTTCTTGCATGTCCAATTACCTGAGTTGGTGGCCAGCACTGAGTTAAATCCAACAGAATTTGTCAGGAAATCTCAGCAAATCATCAAGCGAAAGAGAAGCTCTTGGGTTGTCCATCTCACTGCTGCATTCGTTGAGACCGTGAAGAAATTAAAAGGACATGAGGTATGCTAGCTTATCTATAACGTCTCTACAACAAAATTGAATTTTTTTAAGAATATCATTAATATTATTGATTTAAGGCATGTTTGTAGGATGCTTGCTAAAATGATATTACTTAATCAACCATGTGCCTCAGGTAGCAGCCCAATGCATTCATAAAACACTGCTGAACGCAAGCATGTTAATAACAAATATGATTGGCCCAGTGGAAAAGATGTCTTTGGCTAATCACCCAATCAAAGACATGTTCTTTGTCCTTGCTGGCAATCCTCAGGTAGGTTAATTAAATTTGTCCATTCAACAAGAAAAATTAATCACTTATCAAATTTCAACAAAACAGTATATAACATGTGCAGAGTCTTACCATAACAATTGTAAGCTATATGGACAATCTAAGGGTTACAGTGGGAGCTGAGAAGGGCTTCATAGATGTCCAAAAGTTGAAGTCATGCATAGAGGAAGCTTTCCAGATGATACTCAAATCTGCTGCCGGTGAAATTCAGCAAATGAAATAAGAGGGAATCAAATCATATAACAATTTCGTTTCCAAAACTCTTACTATTTATTTTTCTTGTCATTTGAATTATAATGTTTATGGGAGCTACCTAGTTTGATTAAGGATGGATATTTGCCGAGTTAATTATATATAAATCATATCTTTTATCTCTTTGCTAATTTCAATTGAACTCTTTTCTAATGAGTTAATTATATGGATATTTTTATTCATTGCAGAGCCTAAAAGTGTCCAAAAGCATATAAACGGTAGGGTTAGAAGTGAAATTCTACTGATGATGCTTATTTTTAACTATATTATGACACCCGATATCGCGGTGATCTTCTAAAATTAAGTAAAAAAAAAAATAGATATATAGCATTTTATTCTTAGAGGGGAAAAATATCTGGTCACTAAGAACCCTAACTGATCAACAAAAATTATATGATATGGGACTGATTACACAAAAGAAAAGATACTATCACCCCTTAAACGTCTTACCTGAGGTAGACTGCATTGCTGATTTTGTCTTAAAATTGCTAAGAATATGTGTATTTTTGCTTTTGATAGCCTGCCTATAATATTATCGACTCTAGTGTTATTTGAATATTCAACTACAAATACTTTCAACCGTGATGTTGGTAAATATTGCATAAAAAAATATGGTAATCCAGATTTTGGTGTCGGTAAATATTGGGGTTTAGAATAATTTCTAATTCTAGTATTTGATTTATGTTTATGGCATTAGTGAACATAGAATGCATTCTTAATTCTGACATTAGTGAATATGGATGTTCCTAACTCTAACGTTAATGCATAAACAAGTAAAATTTTGAATTAAAAGCAAAACATATATTTTTTTGTATTTTTGCAATGATGGAGCCTTCTTTTTTTAAAGAAAAGAGAAAAAAAAAGAAAAAGACAAGTCTATATTTTATACCAGTTCACATTTCACAATATAAGTTTACAACCCAATACTAAGTAAAGTCATCAAAAAACATGTGAGGGACCCACAAAAAAATCAATAGGGTCCCCAATTTTTTTTGAAATTTTCTAATATCTTAAAAAAGTTGTTTGGCTAGATATTAAAATAAAAAGGAGTAAAAAAAAAACGAATAGAAGGATGTGTTTTCCAAACACACCATCAACCAAAAAAAGAGGTCAGCTGGGCCTAAGACATAAGCCCAAGCTTATCTCAACAAATACATCCTTAGTAAAAAAAAATAGGTCGACTAGATCTAAGATCTAGGCCCAAGCTAATCTTAATAGTTCTTTTTCTTTTTTTAAGTTGGATCTAGCCTAGCCACACGAGACTAAGCTTAATACGGCCGATCCAACTTGGTCATTTTCCCAACCTAATGACCAAGCTAGCTATTGTCGGCGGTATGCGTGAATTATCCATGCATGCTAGCAACGGTCGTAGGGTAGGGAAGAAGACTTGCCTGATGTGCTGTTGCAAAAAGCGAAGCTGATGGCAATGGTGTGTCTGGTTGATCGAGTGGCGCCTCTGCGATGGCCCTCCTCTTCTTCTCTCTCTTTCTTCTATGTGTTTTTTTTTTGCTCTCCTCGCCTCTCTCCATCACCCGCTCCGGCTCTCTTGGTTTTTTTTTTTGGTCTTCTATCTCTATTTTTTTTTAAGCTAAACCCCAATTTTTCTACATGAAATTCATCCCTTATCTCTTAGGATGACGATCTCGTGAATGAAGATGATTGTGGGTTAGGTTTGGCCCATGTTTGGATAGGATGAGAACATCAACAATCATGCCATTATTGGACTGTTGGAGCCGAATTGTCTTAGGGTCAAAGGAGAGCTGTGGGGCGAGGGAAACCAAACCAACTACCTAGATGGGTGATGGACATCTTAGGATTGAAATGGATCTGACTTGGTGTGAAGTTGGTGGGGGAATCATGCTTACCTGAAGCCAATTTTTAGCGACCTTTTCATGCGAGTTTCTGCTTCTAGAGGACGACAAGGATGAACAATCACCTTCACTCATGTATCTGTCATATCGTAAAAGAAGGAAATATATTTTAGAGATGTACAATCCTCATCGTTTTGCTTGGTATCATGGGTTTAGACAAAGACTTCTAGGTACTCATGTCCTTCCATCATATTATATTGATTCATCCTCTTTGTACCATGCTTCGCTTTCTCTTACAAGACAAGGGAGCGGTGTAACATTTCATGTCCTAAAAGTTAACAACTCGATATCCTTAGACATTGATCCAAGCTATATAGCTTGGTGGGATAAAAAAAATGTTTCCTCAATTCATCAATATCCCTATAAGAGTCCTTTCTCAAAGTGAAAAGACTAGATCAATATCGAAAGGGAAGGAAAAGGCTTCCACCAAAGTAGGTCTACCTCCACCTTCCTTTCAAAAACATGGTCGTCCTGAGCTACAACACCAGTCCTTTACAAAACAAACTTGGGAAAATAGCTCTTCACTTCAAGCCTCCACTCAACATAAGACAAGTAGCAAAAACAAAGGTTCAAATCCCCTCCCTCCACCTTATAGTCTTAGAGAGGTGGATAATTCTTCTAATAAGACACCTATTATAGACCTTGATAACACTCCTCCTTAAATTTCTACTCACCCTGAGCATGATATTGGGGATAAGGATTTTAAGCTACTTTCTCCAGTATTTTCTCCTAAAGAGGTGGTTGGTTTTTCCACAGTTGTTTTGGCATTTGAACTATAGGATTTTAAGCTACTTTCTCCACTTTAGGTCTTTCTCTTTTTGTTTTTATGTATATTTTATACATACCTTAACTAATTTCAACCTTTTTTTTAATTGTTTTAGATATTCAGGATTCAAATCTTCCAAGTAGGTTGGATAATATCCCTGAGGTGATTGCAACACTTACAGAGTCTTCTGCCATACCTTCAATTCTTTATGAGGGTTATCCTAACAACATTGATGGGGTGTTTTGGATTCAAATTATATTGCCAATGAAACTAACGATGACGACAAAGAAAAGCTTGCATCTACTTCTAAACTCGAGTCAATGCCTATTTTTTCTCTCGTGTCTAGCCTACTTGTGCCTCCTTTTATTTTTGATGATGTTATGAGATCTATCATTTTACCTGGATTATCAGAGTTTTTGAAGAAACAATTTAAACATACTTTACCAAGTAGATTGTCCTCTCTTAGAGGTTAGTGGATCTCTAAGTCATCCAAGCTTATTGAAAACTTGAAGTACTTCCATGTTGATCCTTCTCCTTTGATGGATATGATGGGGATGTTTTTGAAGGATGTGGATTCTTATTTGTCACATCATCAAGAAGTTAGCCAAATAAGAGTGATGCATAAAAGGATGAGAAAATCACTATTTCTAGAGATCATATATCCTTGTTTAAAGGTAAAGGTGATTTATTGCAACTCAAATGTCGCGGGGTCACGCAGCGATGATAAAGGCTTTTGTCGTGCCTCCTAATGAGGTGTGATGTGTTGGGAAGGTTTTTTGGATTTAATTATAAAATTATGATTAATGTTTAGGAGTCGCTACCTAGTATTATGGTCACTAGGAACCTATGGTCTACGAGAGTCTAGGTAAGAGACTGGTTATGCAAGGGGAAGACGTATCACTCCTAGTGCACCCTACCTAAGGTAAGCTGCATTGTTGTTTGATTATTTTTCTAAGTCTGGTTTCTATTTGTTGGTCACGTCTATGGTTCAAGTTAGATCTCTCTTCATGAGAGAGTCTCTATCTTATTAGGTTAAATCCTAACCGTTCTAAAGTCTGAATTTTAACATCGCATTTATTTACACCTTGTATCTTTAATACTTGAGGGTATACTTTATTGTGTAATTTTACACCCTACAAATATTAAAGTCTACATATGAACCCTAGAAAAAAAAATTAGAAAAAGGTTTTTGATATTTTGGCCAAACCCTAATGGATGATCATAAACTGGCTACGATATCCATTTTGCATTTTAAAACATGAGAAATATACAAGTTTTGTTTTTATGAAGATATGCTGAGGAAAATTTTAAGATTTGGCAGTATGCATGAAAAAAAACATTTTTTTTGTTTTTCTAAAGGGGAAATTAATTTAAAATATTTAACATTTTTTAAAAAATTATTTTGAATTTTTTTGGAGAAAGCCGAGTATTTTAATACCGGATTTGTATTTTATAGTATAAATATACAATCCGATATTATGTAAAATTGGTAGGAAAAATATTTGAGAAAGTCACAATTTTTTTGAAATGATTTTTGAATTTTTTTTTAAAAAAATTTATTTTTTTAAATAAATATAATATATATTATATAATACTAAATATGTGGGTTGGGCTGAAATCAACCCAACAAAACCGACTCTTTTAGGGGGTGGGCCGGGCTGGAACAGGTGTAGCCCACCCCCAAAGTTAATAATTTGCAGAATGTGAACAGTAGTTCACATTCTGCATGCAGCCAAAATGGTTGCAGAAAATGGAGGTTGATAAAGGAGCGACTCACTTGACGAAGGAGTCTTGACCGTGATCAGGAGGTTGAGCTGGTGGTTTGTGCGGAATTGCTGGGAGAAGCGGTGGCCAGAGTCGTTCACGGGGAGAAGAGGAAGACTCCTGCAGAAGTAAGAGAAAGCAACAAACGGTGGCTGTTTCAAGTGTGGGGGTGGCCGACTGGTGGTTGGGCTAGCTATATGTGGTGGAGCTGGTGGTGGAGAAGATGATGGTGGCTGGAACGGCGGAGAGAGAGAGGGAGAGAAAAAAAATTGCAGAAATGGGGGGTAAAAGAGCTTGTTTTTGGCCGACTTTGAACCCAATTTTCTTCCTACTCAAGCCATAAAATCCACCTCTATTTATAAGGGTGGAAGAGGGTAATCTTGTCTTCACAGGGGAAAAATTTCAGCCCTTGATTCGGTTGGTAAGGATCCCAACTGTTAGTTCAAAGTAAGCACCATGAACTGTCAAATCTAACAGTTCAAGGCTGCCTGAGTTAGCTACTTTAGATCAGTGTCGGGCTTGTTTTGATGATAATATGCCTAAACGGACCATACTCGGGGATAGAGGGATGTCAAATGACTATTTTGGTTCATGTGTTATCAATTTTGGTGGACATATAAGGCATTAAATGCAACTGAAAAGTAGCCACCTGGGCAGCCTTCTCGGGCAAAATCGGGGAAGACAATGAACAGTGACCAGACGACGAGTCGTCTGGTCCGCTCTTTTGGTTTAAATAAGGGATGTTTTTCAAACTTCAATGGAGTCCTTCAACTTTTGCATTCGTTTAATTGCACCCCTATTTAACTCTAAATTTTTTGGAACGCGGTTTACATTACGTTCCCAAACACACCATAATTGCTTCTTAAACCTTAGCTTTATAAAAAAACTAAAATAATCTGCTTTTTATTTTTTTCCATACAAAAATCTATCTCATAATAATTTAACTAAACAAATATTTTTTAAAACCTATTTTTTTTTTTAAAATCATAACTTTAAAAGTTACAATAATACCAAACACAAACTAATATGGATAAGATGATAATTGATGGAACTATTCAATGTCAACAATATATGTATAATTACTCAAGTCTTCTTCGAAACAAATATACTTATAAAGATTGTCATAACCTAATTTTGGGTCTCCTAAAATTCTTTATGTAAATTTTTTTGAAATTTTAAAAAAAATCTGAGGACATAAAAAATTCAAAAGTAAGAAAAAGAAATAATATATATATATATATATATATATATATATTAGGGTCATAAATGGATGAGCAATTTAAAGTTGGCAAAAAATGGGATAAAGAGGGACTTAATCACACAATGAGAAGTTGGGATCAAATGTAAAAAAAAGATATTGAAGATTGGGACAAACTTGTAAAACAATTAAGTTTGAGGACTTAATTGAACTTTTGATGGGCTTAATTGATTTATTTGAGGGCTTAATCAAAAGAAAAATTAAGTTTGAAAGTCAATTCAGCCAAAATTGAAAGAACTAATTAAGTTCAAAGACTTAATTAAACTCTTAATGGTTTAATTGACTTAATTAAATGACTTAATTAAAATAAAAACTAAGTTTGAAAATCTAATTTGGGTTTAAATTGCAAGAACTAGAAGTTTTGGGGACTAATTTTGAATTTTAATAAGTTAATTAGTCAATTCAAAGGTTTAATTGCCAAGAAAAGAAAGATTAAAGGTCAACTAAGAGCTTAACTAAAGAAACTTAAAACCAAAGACTAAGATACCCAAAACATGTACATTTAGGGATTAAAATTGACTAAATCAGAAGTCAAATTGTGACAAGTTAAAAGTTAAATGGTCAATTAAAGACTAGATTGCACAATTTGGAAACCAATGACCAATTTATAAAAGGCATATGAATTAGAGGATGCCAATAAATATTGTTAGGGATGGGATTGCATGAAATGAAAAGTTTTTGGGTTAATTGAAGGTATATGTGCAAAAATTAGAAATTCAAGGACTAGAATGAATTCCTAAAACCCTATTTTTTAGGGATTCAATATAGGTGACTTTTCATTTGGGTTTTAATGAATAAAAGAGCGATACATTATTTAGACATTATTCTTCTTCATCTTCTTCTTCTTCTTTAATCTAGAGGGTTGATTGAGGGACTACTTTCAGTGAATGAATGTGGTGTTTTCGACCACTTCAGGAGCTCTAATTAGCACCAAATATCTGAGAAACACTTTTTTTATATAATGATCGGTCATCCTCATCAAACATTTATATCATATTTGTCTCGAAGAACTTGACAACATCTTGTCCCTAATCAGCCTCGCATACCTTAACAGATTTAAGTTGATTAATGGTTAATCTTTCAAGCAATGAATATGGAGTTCTAGACCTCCAAGTTGAATGTGGTTTGTTCATAGTGATAGATCTATATCTCATCTACATGTTTTTGGCCCATTGATAACATGTTTACATCTCAAGCTACATGATTAATTCTTTGCATAAAAGAGTATACTACCTAATTAACCTTGATTGAAGAAAAGGATCACCTATAAAAGAGCCAACTTTAAGATTGTTCTCTCTTGGTAAAGTTTATTGCATAAAAGAAAAAAGGAAACTAAACATCATAACTTTTGAGGAAGGCTATAGAAGAAAGAGAGAGAGGGAGAGATAATCTTCCAAAAAATAACCTATCCTTGAAAAACCACCATAAAAATGATGAGTGATTTTGTAAATTCTTGAATTTGCTTTGGCCTATAAAAAAGGTATATTTCTAGGGAAGAGGGGGTTAAGAAAACATAATTCAGGAAAAAAAAAGGGAAAAAGAGTAAAGGAACAAATGGTTGAAAGAGAGATGGAAACAAAAAGGAAATAAGCAATAATATATAAAAAAGGCTACATTTTGACTGCATTTCATGAGTTGGTGTAGTTTAATGGGCACACCCCTCCTTAATGCTCTTGAATCCTTAAATGATATTGTTCATCCTTTATTTATAATTAGTCATTAGTTTAATATGCAATATATGTGTTTTAATATATCAAATCATGTTTTGAAGTAATATGCATACTTTGAAATGTATGTTAAAAATGGTATTGGATGTATAGTTTGATGTTTTATGATAGTTAAGGTTATAATAAGAGCTTGTTTAAATGGCAGCCAAGTTAGTTTTGATGTATAGGTTAGTCATTGAATTTTGTTTTGATTACATGTGTTGATAAGTGATTTATCAAAATTATAATGATAGGTTATTTCTAGTTAGATGTTGTATTTAATCAAGCCATGTTTATGATAATATTGATTGAAAACAAATGTTATAATCAATGTGACGGTGATTAGAAATACATTTTTAAAGTTTTATGATTTGTCTAAATTAATTGTTGCATTGCTTCTTTTGTTTATTTTCTTGAGTTTTTTTTATAGTTCAAGCAAGTCATTAAGGGTATGTTTAAGCTAAATTTAATGAGTTTAGGTTATTATTATAGAATTTTGGTCAGTTTTAGGTTTAAAGCCTTTTATGGATTTTTTATACATTTCCGAGTTAGTGTTCATATGCTACCACTTTGATTTCCTTACAAACCAAAGTTTTTGGCATGTCTTGTGTGCTTTGATCAAACCCACATACATGAGTGTTCTATACTCAAAATTAGTCATTTTATGGCCTGTTTTGGATCAATTAATCGTTTAACCCTTATGAAGACTTGAGTTTAGGTTTAAATAGTTTGGATTGGCTCAGGAAATAACTGACATATTTAATGTAACATCCCCTATTTCTGGGATAAAACCACAATCTCATGTCAATAGAAAAACATAGTAGTTAAATTTTTTTTTTATATATATATATACATATTCATGGTCTTCGTATTAACATCAACCAGAATTTCGACAGAGTCCCCCCTATGCCGGAAGGTCCCAAGTTACCGACATGTAACCTGTTTACACTTCTAACAGTTCGCATCTCATAACTTAATTCCCGACCCAATCATCCCGGGTTTCAATTCCACAATTATACTCGCACCTATCAACCATAATATTTATGATATGCATTATATAATAAAAATATCATTATGGATGGATAATTTAAATAAATATAAATACATAGACATGAAATATGGTTATATAAACTACAACGTTAAATTCATCCAATCAAGTTTAAACATGTATTATACAAATTAAGTTATACAACCATTTTCATATTTACAAAATACAAGGGTATACTCCCTAGAACCTAGACTTCAAAAAGGAAACATAAGTTAGGATCTACTCCTGTCGTGCATGCGATGATCCTGAAACAAAATATATATTATTGCAAAGTGAATATTTCCATAAATATAACAATATGAATATCTAATAATTTCAACAGGGTAACATGCATTCATATTTCATTTACTTCTCCCTTCTAGTTTTTTTTTAATTTAAAAAATCTCTTCCTTATTCAAACTATTAATAACCGTTCCCTCTGCCACTATCAACCTTCATTCCAGACTTTATAAGATCAACGTGATTACTTTTGCTTATCACATTATCAATACCAATTTCACTGGTATTGTCATCACCACCCCATAGGAGTCGATATAAGGCGATCCCTTTACCCGGAATCCTAACATACACTAAATGTATGCTGGCCATTCCATGGTGATCCCCTTACCCGGGATCCTAACATACACTGAATGTATGTTAGCCAATACGTGGAGATCCCCTTACACGGAATCCTAACATACACTAAATGTATGTTAGTCCATTCGTGACGATGCCATTACCCAGGATCCTAACATACACTAAATGTATGCTAGCCAATACAGGGTGATCCCCTTACCCGGGATCCTAACATACACTCAATGTATGCTAGACAATACATGGTGATCCCCTTACCCGGGATCCTAACATACACTCAATGTATGCTAGTTTATGCCTCAAATCACACTTCTAATATTTTCCTTTTTCAGTGATAATTTCATCACTTGGCAATTCACATAACAACTTTTCACCTTGAATACACATACATTCAGTAATTCACATTTCACATCAAAATATATTAAATCATGGAATTTAACTAGGAAGCATAGGTTGAAACACCTACCTGCAATAGAAGCTCTACTCGTGCTCCCCTGCTGCTGCTGTTGCACCACGTCTGTGGTCCCTCCTGCAATTCACGGGTTTATCTCATAAATTTTCCTCACTCAAGGATATGTTTTATAATGACCATATCAACAACCAATAAGTCTTTCTTTCAGTCATTTCTTAGTACTTTATGTTTTTCTCATCTCACTCATTATTACTGTCGTTCTTTGTCCAATCCTAGTTATCATTCCTTTCTTTATATTTGGACTTTCACTGTCCAACTGTTACTGCCTTGTTTTTGAATTGTTACTGTCTGACCTCTCCTCAGATTTTTAACTATATCTGGAGTTATAGAACTCCGATTCAAGCGAAATTTGTGGCATTGGAAAGGTAAGACATGAGGCTACAAGTTCTATGTTTTGAGAAGAACTCAGTTCTGCCTCTAAGGTAGTCAAAATCACTCATTAACAAACATTTAGACTGTTACTGTCCAACTGTTAGTGTCCATTTTCGAACTGTTACTTGTCGACCTCTCCTCAGATTTTTAACTATATCTGGAGTTATAGAACTCCGATTTAAGTGAAATTTATGGCGTTGGAAAGGTAAGACATGAGGCTACAAGTTCTATGTTTTGGGAAGAACCTAGTGCTGCCTCTAAGGTAGTCAAAATCGCTCATTAACAAATGCTTGGACTGTTATCTTGTCCAACTGTTACTTGTCCATTTTCAACTGTTACTGTCGACCTCTCCTCAGATTTTTAACTATATCTGGAGTTATAGAACTCCGATTCAAGTGAAATTTATGGCGTTGGAAAGGTAAGACATGAGGCTACAAGTTCTATATTTTGGGAAGAACCCAGTTCTGCCTCTAAGGTAGTCAAAATCGCTCATTAAATGCTTGGACTGTTACTGTCCAACTGTTACTGTCCATTTACATTTAATCCCATTCAATACATGCCTTTGGTTTGATGTAGTTTGGTCCTTTATATCCGATTTGGTTTGTGTTTTTAGCCATGTTTTTCATGCTCTTGAGATGTTTAACCAAAACTCCTTGTTTAATCTTTGTAATTTTTGTTTTGACCTTGTGTATTGTTTATGAGTTTGGACCAAGCCATGAAGCCCAATCCACTTGATTGGGTTGTGAGCCTTCATGTTTTGGGTTAAGCTAGGAAACCTAGTTCACATGACTAGATCGATCATTATAAAGCCTAAGGTCATGTTTGGCAAAGCCAAGATCCATAAAAAAAAAATTACATTTTTGGCTTGTTAAAGCGTGTTTGGCAAACACGTCCTCAAGATAATTTTTAAGCTTGTGATTTTTTGCTAAGAGTATGTTTGCCAAACACGCTCTAATTTTTTTCACAATATTTTTTTTGTGTTTTGCCAAATACCCTCTAGTTTAATTTTAATTATTTTTCATATATTGTTTTAAGAAAAGGTACTATTTTTTGATTAAATTGGGTCTTTTATACTATTTTTTTTTTAATATTTGAGATTATAAACTTATACATAAGACACTTTTCCTGTATTATATAAATCATTTTTAAAAAAAAATAAAAAAATCCTTTTTTCAAAAACATATATTTATATTTTAAGTTGCATATGACCAACTTTCTCCAAAAAAAAATTGTTTACATTTCTTAATAAAAAAAAGAGAAAAATATGAAGGAAAAAAGAGAAAAAAGAACAAAAATACATTGCATGATTTAACATTTCTTGAAAATACTCAAAACATTAAAAAAATACTTTTTATATTTTACTTGCATCATGGGCTTGTTAACAAGTTTATTAAACTCGTGGTGGCCTTGACCTAAATTTAAAAAAATATACAAGAAAAACCAATTTATTTTTTTTAATATCAAGAATTACAAACTTATACATAAATTGCATTCTTAATATTAAAAAAAAACAATTGGTTTTAAAATTGCTAGATTTGATCCATAAAACCATAATCTATCTTCCTGAAGTGAATTTTTTTAACCAATAGGCAGACTAATATTTAGAAAAAATAAAAAAAAATATTAATAATAAAAATAATAATAATAGAACTTATCTTAGATATGATGTATTAAAAATAATATTGTCTTTTCTATATATAATTAATTCTCTTATCCAAACCTTTTAAATTAATTAAAAATTTCAAAAACATAAAAAAATATTAATAATAAAAATAATAATAATAGAACTTATCTTAGATATGATGTATTAAAAATAATATTGTTTTTCTTATATATAATTAATTCTCTTATCCAAACCTTTTAAATTAATTAAAAATTTCAATTTAAAAAAATATTAGACAGCAACTCCAGGAATTCATAAACAATAATAAAAAAAATATTTATCGTTTTTATAGTAGAAAATACAATCCAGAAGAATAATCATCCCACACGTGCGGCAAAGCTTTGTACACTTAAAGTAAGGGCGTGATGGTAAAGTGAAGACTTGCAAGGCCTTTGATTCCATAACGCTGAAGACATTCCTTTTGTGAAATTTCCACGAACCTTCTTACATTTGAAACCAAGAAAAACGTTTTACTGGAGGAGGAGGCCTGTTCAAACTCACCAGTCAAGTTACAGTAAACCTGTTCGGTAATAAATATATAAATATCAAAGTGACTTCAAACCACACGATGTCTCTTGTGTTCTTCGTACCTCTTCAATTATTAGATTGCTTTCCCTGTAAGGCCAAGCCCAAATGTGGTTCAATTTCTAGCAATTTATGGTTGGAGAAGCAGATCAGGTGAGGAATATCCGATTAATAGTCCTTTCTTGTCTTTCAGCTCATATGATCTAGAGAATTTCACCCTACAGCCTTGTGTAATTTTTTGATCTCATGGCTTCTTCTTCTTCTTCTTCTACATCGACCATCAACCCTCCAAAAAAACATCATGTCTTCCTTAGCTTTAGAGGGGAAGACACCCGTGTTGGTTTTACCAGCCACCTTCATGAAGCTTTGGAACGGAAAATCATCCTAACTTTCATAGATAACGACCTTAGGCGAGGAGAAGAAATTTCTCCGTCACTTATAAAAGCAATTGAAGACTCCATGCTCTCTGTTATCATTTTTTCCCAAAACTATGCATCTTCCAAATGCTGCTTAGATGAGCTATTGAAGATTCTTGAAAGCAGAAAAATTAGAAGGGCAGATCGATTGCTATTCCAGTATTCTACGAGGTTGATCCTTCTGATGTAAGAAAGCAAAGTGGAAGCTTTGGAGATGCATTTGCGCAACTTGTAAAGAGCAAAGCTTTGGAGATGGAGGAGGAGCAATGTTTCAGAGCTGCTTTGAACGAAGCTGCCAGCATATCTGGCCATGACTCAAGGATGATCGAGGAAGCTTTCTTTAATGTATAATATTGGTTGGTTCATTTATATATAGAGGGTTTTGATTGCATGTAGATTTTGGTTTTCTATTCTAATACATCTATTGATTTGATAATTTAATGTTTAACTAACTTTTTTCTATTTCAATGATCTGAAAATGAAATTGTTTGTATCCAAAATAAACATCTTCAAAACAATTATGAATAATTGGACTAAATTGAAAGACTTTTATCAATAAGAACTAAATCAGATGCTTCAAGCAATTCAAGGAAAATCCAATTAAAATGGCTGGCTTCGACATATTATGTGAAGACAAGCAAAATTCAATTCAGATATTTTGTTTTTTTCATTAAGAAACAAGGCTAAAGCCCAAAATTACATGAAAGCATAGTTATATGATTTAACTTGCTGGTAGATTTGGTTCAAGATTTGGGTTTGTAAGTGGGCAATTTAATTTATGATGTTTTTTAAAAAGAAAACTTAAAATAATGTTGTTTTATGAGTTTTTTTTTAAATAAAAAACCATGATATTTTGAATCAAAAGACACAAAAATATTATTTTAATAAAAAAATTAATTTAAAGTAAAACTCAACCTAAATTAACTAAATCAGGTTGATTTTTATAACCATGAATACAAAAAAAATCCAATTATGTTAAAGCCACCCATTTGAATTATGAAATTCCAAAGAATAACCATGGTCAAGATTAGCAAGCCTAATATTCATCAAAAACCACAAATGCTAAATCAAAAGGTATTAAATATATGCATTTCATAAATGATCATTTAACAACATTAGCTTTTAAATATGATAAAAATCTTATTAAAAAGAAAATACAATTTTTTTTACAACTCCTCAAAACTATTAATAATGAATGTCTAATAACAAATCAAAAAATCTCATTTATAAAACATAAATCATTCAACTCAGCTAACAAATCAAACTAGCAAGGTAAACTTTATAGCTCAAACTCACTACACCTCTTCTTTAATCCTCTACATATCTAGAGAGAGAGAAAAAAAGGGTAAGTTAACTACAACTTAGCAAGTAAAGCTTTACACACACTACCAAGCCAAGTATAAGTCTCTCTCCCTCACTCTCTCTCTCTCTCTCTACACACACATAAATATATTATTATTAGCCACTTTTGACCTAAACAAATACAAGCAGAAATCCTAGAAGATTACCCAAGTTGGTGGTAGAGAACCAAGATAACAAGTGAAAAAATTGGAGAACCATAAAATGTATAAGATTAACAAGATTGACAACCTAATTTTGACAGATAAAAGGTCCAATTAATGCATAAGATTAACAAAGATGACAAGTAAAATATTTTTATTTAGGGTAAAAAAAATAAAAATTTAGATAGTTAACGACTTACTGAGAATTTTAAAAGGCTTAATTAATTTTTTTGAGGAATTGATTGCAAGGAAAATCAAATTTTGAAGTCAATTTGGGTGGTAATTGAAAGAAATTGAAGTTTAGGGATTGAAATTAGACTTTGAAATGTTTAATTGGTCAAATCAGGGGTTTAATTATGAAAAAAATTAAATTTTAAAGGCCAATTAAAGATTTAATTGTAGATTTCCAAGACTAAGGAACAACCTATAAATGGCGTACAATTTTAGGGGTAGAAATTCGTCGTATCAGAGGCCAAATTGAAAGGAATTGAAATTTTAGTGATTAATTAATGATGAAATGGAACAAATTGAAAACCAAGGACTCATTTGTAAAAGACACTGGATTTCTTTTATAAAGCAGTTTATAAAACATTCTTATAAAAATTTTATATCGTGCATTAACAAACAAACATATAAGCAGATCATTTTGAACATAGCAATAGACTTGATTTTATTTTAAAGAATGTAATACATATAGGAGAGGGAAAATGCAAAATTAAGAAAAAAATATTTATTTTGTTTTAAAGTATAGAGTATGTGAAGATTAACTTATCTCTTTAGATTAAAAAATCAAAGTCCAAAATCTGAGCCTAAACAACTTATTCACAAACATATAATCAATCAAAGTCCCGCTATTATATAATTAAAATAATCTGTCAATTGCAGATTGCTTAATAAGCTGGCCATAACTTCTAGAAAAATCAGAATTCAATTCTCCTTTTTGCCTTTTTGGGTTGTAAACTAGTCTCAATTACTTTTTCATCCATATATGATTCACTTACTAATTCCTTTTATATAATTTATAATTAGACCCAAAATAATTTCTTAACATTGTTGCCAAATAACGTGTGCATCCTTTATTATTTTTATCATTACTATCTCTACAAAAATTGGATTAATACATTGTTTATGGTGTTAGAAACAATACATAATAAGCTTTTTATATACATAAAATTTGGCTTAAAACATTGATCTTCCAGTACATTGTTGTGGGTTAAACAAAACCTCTATCAAACACTTTAACTAACAACTTCTCATTTTTATATCTAATTATTAACCTAATACTTTTAGACCATTAAGCACTCTTAATCCATCTTACAATATTGTAGAAACAATCATATTTATTGCATTTATTCATTTATATAAATACCATTTTAATTCCTTAACTTTATACACCTTTTATAGAGAGAGAAAAAATTTGAATCAATCCAAAACCTTCCTAAATCTATTACCTTGAAATCAAGAAAATATAATGAAAATTAAACCATTAAGGTCAATCCACTTCATTCTTTTTCTTCTCACCTATCAAAGAACAAGTGACTCATGATTTGTTTCTAAACTATTATGAAGTTTGTAAAACTAGGGTAAATAAACTTCATGGTTCCATATATATATAAGCCTATCTTTTTTCCTACTTAGTCCAAAATAAAATTATATATAAATTTGGATCTTATAATACTCTAGCCCAAAAAATGTTTGGGTTAGGGTGTTACATGAAAAGCATTGGGTTAAACGTATTTTGTGTAATGTGAAACATACTTTAGATCATGGTCTCCATTTTTTCATTGATTCTCTTTTTGTTCTGCAAGCCTGCACATATTTCGACTGATCAAGTAATATGGATGATAGAAATATGCCATTTTTTTTAAAATAACTTAATAATATCTTGAAAATTAGTGAAACAAAAGATTGTAGCTTGTTTTCTACGGAATTAGAGTATAAAGCTCTAACTAATGGAACAATTAAGCTTTTATGGATGTGTTCTTTACTTCAAGAGCTGAAGATTTCTCTTTTATGTACTTCATTAGTTTGGTGTGATAATATAGGTTGAACCTATTTAAGTCACAACATAGTTTTTCATGAAAAGATTGATTTTCATTTTATTATTATTCATGAGAAAGTTATAAGGAAGGATATGAAGGTTCAGCTTATTTGTTCTGCTGGTCATATAGCTCATGTGTTTACTAATTTTAACATCTCAGTTTCTCTCCTTAAAAGACAAGCTTCATATTGAAACTTAACCTATGAGCTTAAAACGGGTGTTATTGTGGAAATTGATCAAATTAATTTTAGCTTAATAATGAAGTTAGAATATTGTGCCATGATGTTAATCATAACTTGTGTTAATTTGCATGAAATTTTGCAACAATTTTTTTTATTAGACACACTATCAAAAAATCTCAAATACAAACAAAAATATTGATGGAAAAAACTCGTCAGTAAATTACAGTGACATTTACCGATGTAATATTTCTTCGCTATTTCCATCGGTATTCACCGATAAAATTTTTTCATGGGTGAATACCAATAGAATTATAGTTGAAAATAAAGAAGAAAAATAACATCTCATTATTACAGACTGAATTACTAAGAAAATATGCCCATTGATAATACTCGTCGGTGAATCGATCAGTAATATTTAAATTACAATTTGATAGACGACCCCTCTCTCTCTCACTTCTCCATTTATTTTTCTTCTTCTTACATAAAACAACACTTAATGGATAATTTTTGAAGAATTAAATTCAATGAACAAATGAAATTTCAGGTTTACAAATGTGGAGGTTGCTCACATGATGAAATCGGCGATGAAATCATCGATGAAAGTGTCATTGTTTAAGTGAAATCAGGTTCTCAAAAATCTTGAATGGAAGCTTATGATGATTGATACATAGTTCGGAAAGTTCAAGGTCAATATATACATAAGCAATTTTTTAATTATTATTTTAATTTGGTCATTTTTTTTTAATTTTAATGGACTAATTATTTTATAAAATTGACGTGTAAGGAAGAATTTCACTGGGATTAGGCCAACAACGCTGTTGCGAGGAGGGTGTGAGAGAATCACAACATCATTATGTAAGATTCAATTCAAAATGTTAGATTTTTTTTAAATGTTCAAATTTTATATTTTGTTATCTTAACCAATAATTTATTTCTACCATATAGGTTGCGTGATTCCTGGTATGAGACGTAAAAATATCAAAGAAATACATGGACGATCCTGCAACCCTTCTAGAACTTGATCTGAATTTATGGTTGTAGACTGGATCGATCATGGACTCGATAGAAATCGGGCTTATAGTATCTTGAACACTATGACCGAGGATATATAGACGAGTAGTGTATCGACTGTTGGTTCCTCGCAATCGAGTTTGAGCTCCCAATCTCCAGTCGTCCAGGTGATTGTACCAGAACAAGTTGAAGCTTAGATGACCCGACTTAGTGTTGACATGACCTAACTTAGGTCCAAAACGACCAAACTTAGGCGATTGTACAAGGAATTATTGTCAAACCTCGATGCTACATGTAGTTTACCTCATCACCCACATGGTCCCAATGAAAATCCATCTTTGTCTCCTCCTCCACCTCAGCTTTTGTCATCTAGATAAATTGTATTCAAACTTACAATTTTTAAATTAGTGATAAATATTTAGTTTTTTTATTTTAGTTTTGTTTCTTTTAATTTTGTTTCTATTTTTCTATTTTAATTTTTTAAAATATTTTAGTCATATGTAAATTCTTTTTTTAAAAAAAAAACTTCTCATAAATATTCAATGCAAATAAAATTTATATTTTGTTATTATATATGCATATATTGTTTTTTAATAAATTCATGTTAAAATTATCAATTCATAATTTTTTATTTATTAAAACTTGCTTTTAAAATTATGATAAGTTGTTATTTAAAAAAAAAATTCTTATAAAGAGACATGTTTTTAATAAATTCATGTTAAAATTATCGATTCATAATTTTTTATTTATTAAAACTTTCTTTTTCATTAGTTGTTCAAAAAACATGCAAGGCTAAACTATTTTTCTTGATTGCAAAGATACAGAAACCTTCGGATTTCAAGAACTGTGAGATTTATTCTACCTTTTCTTTTCAGTTTATATGATAAATGAATATGCTTGTTCTCCTATGCTTATTTTCTATGATTGTTTATTTTAATTGCTATAGCGGACTCTAAGTTATTATTATGAACAATCTATTACTAAGATTGCTATCAAAATCAGAGTTGTGGTATATAAACTTATGAAGCAACTGAGATTAATAATTATAGCGGATCCAGATTAGTAATCTTAGGGAGAGCATTCGATTGATCAAATCAAACATGGACTGCAGACAATTATGTTATCTAGATTAATCAACTCATCTAGTTCTTAAGGCTGTCATTAAATTAAATTACTAGTGCGGACACTGTGGTTGTTTGATGGTTAGGATTAGTTATATAGCGGATCTATTAACTAAACAACATAAGAAAAGATAGATATTCAAAGTATAAATTGACTTTTCGTTTCTATGATCAGTTCTGATTTTTGTAGGTGGATGTTTACTTGCGACCAAGGTTTATTCTCTTAATAATTTTCTGATTTTATTTAATTTCACTTGATAGTTTTCTGTTTTCTTTTGCTTTAGCCTAGATAACGTCTAACCCCCCAAATTGCATATCATTTAGAATAAAAATCTAACTTGAACCTTCCTCGTGGGATCGACCCCTTACTTGTTCTATACTATCTTGTGTGTTGTGTTTTAAGCTAGGGTAATTAATTTGTGCAACCATGACATCGTAACACTAAAATTACCTAAATCAGATCTGTAGAACCCTAGATATAGGTAAACACCCGAAGACAAGTCAAACTAGAAAATTTGGACATAATGTGTACCAGACCTTAAACTGAAAATTTAGATGTACAATTGAGAACATTTGGGGTAAATGTTTTCATGAAGAATTTGTTCAATGATGTTAACTTTTACAGGGAACAAACCTTACTGCATTTGGAGTTCTATAACTCTAGATATAGATAAAATACTATAGAAGGGTCAGGTTGTGTGTTACAGGACAAACCCACATGCCGTAGTATTTCAACGAATTTAAACATGTAAACAACAGAATTGGGTTTAACCCTCTTCATCTAAGTTGTGTATTTGTGTCTTAACTTACTAAATAAATTAACTCTAAATAAAAATGAGTTCTATAACTCTAGTGGGGAGAGAAACACTAAGCAGTGTCCTAGTCCATTGTCATGTATTATTGAACATAATGAGTTTTGATATGAAGTTAAAAGAAGTATTTCTTTTATAAAGAATGAGTATGTAAATTTTTAAAGAATATACTGACAGAAAGCATTCTTATGGTCCAGAGGGAACACTAGAAACATGATCTTTTATCGATGAAGCTCACTCAACTAGAGAAGGAGGTATGTAAAATGTCGTCTACAACTTATAAAGTTAAATATGAATTTTGGATTAATTATGAATGCTAAGCATGAAAGTAATGTGGATGAATTATAAATATGATGTGAAGTTAATGTAATTGAATTGCTTTTGCAATGAGTGAAAGCTAATGTTGGGATTATTTCTGAAGTTATTAGAAACCAAAGAATTTGAATTGCCTATAACTCATGAAATTAAATATGAATTTTGAATTTATTATTAATGCTACGTATGAAAGAAATGTGGATGAACTATAAATATGATAAGAATTTAATGCAATTGAATTGTTTTTGCAATGAGTGAAAGCTAATGTTGGAATTGTTCCGAAGTTATCAGAAACCAAAGAATTTGAATAGCCTATAACTCATGAAGTTAAATCTGAATTTTTGATTTATTATGAATGCTAAGTATGAAAGTAATGTGGATGAATTATGAATATGATGTGAAGTCAATGTAATTGAAATGCTTTCGCAATGAGCGAAAGCCAATGTTAGGATTGTTTCCAAAATATTCTGAAACTAATGAATTTAAGTTGCTTTCACAATGAGCAAAAGCCAATGTCAGGATTGTTTTTGAAGTTTTTTGGAAACCAATGAATTGGGTTGCTTTCGCAATGAGCGAAATCCAACATTGTGATTGTTTCTAAAATTTTTGAAAACCATTGAATTTAAATTGTTATCCATAATGGGTGAAAGTCAATGTTGAGACTTTTTCAAAGTTTTTCAGAAAACTAATGTAATGAAGTTGCTTTCAAAATGAGCGAAAGCCAATATTGGGATCATTAACAAATATGTCAAAAACTAAATGTTTGGAATGTCTTCTCTAGATTGGTAGAAATAACTAAGGGGATAGATGGGTTGTTGATATAAAAGTAGTACGGCGAAGTCTTCATAAAATTTTTGTGATTGCGCTTGTTAGTAAATTTACAAATGTGTGCAATACATGTTATGTGTATTCATTGTGAAAATGTAACCATTATTCATGAAAGCTTCTCTAAGATTTGATAGGAATAATGAGCACTCTCATTATCATTTGCATTTAAAAGTAAAATTGTGTTCGTAATATGAAATTATGCTTAATTAATCTTAGTTGCAGGACCTTCATATATTGTTGGACTAAGTAATTAGGTGATAGATGAACTCCAGGACATCCAGAACTTTTGTTGTGCGTGTAATTAATTTTGTAACCTAAAAAAAAGTCATTTCTTTTGTAATGATGTTATCCTATCTATGTTTGTTTTATGCAATGAAGTCTCTAAATAAATACCTTATGTAAAATGATAATCATGTATTTTCTATAACAAATTTCTATGTGTGCTTAGATTTTACTTTTATATATATATATATATATATATATATATATATATATATATATATATCAAGATTAATATGTATAAGTGATTTAACAAGTTCCTTTCCTAGCAATTATTTATAGTTATATTTTTGTGAATGCATATCATGTTGTTACTTAAAGGTGAAATGTATATATGATGTTGAGAATGATTTGTGGTTGAGGTGACATGGAAGAGTTCTAAGGTGAATGATCTATGTGGTTATAAAAATTGTGAAATAAAGACAATTGTTGATAACTTAGTATGCCCATTTATAGAGAAAACTCTATCAAAATTTCATTAGGATTGACTATTAATAAAGAAACATGATGATGTGTATGAATACAAAAAAATAATAATTTTTCCCTTGAAAAAAAGTCAAAAAGATTACGCATACTTAGTTTAATAATGTAAATTTATCGTAGTATTTCATATTTAACCTCTTTCTGAAGGATGGGGGTGTTACACATGTCATATGCTCAATAATTTTTGGTGACATGAATAACCTTTGCAGTCTAGGTGTGATTGAGAAGTATTTATGTTTTATGTGTGTGACAAAAGTCCTTCAACTAATTTCAATGTAGTACAACATATAAAATTTTAGACACATGCCATTTTTATGGTATCTTAGATCGAGGAATTTCATTATGGACTTAACAATATAAAAGTTCTCTTTTAGTATGTTCTCTTAAGATAAAATGCTTCTTGGTCATTCAACAATTTTGTTATAACTGGCCTCACTCAACCCATGATCTGACTTCATGGTGAACATATGTGCAATGACCGATTATTGACTATGATTTGGGCAACCATCCCATAATGGTTCGTCAAAATATTTCAAAAGATAAAAAAAATCTAGTCACATCTGCATTAGATTCTTCATCTACGATTGGATATTGAATGCCATGACCCTGATTCATTCTCATCTCATCTATAACTATATTCTTATAAGGATTACTATTATCATTTACAACTCTAAGCACATTACTAAAACTAGAAGTTGACACAATCATCATTTCTACCATGGTATCGTGAGTAACATATGGTTCTCCATATGCATACCAATACAGGTATTTGTCCATAAATCCTTTTTGTAGAAGATGTATCATTATAAAATCTAGATTGAAAAACTTTTTATTTTTACACCTTTTGTATGAACATCTAATACCCTCTCCACTAATATTTTTTGAATTAGATAGTGTGTAATTTATAAAACCTTGAACCTCATTATAATAATCCATCATATGCAACTTTTGGGGTGAATCTTTATATCTCCATTAACGATCATCCATTAGTTATATCAAACTTATATAAAATAATGATGACAACAAGTATTAATTAACTATGTTACCTGAATAAATTTGCAAAAAATATCGATTTATCTCAAACTTATTCAATCTATTTTAATAGTACTCTTAATTTATTATCAATTATCTACATAAATTCAAATTTCTACACAATTACTAAAAATTTCAACATGACAATAAAATTGACAAAATATAAAACGGATCCGTTAAATAAGCCATTATCTAAGTCATTACAAAACACTTACGTCAAAAATTCAACATAAGTTTCATCAATTTATAAACAAATATAATTTTACAAAATCTAAAATAAAACCCTAACATGTACAAATCATAAATCCATAAAACAAATTTGTATGAGAAAAAACTATAAAAACAAGTAAACACCCAAACAAATTACATATACTACAAAAATATGCAAAAAAATAACATTTTAAAATTGAATTAAAAAAAAAGGTAGATTTGGTTACTTAAAATGGAGAATCCTTAAGAAAATTTGAATCAGAACACGAATGCTGACAAACCGAGTGTTGTGGTGGCCGGATTTGTTGTGGGAGGTTGAATTGTGTTGAGATTAGGAGGGAAGGGGTGGTTGTTTGTTGCAGAAAAAAATGCATAAGGAAGAAGAAGAAATGGAGGAGGGGGAGAGGAGGGTCGATCGCCAGGTCATAAAAAAATTATCGACGGCATTACTGATGAAATCTGTCAGTAACTCTGTCGGTAAAAATATCACGTCACATACGATTTGCTTTTTTGAATCTCACTGTAATACTCTCTATAATTCCCTCAATATATACCGAGAAAAGTTTTCCGTCAACATATTTATAGATGTACTTTACCGTCGGGTTAATTCCGTCGGTAGTGCCATCTATAAAAGTTACACGTCATCGTATTGTTTGGTCGAGGGAATGGAAAGAAGGAAGGAGGACCAAAATTGACAAGACAAAACAAGTTATCAAAAAGCATTAAAAGAAGAATAAATAGCAATACAATCAAAATTGATACAAATACAAATTGACATGACATATTTAATTTTTGAAATAGCATGCGTAAAACCCAAGGTGGGGATATGGCAAAAGGGAATGAGAACAAAAATAGGCCGTTGAAGCAACATTTTTGGTCTTTAGCTGACATGCGCTCGAAGAGGCACTCCCAGTGCCACAGTAGAAGCCGATGTTTTGCTGTCAGGCGACGCCTCACCCACCTCCTAAAGAGTGAGCAACATATCCCACATGCTAACACGTACAATAATTTTGTTTTTAAAATTATATTTTATATTTATTAAAATACTAAATTACCTTTCAACCAACTTGATTATAACAAAAAAAAATCAAGTTGAAAATAAGAAAAACCCATAGACATCAGTTAATTAAATTTTACTTTTAAAGGTAATTAAGTTATCATTGTGCTCTAAGAATCTGAAAAGATAAAGTTACTCCTGATCAATTTAATGATGACTAGTGAATTTTAAAAAAAAAACAATATTATCCCCAGTAGTGAGTTCATTGATTTTTCTTGAGTAGGTAAATTAATCATTATGTTGTTTAAACCTATAGTGTATTGAATTGGATCTATAGGCAAACACTGAGTCTTTTTTTTTTTTAATGTTAGTGTTAGTGTTAGTGTTAATGCTAATTGTTAATTTTATTTTGTTAATCTTAATCTTAATATTAATTGTTAATGTTAATCTATTAATATGTTAATTGTTAATATAATCCCTCAATTTCATATCCGCACCAAACAGTCTGACTTATTATTTTATACTGTTCTGTTTTGTCTTAGATTGTTCTCATTAATGGTACTTGATGGATATATGTGGCAAATTTTGAGCCTGAAACCTCAAGAACAAGTGGCCAACCCAAGTGCAGTACATATCTTCAGATCACAAACCTTATCCATAAAATCACAAAATTATATCGTACACAGAAAAACAAAGGAACAGGCTCCATATTTAATTCAAAACAACACCAGATGCACTAGAAAACAGAATGGAAAGAGATGAATCCTTCTGTTTCCTCTGCTCTTGCTGCCTCCTCAACTACTTCCCTTGCCACTCCTGGTAGCTTTCACCGCCAATGCTGCCGAAGTAGTAATCGTTTGATCTTCACCTGCAGGCCTTTTACATCCTCTCTTCACCACCCCTTTATACTGAGAGGTACATAGCCTTAATTCTCTTTCCTCTTTAATTTCTGGCAAGAAAAAGCTCACACAAACACATGCATAAATATGTAGGAAGAAAACAGGATTGATTTTCTTACTGATCAGCAAATTAAACTCAATAATGTCTACATGCAGTAACAAATGATTCTAGTAGGACTGAACTGTCTCCAGCTGAGCCTGCCAATGAAAGCTCTGAAGCTGATAGGATAGTTAATGGAATGGACTTTGGTGAGCTTTGCAATGAGTTCGAGTGCATTAGTAGCCCACTGGTGGAATCGACAGCCAGACAGCTTGTACGTGATATCCTCCAACTACGTGAAGGCAATCGTGCCCTTGGAACCTTCGCAGTTTCTGTCAGATATAAGGTATTCTTTCACTTTTTTGTATCAAGAAAAAAGAAAGACGGTTTTGCCAGAGCTTGGTGGAGTCTTGATTGTAATGATGGCATGGCTTATGAATTTAAAGTTATTTTTAACTTCGAGTGATAACCAAAAAAGAAAAATAATTTCCATAAGTTGCTTTTTTAGTTTGATGCATAATATGTAAAATAAGAATACTGTAACCTTAGTTACTGCAATTTCAAAGGTTGACAGAAGTAGTAATGCGAAACGTAGGCCTAATTGGTTCGTTTGCCAAAAGAGACCCAAATCACAAGAAAACTGCTCTTGAGAGTTGAGTTATATATGAAATGGAATACACCAAGCTGCAAATGCAACCATCTCAGAGAAAAGAACAGTATTTATAGTCATATGTTTGTGATTGCAGTTGGTTACAGAGCAGTCTGCCATTAGGGAATGAGATATGACTTCCAAACCAGAGCAGAATTTTAACTGAAGACAAGAAATAATTCAGTCAATTCATATGAAAATCACTGAATACATGGGTTATTAATTATGTCTTTCATTTTGGCTCGTAAGTGATCTCATTCTGGCATTCAATAACTATATGTAATAAATAACATTTTATTTCAATAGAACAACACATAATAAATCTACAAATGTTCTTGTTTATAAATAGCTAGAAATGTACATTTTCTTCATGTGGGATGGTGGGATATTGCATTCTCAAACATAATTTCTTACGATTCTTTTGCTTATAGTAAATTGAAACTTTTATTTTATTAGTAATTGCAGGATCCAGTCAGAAGTTTTACTGGTCGTGAGAAATACAAGAGACCACTCTGGGCAACTGGTGCTCTAGATAACCCTTCTGTGGTGAGAGTGCTTCTCTATTGCAAATTCGGAACGTTTCATTCATTATATCACATACTGTTATATTTACAATAGAAATACGGCATAGCATTCTGCCTCGTCCTGGTCTTCTGTTTTCACTATAGCGCATAGGTGTCCGTTCAGGTGCACAGGCATACACATGCAGGCTCACCTGTCGTCTGTTCGGGGCCTGCCTTACCATTTACAACTGTCCCATGTACATGGTCACCATTTTCTTAAAGTCACTGCTCGAAGACTCCTTTTTCTACATTTTTTCAAACATGGTAGTATGCATAAATATATCAGACTGAGAGCAACGCTTACATGCTTGGCTTCATCTGCATTCTTCCAAAAACACAATTAAATAAACAACACAAACAACTTCATCGGGAAACAGATTGCTGATTTGTTTATAAGCATAACGTTTGTCCATCTTACATTTCTGACTAGCCATTACACGTTCTAAAATTGTATGATTCTGTACTGTTTTCCCTTTAATTCATGTAAGTTCTACATGCTTTGACTGTCGTAGACTGTACAAGAAATGATAATGCTGTCAACAAGTATCCTGAGTATCAAGTGGACAATAACAGGAAAGCCCAAATCTTTTATTGCTGGTGTGGGGGGAGATTTGATAGTTAAAGTGCATTCCAAATTCACTTTAAACCAGATCAGTGGCCAAGTGATTGAGCACGAAGAGTTCTGGGATTTGTCAGCCTCTTCAGTTATTGGTCAGGCTTTTTTCTGGACTTCTCGTAGATTATTTGCTACAATTGAAAATGGAAAGGATTTATCTGATCTTGTGAAAAGCTTGACAAACCGTCCGTCGTCCAAAAAAGAGAACATGGAGATATATCCCGACCCTTCTGGTGATCCAACAAAGGTAAGTGTTACTATTAGCTTCGAGAAAAAACAGCTTTTAAAAATTACTTGTCCAGTCTCCTCATATCTGATGACAAAAGAATGCATTAGGGATTGTGCGGATTATGAAAATACAATTACTAGAAACTAATTCCACATAATTAAACAAAATGTAATTGATAATTTCTGGAAAACTGTTCCCCGCGAGCGCGTTAAAATTTGAACATGCATAGTATTTGTCGTCTCCTAGTCCAGTATTCTTAATTAATTTGTCATATAATCTGTTTGGATATACAGTTCTTTCAAAGGGATGACAGCTTCCAAAGAGATGCATACCAGATTGCGCTATTTCTGGCAGTCCTATATTTTGTGGTACAGTTCTTGAGGACAACCTTGTAAGACCTGCCTCGCCTATGTTCCTCTATTAATCGCTGTAGATCAAACCTGTGTTGTATAGTGTGCCAATCTGCCAATGATTACTGCCTTACAACCACATAGAAAGTTATGTCCTCCACCTTGGGTGCCTATATGTTTTTTGTTCCTTCAGTTCTGTTCCAAGATACCTGCAGCTTGTCTTTAATATATATTGTATTTCTTTTATACTCAATTTATTTGACATATTTGTAAGAGAGAGGAGTACAATTCCCAATATGCTGAATAATTCCTTATTCGACAAGTTTTGAGGATTCAAAACATGAGAACGAAGGTATTCCAGATAATCTTAGTATCGAGTAGTGTATTTTGAAACTTCATATGGACTGCTTGCAAGGCCAGGAGATTAAATCAGTAAAGGGACAGAGATGCATGGCAACATAGCAAAATAAGAACCCACTAAATAGTATTACGCCAGAGCATTACTGTTGATCATTACAATGTAAATTTGTTAATCTATAGTTGATCGTTTGCATGGCAACATAGCAAAATAACAAAATCAATATGCTACTAAACTAATTAGCTTTTCATTTTTGGAGAGAAGATGAAAAGCTTAGATGCATTGCTTAGAGTTACAAGAACGGACATGCTAATTAATTTAGTTCAATACAATGATTAATATTTAGCTTTTCATCTTCTCTCCAAAAATCCCTAATTTTATATGCAAAAACTACAATAATCAACAATCACATCTTATAGCTATGCACAACCAAGATATTCCCTAATCACTTGTTACCCAAATCTCAATGATTGTGTCTTATATTTCAACTAGGTAAATCATGAGCAAAGCCTTAAAAGGTATGATTGAGGAATATTTAGTGCCTAACAAGAAAAAAAATTATTCTTAAAGGGATCAAACTCTTCCCTCTAGACATCAAGAGAGAAAGACTTTCACTTCAAGATGACCGTGTTAACCTAAATATCAAAAATAAGTAAATTTTAATATGGCGTAGTGTTGCTCTTGCTTACTACAACAACTAGTTTAATATAATGCATCAACATTTTGAAAAAGAATGGGAATTTCATATGATCTATAACATCATTCAATCGTCTAGAACTCCCACCAAGTCAAACAAATAAATGATGTTTGCTCTTTTTCTTTTCTGATTGAAATCAAACAATGTATTTAAACTATTATCCTTTACAATTTGGTCATGATATGGGGCTTATACCCAGGTGGTAAGGAACTTTGTGCCTCCACACAAGTCCTAATGGTTCAATTCAAAGACATTTTAGTATACAACCTAGATATACACTATTAAAAAGTGAATAAAAAATGAAACTTTCCAACCCGACATAATCATACATAATCATACAACCTTCTTTTTACACTGGTTTGTAAATATTAGATTTTTTCTAGGTCAAAAGCTTACTAAGACCTATTTAAAGATAATAGGGGCCTTAGTTGAGGGTAGAGTCATAGCTTTAGGACCATTTATTCTCAGTTATGTAAACAAGGCATTAAAGAAATATTAGGTTGAAGCTTGTTTACATTTAAAATAAAGATATATTTGTCAAACATAAAGAATAATGATTGTTCATAATAAAATAGGGGGGGAAAGTTGAAGTTGATTGTGAATCAGCAGAATTAACCAACTTGGAAGAGTCATTGATTGACTAGAAAAGTTGAAAAAATAGTCGACCAATCAACCAAGCAATCATAACTTATTATCAATAAAGAGAAAGTAATTGATTGATAAAGTTTAAATGCTCGTGGATAAACTAAATATACAATTCTATTTAGAGTGGAAGTCCTCAACATAATAATTAATCAAAATTCATATATTAGCCTAGGAATCATTAAAGTTTCAATTGAAAAGAGTTTTGTTTGTATTAGGATTTAATAAACATCGTTATTTGATATTGATATTTATATGGAATTAGAATTTCCTATGAAATAAGATTCAAACTCTATAAAAATATAAATGAGGCCTATACTGCTATAAATGATGGTCAACCCTACATATTTAATTTCTACTATTTAATTTATTTATCTTTTGCACCATGCAGTTTTTCTTGTTTTGATTTATATTTTTTCTTTATCTTTTTAGTATATTTAAACTCTTACAATTAATTTCCCTAAACTCCTATTCTTTTTACATGGTTGTGCTTTTTGGAAGAGACATCATTTTCTTAGAGTTTGAGGTCAAGAATCCAACTTCTTGTTTGATTAAGGTAGTTGTTTCCATATTACAGTTAAATTCTAAGTAAAATTCAATTGACAACATATACATTGGCATGTCTAGTAAGACAATATTTAATATATATTCTAGAAATCATTAAATTTATCTTTAAAGAAAAACATACATAAAACCATCATTATTGCACTAGATAAATAGTTAATATAAGCAATGGAGAAGCATTATATATTTTTTTTTGGCATGAAGAGCCTGATAATTTACCATCTCCATAGATTCCATCATATCAACCATTATTACACGTTTCTAGAGATGGGTTTTCATCATTAAAACACATAATTATGTCTAGACACACATTTAATGTTCCTATATAGTTACTTAAATTTTCCATCAATACGGATGAGGTTAGCCCACCAACCATAGACTTACTGAACAAAAATATTCAATAGTAAAATTTTAAATTAGAATTTCTATGTGATCCCTTTTCAGCATAATTATATGTTCTTATGGTGGTTGTTTTTCTTGTATTGGTTCCATCTGTGTCATATTTATATTGAACATAAAATCAAATCAAATTGGTAAAAAGGCAATATGGTTTGAAAACAAAACACCAAGCAATTAAACAAAGATATGTCTAAAAATATATATAAGAAAGAATTTGCAAATCACCTTAAAATAAAATAGGATTGATTTTGAAATAAAATGAAATGAAATAAAGGAAGAAGAAATAAAATCAAATTGCATCAATTTAAATTCATATCTCTAGAACTTATACATCAAATAAAAAGAAGAAGAAGAAGCTAGCGATAACTTGAAACAAGCAAACTGGTGATAGTTTAAGGAATTAAATTCGCAACCAACTTGTTTAAAACAAGCAAAAATATTCAACAACTAATTTATTAATCATTTGAAAACTTCGTTTGAAATGAAGAGGGCTAAGCCAGGAATGACTTAAAAACAATTTAAAACTCTACTTGAAAACAAATAGAACAACTTAGCAATGAATTAAAAAAATCAATTGAAAACTCTACTCGACAATTTAAGACCCTTCTTAAAAGAAAAAAAGAAACAATTTTATAACAAATAACTTTGTACAAAAATGAACAAGATCGTGTCAATAAGAACCATAAAAATAGTTAAAAACTCTTCTTGAAAAACAAGCAAGAACATTTCAGCAATGAATTAAAATCATTTGAAAACTCTGCTAAAAAATAAACATGACCAGGTCATTAATAATCATAAAAATAATTCAGAACTCTACTTGAAAACAAGAGAAAACATTTTAGCAATGACATGAAAAATCATTTAAAAAAACTAATGCACAACATGGAGAATCAAATCGAGAATGATTTCAGAAACCACTTAAACAATTTTCTCACAACAAGGAAAAATCAAATTGATAACAATTTAAGAAATAATTTTAAGGAACCCTCATGGAGGAAAATCATATCTGTAATGATTTGGGAAATCATTTCAATGAAATCAACAAAAAAACATATTAACAAACAATCAATACATCAACCATGGATACAACAACACAACAAAGATAAATTTCACATTAAAACAAAACCTTTACATCCTAAATAAATCAAATAAATTCTAAAACCTTGCTCCTACTTTCTTTGCAAAATTATTAACCACTAATCTTACATCACTCTAACAAGCTCCTCGACAACATTATACCCTTTGGTTATTACATAATGGTATGACCACAACACTTCAATATTAAATAAAATTACAGAAAACCATGATGAAAATTACCTAAAGAATTATAAATGAAATTTAGAAGGAGACAAACATACTAGAAATGAGAACTAGAGTTGGCACGAGAGCTTATAGGCAATGACAAGTGGACTTGGTGGAGGCGCTTGACCGCACTTGTCGATGGTTGTTGGTGTGTGTGTTTAGGCTGAACATATGCCTCTTGACCTCTTCAACAATCACTGAAGGTGGTGTCAATCATCGTCAATTGATGAGGAAGATCGAGATGTATCTTTATTATTTCCTTTTTTATTCTCTTAACCAAAGTTGTTGCTACTAGCGATGATTACGGCTAGGGGTGTTTATGGATATAGCTAGGTCGGGTTTGGATCCAAAATAATATTCAACCCATCTTCTGATATTTTACAACTTGTAAACTTGACCCATTTGAATTTTTTTTTATCCAAGCAGGTTGGATATATTAGGTTAGGCTAATTTAATTTTTTTTATAAATATTACAAATATTCACAGGTTAGGCTAATTTTTGTAAAAATATTACAAATATTCATGGGTTAGGCTTATATTAATAATTTTCATAGGATTGCATTTAGAGGCAAACCCACAACATGGACTATAGGTGTCATGACACCCCTAATGTTAAGTCTAATTTACATACCTTCACTACCATTAAATTCTAGTTACTCCCCTCCCCTCCTACAAAGAGACAAGGTTTTTTTTTTTTGGTTACGTTAAAGAAACCTAATAGAAAGTCCATTAATAAAAATTTTAGAACCAAAATATTTTTGAATAAAATAAAAATAAAAATTTAATCCATAAACTATCAAATATAAAAATAAAAGGAGAATAAAGTATACGGGTTAAGTCGGGTTGAGCAAGTTTCCAAAATCCCGACTCATGATATGTATTTTATATGGGTTTTTTTTACTCACTATCATTTATAATATTTATATTATTTTATTTTAACTAGGTCAAATAATATAAATATTACAAATATATTGATTTATTAAGAGACAAGAGATTCACTGTAACTCAAGTTGCTTTGTCACTAGCGAGGAAAACATGGATTGTCAAGAGGAGAGATGAGATGTTAGGAAATAAAAGGAGAATAAATGGATTTATTATATGGAGGTTTATCCCTTATCTTTCATAGAGGTGCACGTGGATTGATTTTTTAGCTAGATTCTTTCATCATTTAGAAGCACTGGATTAACCTTTGAATAAAATCCAAATTATACAAGTTTGGATAAGATTAAACAAAATAAAAATGATTTAACATTTTTGCTTTCTTTTTTTTTCCCTTCTTGAGCCAATCTTTTATTTTTATTTTTTTTAACTTGAAACTCACAAAAATATTAAAAAGAATGAAAACACGTAGAAATGGCTAAAATTCTAAAAATGAAAAAAAAAATCACAAAAAATGTAATTTTTTTCTTAAAACAAATTAGGGTACAAAATTGGGCTATAGATCATAAGTCTTCCAGACAATTTCCATCTCAGATTAGGCAAAATTGGTTGGAAGCAAAATAACGTTGCTTTGCTTTATCCCCAGAACTAAAAAAAACCAATAAAATAGAAACCCGCAAGAAGAGAGGTGAAATCTTGAATCTTCTCCATGAAGAAGAGTCCATTTCTGAATATGATTAAAAAAAAGAAATTCAAACTTTGAGAGAATGGCCCTAACAATCTTTTCCCCTTCTGTAGAAAACCTAACATTAACAGAAATTAATTGATAAATCCAATATATATATATACACCTCTTCTTCCTTCTGTCATTTCCGAGTCTTTGCCTCTCCTGCGGCCTTCTTCCCCTCTTTTCCTGGCACAAACCTTGGTAGATTCAACATGGTGTTAACACGAGAGACTCCTTCGAGAGCAGACCACTCTATTCCACATTCTAATTGCATTTCATCTTGTTTTGTGGAATCTTCCTCTGCATTTCCTCCTGCGCGGTCCAGACAGGTTAGACTGGGGAGATCATCCTCTTTCTGCCTGCCATTGTCAGCTTGGTCCACTGAAGCAAGCTGTTCATTCGCCTTGATATTGGAAGCAGTAGATAAATCATTCGATTCGAGGAAGAGGCAAACTACAGCGCAGTCATCAATCTTGGAGGTTGGATACTTGTACCTCCAGGCTCGAACTGCTGACTCGACCAAGGCTCTCGCAGCAGAGGAATGTGATGACACTGACGCAACAATGTCCACCACCTCTTTATTCGAGAGCACATCCCAAATCTAAAACAAATCAAAACAGCAAAAGATCCCATTGATGAGAGATAGAAGGCTAATTTCATAGACTATACAGTAAACGGAGAATGATCTAAGAATAAGAACGGCTCTTACCCCATCTGTTGCCAACACTATAAATTCATCCTTCTCAGTTAAGTGCCGATAAGATATATCAGGCACAGAGATGAGACCAAAATCCTTTAGGCAAAAATCTCCAAAAGCCCGTGCCATGGCCAGGCCAGGGGAGTCATTATTCGGTAGCCAGACTCTAGCTACCTCAGGTTCATCCTGAAGAGCAAAAACCCGCCCTTTACACTTTCTAATTCTTTCTGCTTCCGCTGTAGGAGACCAAAAAAAAAAAAGGATAGTAAAAACTACGAGATTTGATTACAGCACAGTTTTCAATTGCAGATGCAGCCACAGTAGTGGTGCCACAGAGCACAGATTTACATACTGATAACGGAAAAAAATGCCCTGTAGTTAGCAGCATGAAACATATTATTGTTGAAATTCAGATACAAGACTGTGCAGATATTGAAAACCATGGATTACAGCCCCTGGGCTCTCTCTATCGCCTTGGTTTAGGGATTTGGGCAACGAAACCATAGACCCATATAGCAAGTAAACACATGTTCCAAAACAGTAGCCAACAAAAATGGAAGACACTAGCGGCAAACATGCTAACACAGCCCTATTTGGCAAACATTTGTCTAGTTGACAACCATTCATGTATTGCTATCGAGACAATTTGATAGTTTTTATGCAGGAAGATTTGAGATTGCAACTGTCTATAAAGAAAAGAGGGGACTAGAAATTAGGATACATGTTGACCACTCAAATGACATCCTTTAAGCCTTATGCCGTCTGTCCTTTTAGTAATTTACCTGCCAATCAATTATGGTTGGACTAATGCAGTTCCAGTATATATTCAAGATCATTTAGTTCTTCCTTGTCCTGCCCGTTATACAACCTTCACTTGCAATTTATACCACACATATGCTTGATCTCTGCCATTGTTGGCACCATTTTTCTCTTACAACACAAGTATTCTTTGCATAGGATATCTTAGGTCATCAATCATCATGCTCCCTCAGCTTTTCTCTTGATCATATTTAGTTAAATAGAACAAAATGTGATTCAATGTCAATCAAATTTTGAAAACATAAATTGCCAGTGTTCTGCTTCAGAAATGGACCACAGATCAAACACACAAATCAATCAGCAATGCTATCTAGATCATCAAGGAATATTGGTAACATTTGAACTATGTATCAGAATATGCAAGTCTATAATCCATGTTAGAGCATAGGATTTTGTACTCTACTGCATGTCTTGATTTTCCTTGTACCAATGGAGATAGAAAAAGGAAAGCTATATCAATATATAAGACATAAGAATTTGCCACTTCTCTCCTTCAACAACATCAACTGTAAGTGATGGACAAACCATTCCTGCCTAATAAAACTCCTGACCTCACAGCACACCAACAGCATACACAATAATAATAATAATAAAATAAAAGATACAATTGAAAAGATTCATTATGAACAGATAATGAAGATGGGAGCTACCTGGAAGATTTGGTTTGAGATCCACAGTCAACTGAACAGCAACAAGAGAATCATCCTTGTCCCTTGTACCAAGTACAGCTCTTGAGTCCCCAACATTTCCTAGGACAAGATATTGACCCTACACAAACATCAGACAATTATAATCAAGAAGTAAGCCACAAAATTTTAAGATCCTAAGTATGCTATATGTCATTAAGGTCTTCATGAGTAGAAACCTGCTTGACTAAAGTAACTGCTGTTGTCCCACTGCAAAAGCAATCAATATTAGCATGCACCCTCAGTTCCCTGTCCATGACTTTGAATGCCTTCAGAAATGACTCTTTCAGAGTCTGAAAATTTTCCGGGTGCTTCTCGGCATCCTCGAGATCAACAGAGGCTCTAGGTTCTTCATCAGCAGATATAAAGGAAGTGTCTTCAGAGTTCATGCTCCCTGTGGTATTAAGGCTGATCTCCTTGAGAACAGCTTCACTGGTTGCATTCATTTCCCAATAAGCAGTCAGCTTCAGGGGGAGAGAGTCCCTCACTCTTTTAGCAACCATATGACCGTAAGGTCCATGGCCATCAAAAACACCACAAAAAACTGCATCTGTCCTACAGCCAAAATTCTGGAAGTGTACAAAGCTTCAAAGAGTGAGATTTATTTTCAAAGGGTGTGATTTATTTTCATTTATAATTATTATTCTCTTTATTGTTTTCTCTTTGATTTCAGGTTAAAGCACAGAGAATAAATAACATTGTACTTCTAATACAGAGAAGAGACCAGCAATATTGCATGGCAGAGATAATATTAGCAGTTCTTAATCTGAAATACTTAGATGACATCGAAGAAACAACAAACAAATAGAGTTTGCATAATAGCCAGGCTCCAAAAAATATAGATAGCTTGTACAATTATCCAAGTTAAGAAGGAAAAATATTTAATGTATGGCAATGACACAAATTTATAAACTATACCAAAAATAAGCCCATTACAACACAAGAATGAAGATCTATTCAATCTCATCGTATGATTTTAATTACCAGATAAACATTAAAGTTTCCATCATAGTGCGTACAGACATAACCCTGCAGAGATTGTCATGCTCCCAGAACTGATGATAGTGTTTCACTACAATTAATCCAGACCAACCAGAAGCAGGATATGCTTCATTTTCAATATAGACACATCACATGAAAGTAAGAAATAGTCACAACAAGGAAACAATTGATTGATTGATTACCTACCTTACAGGAACAAACCCTTGTCCAATAAGGATAATATGATGATGGTATGATAGATCAAAACAAATAGAGAGTTTCTGAACTCAGCGGAATCGATAACGAATGGGATCAGCGGAATCTTTTGTTTCTGAACTCAGGCTCAACATGGTAAATGCAGATAGATAGAGGGTGTCAAGTTTTTTGTTTTTTATTTTTATCATTGATGCAAAATTTCATGAAACAACTCAATGATTCGCTACTATACTGAAAGAAAGACACTAGAGAAGCTACAAGTAATTACTTCTTAAAAAAAGAATGACAGACTGACTTGTAAGTGGAATAATTAATTAACTACCATTGCGTTGACTGCACAAGCAACTACATCGAGATAGCAACAATGCATTCAAGAAAATAACAAACTATAATTATTTTGTAGAGGTAAGAAGCGAAATATTAAGGTGATTAAAATATATTGCAAATTTCTATTATTATTATGAGCATTTCAATGAGAATAATCCTTTAATGAACAGAAGAATGTGAAGAAAGAACTAACCTCCCAAACAATCATAGCATCCTGATTAGTTCCCTTCTTGCCTTGCTGGGTAAACAATGAAGCGATATCACTAGACCCATTTAAGAACAACCTTCCTGGAATCCTATGAAGTGGTTCTTCCCTCCTAAAATCAAACGAGGAATTCCGAGACCCCGGACGCTTTTTAGATTTCTTCCTCTTCCTGACGCCAAAGGCAGGAGAGGAAGGCGTACCAGGGCGAGGGCTCCTGCTTTCTGCAGACAAGCAGGACCCCATCCTGAGGGCCCTGATGATATTTGATATGCACTCCAGACCAGCCAGACAATCACAACCACTATTTTCAGAAGAAGGATCCGTAAGAACTGATTGGTGAAGATCCTAAAAACTGTTTTAGGAATGGTTGGATTAATCAACCAAATTCACCTGGATAGTAAACCTCAGAAAAAGAAAACCCTTTGGAATTCTATAGCCTAAATACCGAAATAAAGCTTTAGATTTGACTTGAAACAAGGAGCACTTGATTAAGCAATCCACCAAAAAAGAATGAAGCATCCAAATAGAAGGGAAATCCAAAGCTTTCTACTTACCCGCACACAAGGAAAAGGTGTTTTTTTATTGACCCTTTTTGGTGTTGACGAAGCACCAGAGATAAGGGATAAGAATCTTCACTCCCGTCCTTTCCATTTTATATTAAAAAATACTACAAAAGGGCATATATTTCATAAAGAACAGATCTATGTTATAAGATCTATCATGAGAGAATATATATGTTTTACTCAATGCAAAGTTGATAAAATTGAGCTTCAAATCTTCCCTAAACCACCCATAAAGTGCAATATTTGACCAGATCAAGTTGTGTTTTTTTTAATCAAGACAGGCCCAGGAAAAAGACAAAAAAACAAACAAACTATTTGGGCAGCAACAAAATTTCAAAAAAGTAAAGAAGCATTGATGGGCACAAAAGACTACATTCATAGAGGTAAGACCATCCCAAGAAAAATGGACAGATAGAGAGAGATTGAATGTTTAGAGAGAGGGAGTGTTTGTGTATATGTATCTAATGTCTAAAGAACCATAAATGGAAAGCAGGATTGGATTAGCAGAAATAATAGCAACCACTAACAACACAGAAGAGAAGAAAAACGACACAAATTTCGCTCTTAATAAAAGGAGAGGGAGAGGCAATTTCTAGAGAAAGATGTTCTTCAAAGAGACATTTTGGGTCGGGTTTTTACTCATATTTAAATTTAATTTTTAATATATTACAAAATATAAATCTAATCTATTTAAAAGTTTTTTTTTAATCCAAATAAGTTGATATATTAAATTGGGCTAAAATCCTTATGGATATTATAGATATTCACAAATTAAAAAAATTAATTCTCTTATTCTTATATGATTTCAAATCAATATTGGGTTGTAATTGTTGGAACTAGATAAAACCTTTAAAATATATATATTAGATAGTGTTTGGTTACTATCTCAAGACAAAAGAGACAGAGATAATGGAAACAAAATAAAAAAATAAGACTGAGACAGAATTGTATTTGGTAGTGATATACAAGATAAAGTAATTGTCTTTGTATCTTGTTTGGTTATAGTAAACAAAAAATATATAAAAAAATTTGTTTTACCTTTAATATGTATTGTTATCAAACTAACATATTTAAAAAAAAAATTGATACTTTTTTTTTTACTTTAGTTATATCAAGTGTTAAAATTAATAATATTATAATAATTTTAGTTATAAAACCAAGACTGACTTGACGAGCTAATTTGGAGCCTAATCTTGTTCGAGTTTAAGAAGAAATTGAGGAATGATCGACTTGACATAGTCCAATTAAAAACTCAAGTCAACTTGGGATAAAACATGGGTCAATAATCCATTGAATTTTTTGAATAAAAAATTAAAATTTTTGGGTTAGCCAAGTTAACCCTCTTGACATATGACCTAAACCTTGCCTTGGATTTTTTAAAACTATGATAATAACTACTTTTATATATACATTGACTCTAGTCAACCCATGTTGACCCTCTCGATCTATGACCTGGGCCTTGTCCTGATTGATCCTCGAGTCGGGTTTTAAAACTACGATAATAACAACTTGTATTCTTACATTGACCCTCCTGATTCGTGATCGAAGCCTTGCCCCGGGTTGACCCCCGAATCAAGTTTTAAAACTATGATAATAACTACTTTTATTTTATGTTGACTTAGATCAACCCAAGTTCATCTTCCTAACATATGATATGGGCCTTACCCGAGTCTACCCTCGAGTCGAGTTTTAAAATAATGATAATAATCATTTTTGTATTTATGTTTACCGAGGTCAATGGTCAACTCTACTTGTGACTCGAGCCTTGTCCTGGATTGACCCTCGAATTGGGTTTTAAAACTATAATAATAATTATTTTTTCTTAAGCTGACTCAGGTCAACCCAACTTGTGACCTGGGATTTGCCCCAGATCGACTCTCGAGTTGAATTTTAAAACTATGATAATAATCATTTTTATTCTTATATGTCTTAGTTGGAAAATTTTGGAATTGAGAGTTTTTTACAATGATATTTTAGAAATAAAAAAATAATAAATATTATTTATGAAGAAATGTCTTATTTTTATTCCTATTTTGAAACTACAAAAATTCACTTCAAAACTGTCGTAGAAATAGATTTATTTTTATGTCTCTGTCTCTATCTCTTCAACCAAACATATTTTTATCTTCATTATCTTCATCTCTTCTATCCTAGGACAAAGAATCAGACTCTATCTTAGAGACAACTTAAAAACTATCACAATTTTCAGATACAAACAAAACAAAAATCACAATTAAATATTTCATCAAATAGTTAAGATGCAATACGATACAAAGACATATTAGCAGAAATAGACTATAAAATGCTTTTAAGTTTGTGATTTGACTAGTAAAATAAAAGTTCAATCTAAATTCTTGAAATTTTCTTTTGTTTTCTTATAGTCTCTTGGTTACCAAAAAAAAATATTGAAATTGTAAAATGCATTGTCACTTCATTAGATCAAGATAATGAAAGGTAAATGTGAGTGTGGAGGCGAGAAAGGAAAAATCAAGAGAGAATATAAAATATTATTTATATCAAAAACTTAGGTTACTTATTTTAAGTTATACATGTTGGGTCGGGTTGAACGGGTTTCAAAATTCCCAATTCATACCCGACCCATGATATATATTTATTAGGTTATATTGACCCACTTTCATCCGTAATACCCACATTACTCGATTTTGACGAGTTAGGTCGAGTCAAATAATACAAATATTACAGATGAGTCGATTTTTTTTTAATACCCCTAATTTATATGCAAAAACTCTTTGTTTTTTTATATGATCTTTTCACCCCTTTCACCACAAGATTATCATTAACAAAAAGATCTAGATAATTCATAAACTAAAAGTTTATGTTCCATGTACTTTTTTGTACAATCATAATTTTATGTTATCTTTAAAATTTGAATTTAAAAATTATTGTAAAAAAAGAAGGAACCTAAGAGTAGTTAGTGATTCATTGTGACATGTGAGAGGATCATTATGGATTTCAATAATGGTTTTTTTATTCCTTTGCTTTTTTTCATTTTAGTCCCTTAAATGTTTTTCTTTTAACTTGGTCTTTTAGCATTCCGATGATTTTAGAATTGGTCTTGATGATTTGTTTTATATTCCTACATATGAAGATCTCGCGGTGTCAGGGAAGTATTTCATAACTCGACTAATGCTTGATTTGGCAAAATGAAGCTCAATTTCATTAATATAAAAGAATTAGAGATTCAAAAACTAAATTTAAAGCTTCCACAAGTGTTCAATCCTTTTTTTCTAATATTAAGGGTTGATTCAGTAGCAAAATTCGTGTTCTTTTTGTTTTTGTTTTTTTAATTTTGATCCTTTCACTTTGTTTTTTTTTTTATTATTTAACTTGTTAGTTTGTTTGGATTGTCTATCCATTTTTGATATACAGGTGGAGTTATGGCTTCCTTAAAAGAAGATAGTTTATCCTCATATATAAAAATACATACATGAAAGTCTCCTTTCCAATCTCAAAATGATGTTGAGGAAAGGTCCCATATGTACTTGTACGTATATTAAGACTTGGAGAATCTGCCTCTAATGATACACTCCTATAAGAAAAGAATTACTCCCACTATCTATACCAACTATTTATGAAGTTCAGAAATCTTATTTTGGTATAAGATCATGAAGAATCTTCATAAAAATTCTTATCACCCATCGTGTTAAAGATTATGTTTTTAACTTCACCAATACTTGAAGAATCCTTTCTAGGAAATTCACATTACAAGGCTTTATATTAGTTATTCCTCCATTAGGATATTCACCATACATAACATAGATCTTAGAGTATTTAGAGTATCTAATAAAGATTTGTTTACAATTGTAGGACCTAATTTTACATATTTATGGAAAGAGTTATGAATATATCATATTGATCTATATGGGTGCAAACCTTCCAAATTAGGCTTTTGACCATTCTAAAGCTCATAAAGAGTAGAAGGAATAGATTTTAAGGGTATAAGATAAGTATATAGGTAGTAGTTAATAGGGTATCCCTTCAAAAAATTAATTTATAAGTTAGTTTGCATCATCATTGATGTAGCCATATCTAAAAGTGTGTGATTCCTTTTTTATACAACATCATTTTGTTATACATTGCAAGAAATATCAATTGCCTACATACTTCTTTTTCCTCACATAGTTCTTTGAATTGTTCTAATAAATAATTTTAGGCTTTATTAGTGTAAAGAACTTTTAAATTTCTCTCTTTTTTATTTTTGATTCTCAGCCTCTGTTACAAAGAATTTGAAATAATATAAAAGCCCTTAATTGCCGAGATAACAAATACACAACATCATACTATGAGTAATTATTTATGAAAGTTAGAAAAAAAAAAAAAGAAGCTCCAGTATGGCCTCACATTTATAGGTCCACCAATATCTAAACGAACTAACTCTAATGTGTAATTTATCCTCTTAGCCTTACTAGAAGGCTTTTTATTACTATTTTCTATTAAACATGGATCACATATAGGTAGGCTTACTTTAGCAAGCGAGCCATAAATTCCTTCTTTAGTTAGTATAGTTGACATTTCTTGTCCAATATATCCCAATCTTGGATACCATTTAATTAAATTAGACATGATATTAGAAGAGGTGAAAAAAATTAATTAAAGCAATATTATTATTCTAATACAAATCTTAATCTAATACAAGAAAAATCAGCTAACTAATTAAATCTATAAAACTCATCACCTAAATAAATATCTAATTTAGTGCCTTCTAAATAAAAATAAAAACCTAAATATAGCAAAGCTAAAATTGATAACACTTGGTTTGTCTACCAACTCTTTGCGCAAAATTTGCAGTATCACCAATTATCTACCAACTCTTTTGTTATCCTTTCTATATAGACCTAAATGCCTTATATTATCTAGCTTGAGCTACGAAAGTAGTGCGGCTCACCTTTCTGTACTCTACCTTAAGCTCAAAATGTATTTGAATATTATTGAAGATTCTAAAACCCTCATTGTGCATTACCATCATTTTCATACGGCTCTAAAAGGATTAAATAGGAGCTTAATAAAAATATAAATTGTTGTTAATCAATAAGGTTATAACTAGTCTCTTATAATGCTCTAATAATTGCAGGTATTACCCTAATGTATTCTGCCATAAAAAAATTTTGGGTTTATCATATATTAATTAAATTTAAGGATAATGGCTTACAACACAATTTCTATCATGTTGATTAAAATGGAGAATATCACACTCACTTAAAGGAACAAATTATGAGTCTTATTTTAAAATGATATAATTTTGTGTTTATATAACAATTGCACAACAAGAAAACTATATATCAATCATACATGTTAAATATACTCTTAAAAATAACAATTATATAATTCTCAATTATCATGCTATATGTTGTTACTAATTGTTGACCCCACAAAAAAACCAAGAAAAGAAAAACAATAGAAAAACAAAATCCAAAAAATACAATAGTAAACATGAGAAGACAACAAAGCATCAAGAATTAGATCCTAACAATTTTTTAACAGATTCTAAATCACAGCAGCCCAGTTAGCTTAATGAAAAAAAAAGGGACTTGGTGCAAAAGCAAAGCGTCCCAATCTAAGCAAACAACATAACACATCATCATTAAAATGGAAAAAAAAATAAGAAAATTGCAAAGAAAGTCAAGATGATAGAAGAAAAGGGAGACAATGCAATATAAAAGAGTGGGGAAATAGCAGCAAAGATGCCTAAAGGAGAGCAAAATGTAAAAAAAGAAAAAGAGGCAAAGTTCCAAAATAAATCCTAATCCATGCAAGTGTGCAAAAACCTGCACAGGTGATGGGCATCCTCCAGGCACATAAATAAAACACCTGAAATGATTTTGAAGACCAACGCGCATAGCATACCAGATATTCATTGAAAAGCAATGTTATAACTTGGCATGATAACAAGTGAATGTTGTGGGTTGTGTGTTTTTCTATAAAAGGGTTGAAAATATAACTTAAGATCCTGGGGTCTGAATCTAGTCATTGGTCCTCCATTGAAAAGGTTGTGAGTTTCACTAGTTCGGCCGATAACGGGTGGAAAGAATACATAGAAATAACGCAAATGATCAATCAAGCTAACCAAAGTAAGTTATGTGATCTAAAATGTTGTGATGGTGTTACCAGCCGAAGAGGAAGAAGAAGAAGGTTGCCTTTCAAATTCAAATTAAGTTACTGTTACAAGCTTACGCACTGTTTCATTATTTTCTTAAGATGCACTGTTTTGTTATTTTCTTAAGACGTACCGTTTTGTTTAAAAAGAAATCTTCCACATTCCTGTAGGTGCTGGGAGAATTGTTCTAGAATTGTTATTCAGTTATATAAGTGTAAAAAACTGCATGGGTGAAGGCAGAAAAAGAAATGAGAAATGAATGACACTCTTGGAATTCAGGAAGACCAAGAAATCACCTTTCCTGCTAATTGCCACCCATAACCTCCATGGCTAAACGCTGAACCTTATTGTCTCTCTCACGATTCTGTTCAACCTTTACCATTGTTGGACTGAATCCAGATTGGTTCCTTAAGTATCCCATGCATAACAGATGGCTTAATCGAATCTAGATTTAGCAGTTCAATACACATAAGCCTAAAATAAACCTGGTTGTCCTTGATATTGAAAGGCGAAATAGCCTTCTAGGCCTAGTAAGGGAAATTAATAATATCTCAGTTAACCACAAAACCCTAGTAGATAGAATGTGGTGGTTATATAATCTTTTTTGTAAGAAATTTTCAGCAAAACAAAGTCAAACCTTCATGGTGTTAACCGTAATGCCAGAATACCTTTAGACAGTTGAGCTAATATCCGATGAAAGCAAATGCTTTTGAAGCTGCAGATGATCACTGACAACCATCGATTTGTCTTTCCTATGCCACTTGTCAGCCTCCCAAGTGCACTTAGACTCCACAACTTTACCAAATTATAATTTTCTTTTAAGAGACACTAAATAAGAATCAAGATTCCATAAAGCAATAATCTTAGAAAGCATGTCTATAGCAACATAAGAAGTTGTAATCTCCCCATAAAATGTATCTTCTTCCTTGTCAACCCCCATTAACTTTTTAAACATGTGACCTTGTTTATTAGACCGAAAACACCATACAAAAAGGTCAATGAAGAAAATAAAAAAAATCAAAAGAAATTGGAAAAATAATATATGAAAAATTAGGATTAAATGATGAAATTAAAAATAAATAAAACTTTTACAAAAAGACTAAGAACAATAATCAGAAATCAAAAGCATAAGTATTGAAGTTAAAATATTAAAAACAAAAAGGACTAACTTGTAATTCTTAGGGGATGAGAGAGAGAATAAGAAAGAAAAAAAAGTTAACTAGCAGGAAATCATCTCACCGCCTCCAACACATGTCATATTAATAAGAAAAGAACACAATGATGCTTTCAATGACATAACAAAAAAGCATTTTCTGTCATTGAGAGTCGCTCAAAATACATAGACGTTTCCCACATGATGATGGTGACTGACACGTGCCAATAATTTTCTCCATTTAATTAATAATTAATTTGTATAAAAAGATCAAACCTTTCTTTGTGAAACTAGCAATAACAAAAAAAAAAAAAAACACCAATGTGAAAAGACCAAAAAACAACTGGACGCATGGTTTAGTTACTTTGATTCCAAGAATAAACATGTCATTTTACTATACGTTAAAAGATAAAAATAAAAACATAGATTATTTTACTATGCTATAACAAATGGAAAAGATACTCATATTTCCTTGTCAATTCTTTAATGACTAATGATTTATATAAAAAAAAAACTAAAATACATCAAACAGCAAGGCCATTGAGTTTTTTTTAGAAGGAAAAAAACATAATTATACTATTGTAGTGAATAGTGAATTGTGTGTGTAATGAAAATGCCTACAGTTATAGTTTTTTTATTTTTTACTATATTAAGACAAAAAAAAGGACCTTTTAAATATAAAATAGAGAGTACAGGGATTATATGAAAACATTAACTCTATGATTTAATATTTATTTTAAAATGAAATCCAAGCCGAAGAAATAGCTCTTTACTGTGTAATTTAACAATTTGTGACATAAAAAAAATAAAAAAAATGTTAATAACATGTATTGGGAGATGATTAACAGCCAAAAAAAACCCTTGTTTTTTTTTTTTTGTTGATGATAAGGGTTCTCTACCAAAATTAAGTTATTTTTAGACAATTTTAAAGGTAAATCCCCTTAAAAAAAATATTAATAATTCTCTCGAGCTTTAAAATATAAACCCTAAAAATCAAAGAAGAAACAAACCTCCTTAAAACAAAATAACTTATACGAAGGAATACAAGATTCATCAATAAACAAGATTCTTCGTGAATATTTAGAAGCATGTTTTTAACTGTGTTTTAAGAATGTATTTACCTTGAAAAAATATTAAATTGATATCTTTTTTTAATTTTTTTTAATAATTTTGATATATTAATATTAAAAATAAAAATTAAAAAAAATTATTTTTAAATATTTTTAAAACACATCATATTTTACAATACCACGCATAAGTCCTAGCCAACACTATTGGACAAGGGCTACTTCACTAAATTGAGGTCACAGCATCTTAACCATCGTGCATGCTTGAGTTTCATATTTTTCCCCCTCAAATTCAAAGGCTATGTCAGTGACATTACCAGCCAATTGGCACGTTGTCGTAGCTTAATAAACTCAAATAATTATGTTATTTTTTAAAATAAATTTTTATTATGCTACTTTCTTAAAAATTTTGGTCACTATGCTAGTTCCAAAAAAAAAATTACTATGCTATACTAATTGCATTTAGAAGGCGCCTGCAGGCAGGGAGTGAGTACGTGGAGTATTTTGGCACTGCGTTTTTAAATTATTTTTGAAAGAGATTGAATTTTTTTTATTTTTTTTCTTGATGTTAGTATAATTTTTATGTTTTTAAATTATTTTGATGTGCTGATGTCAAAAATAATTTTTAAAAAATAAAAAAATATTATTTTAATATGTTTTGAAAAAAAATATTTTAAAAAGTTACTAAAATCACACTTCCAAATATGTTTATGATGTATCTTTTATATAAAAATTAATTTTTTTTATTATTTTATTTATATGGGGCCTTTTGTTATTTAAATGATGTGTTGACACGTGATAAAAGAATTAAGTCCCAATCGTGAAAAAATCAGAAATAATAAAAAATAATAATATAAAGATTTGTTGGCCGCGCACGTCTCTCCCCGTATCCGCACACGCGTGAAAATGACTTGAATGAATTAGGACCGTACCTCTAAATATCACTCCATTTGTTGCGAGTTTTTTCTCTAGATTAGCACAATAGAAAAAAATATTTTTCAAATTAACAGACACATGAAAAATATGCACAACAATGTGGCAACTAATAAATTTTATTTCAAGTTTTTGCTCTCTCAAATAATTTACTTATACAAAGAGTCAACATATTTTTTTAGCATGAAATAAATCAAAATAATATAATAACTAGAAAGAAAAGAGAACATGGTAAAAAGAAAAAAAATAGAATAAAACGTAAAAGACACACCGGAGTTTCAATAATAAAATTTCAAACACCACCAAAAAAATTTCAGGAAGCCAACTCATTTACATCACTGACTGTAGCTTTTCATGAAGCCTGTGAATTTTTCGTATATGACTAAATTCTAGCTTCATGTTAATTTTAGATGTGTTAGAAAAGTGATACAAATCACATTCTAAAAAAATATATATTTTAAAAATATTAAAAATAATTATTTTTTTTATATTCACAATTCATTGAGCTGCTTCAATGAAAATTACTCTCCTCGGTTCGACATGGCCCTAACTGGTCAGCATCAGCACACCACCACAAATCCAGAGTTCCGATCCCTCCCACCAACCCCAAACTGAAAGAATACCAATCAGTATGCAACTTTTTCAATAAACATCTTCTTTCCAGGGGATTTGCTACTACAAGTTGCAACTAATTGCATGTGGCACAGGTTCCTCACGCAATCTGATGACAGAAAAAATACGGCTAATTTCCTTCAAGTCATTACACAAACAAGGATGCAAATTGGCCGGTGGCTCAACCTACGAGGTATAGTTCAATAACTCACATTAAACGATCACATCAGCAGGAAAAGAGGAGAGCATATAAAGCAGCACTTAATTACTGCAATTATCATAGCCATAAATGGTTGTCATTGTCATCGTGAACAACAGAACAGGCACACCAAGTTTTATGAAAGCTGGAAATTTATGAGTAATTATCATCTCAGGAATGGATAGCTAAGAAAAGCATAAAAGGAGGTGAACAACATTTGATCCAGCTGCCCTTATTCCTCTTCCTCGGCCTCTTCCAGCCAATTAACGAAGGGCTCCAGGGCCTTCACAAAGGTTTGTCTACAAATTTCCCAGTAACAAGAGAGAGATTAGCTTCATTAATGCAGCACAAAATGTCAAATTACGAATATAACAAGCTAAACTCGTGTTAAATATAAAGAAGACCAGACCAAACTCGCAATGTATATAGAATTGGTATGAACCCAGGCCACTCTACCTTTCCATGTCATGATGGAAGGTTTCAACTCGTAAGAAAGATGTTACACCAGGTTTTCTGTTTTTTATTTCTAATTATTATTGCGCTGCAAATGAAGAATTCATCCCACTGTATGCCTTATTGATCCCCTCAGATTTTAATGAGAACAAAGTGATTTAAAGAATATAGAGCTTAATGCCAGTACAAGATGCCAAAAGTGAAGAAACTTGATGGAATGAAGTGAATTACACAGCACACCTCCAGAGAATTTTTTTTTTTTTTTTTCTAATTCAGTTAATAATGAGCCTTGTTTGTTTTTATGTTGCCTGATAGAGTTTATGAATTAAGCTTGCATACCTGCCCTTGGGGTTTGTTCCTTTGCGGAACCAATGCAGAATGGTGTCTTCTGCAAGCACATCCTGATCATAGAGAGACCTCACTATCTCAGGAAATAGCTTCATCAACTTAGCATCCTCATAGCATTGCATCTGAACTTTATACACGAGTTCCAACTCAAGTTTTCCATTGGTGCAGAATGTATTTAAGAGTTGAGCCCATGTCTTTACCTGCTTGATGAAAAGAAAACCCATCACAAAGACAACATTATTTCATTAAAATTACAACTGGTGACCTATTCAATAAACTGAAATGTAGTTGCCACAAGTTGACAGGGAACTTCACACTTAAATAAATGTATCCAGGTAACACGCAAGATCTTTAAAATCCAGCTCTCCTTTTCTTCACATATATACAATTAGTCCACCAAACTACATATGCTGAAATAAGGTAGCCTAGACATGAAATGTGAAAGCACTCAAAAGTTCACAAAAATGTTGCCCCAGTAACCATAAGAAATTCAAGGCAAAAGGTAAACAAGAATGGCTACCCTAGGACTTGAGATTTCACTGTAACTTGAAACTCAAACCAATTGATCAATAGAAGAAAAAAAAATAAAAGTACTATGAAATTTAAATTTTTTCTTATAGGACACTGGACAAGACAACCCACTTAGGAAAAAAAAATATCAATAGGCTAAGCCTTCCTACCATGTCATGCACTCAGTAATCAGCACGTTATGAAAAAAGAGAATTCTCCGCATGAACCAACATTACCATTGTACACAAGAACCAGTTAACAAGAAACTTGGTGTCTCTAGGTAAAGACCAGCACAAAACAAGCTTCTAAATGAACTCTTGGAACTTAAAATAAAATGTGATCAGCAAATGAAAACTACTTGCAAGTATAACAAGTACAAAGAAAAAATAGGATCAAATCTAGTTATGCAAACAACAAAAGATGCAAAATTATTGTATTTTTGTGGACAAGGGTATTTCTGTAATTTCCAGATTTGTTGATAATCTGTATAATTCTCTAGGTCTGGGTTTTATTTGTATTTTATTAGCTCTAAAGTAATTAGCTTTACTAGGTTTTTCCTTTCCTAAATAAAACCATTAGTATTTCTTAAATAGGATAATAAATCCTTGTTGGAACAGACAGAGCCTTTATGAATAAAATTTCCAGCAGTTTGCTTTTGATCGAGCAACTCAATCTTCTCTTAGGTGTGCTTCCTATGTATACTAGGTGTTAATCACATTCCAGGAGAAAACACAACTCGCATCAATAATCACTAAACAGCCTCCCAAAAATACCTAGTCAACCCTACAACAATTACCCATCAAAGTAAAATCCCCTAAAACTCAATTATATTACTGTTCAAACAGCACCTAAATTCAGACCCAAACAACCCCCTAAGTTGTCCTGCATCTAGTCAATTTTCCTTTCCAACTGAAGAGAATTCCATTCATTTGCATCAACCTGAGGTCATTTTCCATTTTCCATAGATTAAATGGAAAATGACCTCAATGTTGTTCATAAAATGAGTCCAAAACAAGGTTGTGCTTAAGCCATACCTGGCGCAAAGCTGAATTGGCATTCTGCTGCTGATTCTTGCCAGACCATTGAACAGCATCCATTAATACATCCCACAAAATACGCACAATTTCGATGTCTGGTAGCTTAGCATCTTTAACTCGTTGTTTCACAGTGTCTATGACTTCAGATATGTCAGCTTCCTCTGCTATCTGAGTTGTTAATGCAGATTTCATTTCCTTCAACTTCACCTCAAATATTTTCTTTTCATTATATTCAACCAGAGGTATCAGTCCTTCCTTGCTGAAAATCAACAATGATTAGATATAGACAAGTTCCAGATTATAAGTAAAAAAAAAAAAAAACAGTAACAATGAAAGAAAATGCATGCCAAAACAAGTGCTAGGAAGCACAAAGACTATAGATTTGCACATGCTTTGAGAACAAGAGAGTTTTACATGGACAAGCTATCATGCAATTGTATATACAATTCATTTGTGCATAATTTATCTTCTTTGAACTCTTATAATCATTTCCATCTAAGTGAAGATTTTGAGTGCATCATTGGAACATATAAGCCAAAGAACTTAAATTGACAGAATTGTACAAAAAGTCAATTGGGAAAAATTAGTATCTCAAAATCTAAACATGGAAAAATTATCAGAGAGTTAATTCAATAAACAATAAAGAGAAAAGCTACTTGTATCAAAACTTGCCTACCACATATCATGACCAAAACCAAACAGCATCACACCAATTATGTCACAGCAAACATTTTAGTTATCTTTTTCTTTGGCAAATTTCATTGAGCATAGAAACTACCACTACTTTTCTGCTTTAAGCTACAACTATGTTTTAGTTAATGTTTTGTCAAGGGAGATCAACTGACTAACATTTTCATCAAAACTTCTCAAGACATATAACGCACCCAAAAATACACAAATCACCAAATCTCACCACACCTGCACAATACCAATGTTGGGCCCAAATATTTGTTAGATCGAACATCTATAAATTACCTTTGTTATCTCAGCAAAAAGTTTTTCTACCGAAATAATTAATAATGATTAAATGAGTAAAACCATTCAACTCCAATCAGAAAAGCTGAAACATGTCAGGCTCTATTCCATTCCCAGATAATGAAGCAACACACCATTGATCACAAATGTATTCGCCAATTTCCAAATTCAACCACCAAAATTGTATTTATTTATTTATTTCCAAAACAATGAGATCTTACTATTTGCAAATGACAAGAATACAGTCCATTTCTGGAAATGACCAAGGAGGAAGCTGTCATCCAAAGACACATCACAAATTCCATTGTAATCGGGCAGTTAAACAGGTGACGAACTGAACCACAATTCTCCACATGAAACAACTAACAAGAAAAAGACTAAAAAATTGAGCAGAATCCACATGTACCAAAAATTCATGTATTGTTTCCATGGCCATGAAACATTATATATCCTATCAGCAACACAAAATCAAAGGGTTTAAAAGGCTAAATCCACAAATGCAATAAAGACCCACAACAATTTCATCAACCAGCATTACAAAGTGTAGATTTGCATTTAGAAATACAAAAAAGTTTAAAAATTGCAAGAAAATTATAAATTATCTCAAAAAGGATTTCATTCAGCTATCAAGGAGGAAGTGAGGGAAAACTCACGCGAAATGCTCAGAGAAACCTTCAGCAGATCGCTTTGCAGATGGGAAGAACTCCAGAAGGTTTTCCTCCATTTTTCCCCGTTTCAGAATTGAAATCAGATCATCAAGGCTATTATCAACCAGATACACCTTGAAGAAGTCTGTTATAAATGAAAGAACTATCCCTTTGGACACAAGGTTATCCTTAAGCAAAGGCTGGAAAACAGTCTCTGGTGGCAGCCCAGATAATTTCTGGGAGAATGCAAGTGCCGTGAAAATGGCCAGCTTCTTCCTTTCATTTTCTTCAAAAAGTTCCAGCGACTGCAGGAATCTTCGCATAACATTTTCAAGGTTCTTTATGAGAAATGGCCTGCGCCTCAGAATTTTCTGTATGTAGATTACAGATGGTAAAATGACTTCCCGTGTAGGCTCACAATCTATTATAGAGTAAGGATGGCGCTCCCCTTCATCAGGTTTTGTTGTGCCAGGTTGTGTGCGGCCTCCTGTGAAAACAACCTGCATGTATATATGATAAATTAGATTGGCTGAGAATTTAAGAATTCACTTCAGGTGAAAATATATGGACACTATTATTAACATATTTCCATATATTGCATAGATTAGCATCTTCATTACTAATGTTGAGCTGATGCATTTTAGCTCTCAACAACATTTCCTTTGGCATTTAGAAAAGAGAAATCAAGTTAAAAAAAAAATTGAACTTGGAACTCGAAGGTAACTTGTAGAATTAGTATAGCATGATTATAAAACACCCCATTTCCTGCAACAGCAATCCCATGCTTGCAAATCCAAAGTATTTGACCCTGCATTTTTTAGCAAGATGCTGCTTTTATGTTCTACAAATAGACCACCGGCAAGTAAATGCAAAAAGATATAACTTCCCTTAAATCTATTTTTTTCACTAGGATCAACATTCTTGAATCCAAAAAAAACCCAATAAAACTAGCAATGAAATGTTCCCTTCGATAAAAGTAGATTTATAATAAATGGAGAGCTTGCCTCAAAAAAGGTGTCACCGTATCTTGAGAAGTTAAGGTCTGAGGATTCAATGCTCTTAGCAACAAGTTCCTGCACATAGGGAATATCAATAAGAGCCAAGAACATGAACCAGTCATGCATACTCAGACAACAAAAAAGAAAAGGCGGTTAATGTATATAAGATTTAGAAACAACAAGAGAAAAGGAAGGCAAGAAAGAAAGAAAAAGGAAATTACCAAATCACCAGCATTATCCAAGTATATCTGGACCACTGCATCAGCAAATGCTGCAGGGTCCAGTGGTGCAGCGATATTCCGTTTGCGGGTCTTAATCCGCGTGCCACTGAAAGTAGGAAGGTTGAGTCAAGAGGTATTACATAAAACACATATATGAAAATCAAGACATCCAAAACAAGAACAGACACGATAAATTTTTTAACATATACTGGGTCCATGTATATAAACAAGCAGCATAAACTAAAAACTAGAAGTGTGATAAACCTATTTCAAATCTGAATTTGAAGACTGAAATTTGTTCAGTATCGGTACTAAATCATTCAACAAAATGATAAACAATAAAAAAAAAAAAAAAACCAATTCACTGACTAGGACCCAGGAACCGGAACTCTCCCACTGATTATTGCATGTTTGTCTTAGAATACATGATCATATCCTATAATTTAATTGGGAAATAGCCAAAGCCAAAAATAACCCCCCGCCCCCAAAAAAAAAAAAAAAAAAACCTTACCCGAGAGTGGGTCTCTCCTTCGAGCTGCGAATAAGAAATAATAAAACCTATCAGGAATATTAAAAATAAAATATATAAAAAGCCATCTCAATTTTCTATTACAAATTCAACAACCCAAAAGAAAAGAAACAAATATCATCACACATGATAAAGGAGAAACAACATGTAAAAAAAGAATTAACATGTAAAATAATCAAGAAGATATCCCAAATCTAAAAACCCTAAAAGTAAAAGAAACAGAAAAAAATAGAAAATGATGTTTTGAAGGAAACGGCGAAGAAAAGAAACAGATCGATATGTAAATATGAATATTTACAGATTGAGAGAAAGATGTATGTACCTCATAAACCAAGATGAGAGAGGGATCGGGGAAGCAGAGAGTATCTCTGAGATTTGGGAGTGAGATTTTAGAGAGACTTTTTTTTTTTTTTTGGTAAGGCAGAGTATGGACAGTGATAGTGTCACTCTTTTCTTTTATCTCTTTACCACCGCCATGCAACAAAACATCTTCACAACCTATTTTTATTTAATTTTAAATTTATTAAAATAAATATTTATAAAAATTCATAAAATCAAGTTTCTTTATTTATATGTTTTTTATTTGACAAAGTCATGATTTTTTATTAACAATATTTTTTAATAAAAAACTTAGAGCAACTAAAAATACTACAAAAATTGAGATGATTTAAAATTTAAAAGAAAAAAGTATTTTTTATTAAAAAGTTTATAAAAAAGTTATTAGAAGGATGACTTTTTGTATAAAAACTTATCATGTAAAAAAGTTTTTAACCAAAAAAATATCTTAATGTATATGATTGTATGAAAAAGTAAAAGAATAATTAATTACAAAAAATAATATAAAAATTAATATATATATATATATATATTATTCTCATTTAGTATTTATGTATAATTATTTTTGAAAAATTGTAAATCTTTAAAAACAAAATAATCAAAAAAACTGAACCAAGAAAAAAATTTAAATACCCTATTTTAGTTTTAAAAGTTTAAAACTAATTACTCCGGATTAAACTGAATCAAATCATTTTGATGTGCTGATGTCAAAAATAATTTTTTTTAAAAAAAAAATATTATTTTGATACATTTCTAAGTGAAAAGCACTTTGAAAAGCAACCGCAACCCACTTCCAAACAGGTCAGCTTTCTCTCAATCTTTGTTACTCTCCCAAGATTTCTCATCTGTTTCTCATTCTCTTTTCTCTATCCTTCATCGTTATTGTTGGTATCTCTCTCTCTATCCTCCATCAATGTCGCCTATCTCTATCTTTAAGAAAGTATTTAAAAGTCGTCGTCTATCTATGTTTTTAAAAATATATTAAAGAGTGTGATAGCGGTTACTTTTCAAAATATTTTTCATTTTAAAATACATTAAAATAATATTTTTTATTTTTAAAAAATTATTTTTTATATCAACACATCAAAATAATTTAAAAAATTAAAAATATATTGATTTAAAGTAAAAAAAATCAAAACTTTTTTAAAATTCTTAAAAATAATTTCAAAACATAATGTCAAACAACAATAACTTTTTCTCTTTTTTGTACTTGTTTTTTATCACCCGTGTTTGATATTTACTTGCTAATTGGACATTAGTTAGTCCAGATAAAGAGAGATTTGAAATCATGGGTCAAAGACACAGTTAAATCTGCGTTTATCTATTACCAGTGTTTCATTTGTCTCGATCTGTAAGTGGTTCCTCATGTTTTTAATCAACATCTTAATTCGGATGTAAATCTTAAGTAGTTTTCCATAATTTATCACTTGATTCTCCATGTTAATTTTAAATTTACTAAATTCTGAAAACTATAACTTAACTGATTAGATTCTAGATTTGTTCTTTAAAAATTACTAGTTCGAGTCCTATAAATTTTAAAATCACTAAAATTTTATATAATTATTAATTTTAAGATTCATAAATTTTAAAATTCATAAAATTAATCAAGATAAATCTATAATTTATCACTTATCACGATTCTCCATGTAATATTTTAGTTCCTAGCTATGTATGTTTATTCGATTTTTGTGCTGTCCTTTCACGATAATTATATATATATAAAAAAAAATGGTTCATAAATCGCCTTCTCATTTCACAGCCCGCTAACTTCGCAATTGCAAATTACCTTGAGTCAAGTAGTTAATAATATAAATTGACTAGGTCGTGTTTGTTTTTTAAAAAATTATTTTTTAAATTTTTTTGTATTTATTTATTATTAAAAAAATTAATCAACAAAAAATACTTTTTAATTAAAGAAAAATTTAACTTGGTTTTCAGGAAAGTGTTTTCCTAAAAAATTTAGACGGAAAACACTTTCCGGAAATTATAAAAAATTTAGAAATATCATATTATTTACTGATTATATCAAATTTGATCCTCAAACTTTTGATTGCTATATATATTTGTTTTGAATATTTATTTTTCAATTTCATCTCTTAAAATTTAATTTTTATATTAACTTTGATCCTTATTTTTGTAATTGATATTTGCTTTTTCCCTATCAATTTTTTATTGAAATTTTTTATCTATTAAATTTGATCATCATTCTTTTGATTGTTACTTATTTTATTTGAAATAATTTATGAAATATTAATTATTTTAATTTTAATTTCTTCATCTTTCATTTTTTTTATTTTTAGATTTGATCTCTATTATTTTGATTATTATTTATTTTATTTGAGATAATTTATGAATTTTTTTTTTTAATTTCATTCTCATTCAACCTTTTAATTTGTAAGATTTGTTCATCATTATTTTAATAAACTTGAGAAAAATAAAACATTAATAAGTTATTTTCCAGCTCATTTTCCATAACATAACCAAACACTGGAAAGTGTTTTCCAACTTATTTTTTATTTTCCAATTTATTTTTTATTGCACTACCAAACATCAGAAAATAATTCACTTTCCTGAATTTCACTTTTCAAAAGAAAACTATTTTCCAGCAAACAAACGAGGCCTAACTTCTTCAACTTTGTTTTGGCAGTGGCATACCATCCCTTCGTCTCCTTGCCTTCCTTGGCTTTTGACATTCAATTAAACTGAGTTGAGTTGGCTTGATGAATCAGTGTGTTTTTTATCCATTTCTTTGGTGGTTATTGTTTGTATTGTTATATTTGTTCATGTGACAAAACTATAAAAAGCATGATGGATTGATATTGTGAATAGCTCCTCCAAAAGAATTTGGGTAATAGGTTTTTCTATATCAATTAAAAGTGTTTTAAAAGCCCATCAAAAGTCACAAACAAATTCAATTAAAAGACAAAAAAATAATTAGACAATTACAACATGTTTTTTACATCGATTAATAGTTTTTAAAAAGCCTAAAAAAATGCTCAAAAAATTAGGTTTTTCTAGTTTTTAACATCAGTTAACCAAATCAAACCGAACTAAAAAATATTGGTTTGAATTGGTATTGTTCGGTTTCGATCCTGAATTTTTTTAAAAAATTGATTTGGTTATATTTTAAGTAAAAACCGAATAGAAAATACTCACCATAATTTTATATATAATTAGAAAAAAATATAAATATCACCATAAAAAGATCAAATCCTATGATATAATTGAATAATTTTTTAAATATCATTATAATTATTTATTTAAATTGGATTTTATTTTAAAATATACAAATTAAAAAAAAATAAAGATAAAAAAAATTGAATACCAATAGTATATAATTTGATATTTAATCTAACATTTAGTTTTAATTGTTAATTAGCTTCAATTTAAATCAATATAATTATATTTATCTTTGGAAAAATAAATTAAAATTTATTTGAATTTTATATTTAACAATCTTAAAATATAATTTTAAAATATAATTACTTTGAAAATATAGTTTAATTAATAATTAAAGAAATATTTAATCCAAGTGATTTTTACTTTAGTAATTTATTTTAATAAGATTATATTGCTTCTATTATTTTTTATTTATTAATTAAATAATTTTGAATTTTTTGATTAAAAACTACACTCTATTATTTTAATTTAGTTTAAAATCATTTATTAGTTATAAAATTATACAATATGAGTTTTATTATTTTGTTACTATCAAATTACTAAAAGTTTATAGCATGTTATATCCTCCTATGAAGAGCAATTTATTGGTTAACTTAAAACCATTAAATTGACAAGCTTTGTTTTTAGTTTGGAAACTAGCTACCTGACCTGTATTATAAATTATATTTTTAACACAAAAAAAGAAAATATGCATGCTTTTTCAATGTATTTTTTAGACATAAAAAAAATTCTAACGGTAAATTAAAAAGTTGATGCATTCATTTAATTAAATAAATCAAGAATCATTTGTGCTAATAAATAAAAAAAAAAGCAATTTGTTTATAATAACTAAAGACTAAAATGAAAAAAAAATTAAGAGATGGATATAGATCAAGAACTTTGATATCACAACATGGGTCATATACCTAGTAGAGTTTAGTAACTTTGTTTCTTGAAACTAATGTTTTATTTAATAAAACGATAATAATAATAAAAATGCTTCATAAAAAGATTGAATAAAATTATATATATAAAAAATAAGTAAGGCTACATAAGAAGAATGTCTTCTAATATCATAAATAAATTGAAATGTTATTCATAAACTAAGTAAAGACTCAATTGTATTACATTAAAAAAATCATAAAAATTTGTTAAAATATGTTAAATTTAATTAAAAAAAGCCAATAAAAATCCCAACATTGAAAGATTAAATTGATAGAAAAAAATAAAAGAAAAAAAAAGTGGCCCAAGCGTGCAAGCTTAGCTTGGATGGCCCAACACACCTGGCTTAAAAAAGCCTAGGAGAGCTAGCCTTTCAGCCTTGACCCGCGCACTTGGATTGTCTTATTTTTTTAAAAGTTTGTAAAGTCGTCTGCCCTAAAAGTTTAAAAAAACAAATAATAAGCAAACAACACGTCGCCTACCTCTCTCTAGATTCCGATCAATATGGTGGCCGAAAAATTCAGGGTAATGATGCTTTTACCTAAAAATCTATTTTTGACCCAAACACTACACACACCTTGATAAACTTATAAATGATCTTAAATAACCTAAAAAACAATAAAAAAAAATACAAAATCAATCTGAAATAATAAAAAAAAAAACTTATCGTGCTCAGATCTACCATCTCAAGCAATGAGAGGGAATAAGAACATTTAGGTGAGACTCCCCCCTTTATTGAGTAAAACTCATTGACACCAAGATCAATATTTTTTGTGGTCAAAATCGGTGTCAACCAGAATTTCTCTCTTTGCCACCGAAATTTAATCACTTTATTTCTCTTGTCTCCAACCAAGAATTAATAAAATATAAGGAAAATAAAGTTTTAGATCAAAATTGAACTTGTGAAAAAATAAGGGATCTGAAGTTTATAATTTAAGAAGTAAAAAATAATACAAAAATTAACAAGAATTATAAAATTACCATTTCTATAGTAAAAAGATTGTTTCCTTTTAGAATATTGTATAATATTACTTCGATAATATTAGATGTTGCTTTGATAGAGATGATTTTACCCTGACATTTTATGGGGCATGGTAAGAAACCAAACAACATTACTTCGGCAAGGAGGATTCCACCACCACCTTTATGTGTTTCATGGTGAGAAACCTAAGAAGTTTAATGGTGTGAACTTTAAAAGATAAAAATAGAAGATGCTCTTCTACTTCACTACCTTGAACTTGGTAAAATTCTTGACAGAATATGTCTCAAAGTTGTTAGATAAAGAGTTTGATGTCACTATAATAAAAAAATTTAACGCATGAAAGCACAATGATTTACTATGTAATAACTATATGTTGAATGGGTAATACACTGTAATGTGTATATTTCCATCAACAGTGCTAAGACATTATAGAATCCTTGGATAATAAATACAAGGATGAGGATGTCGGCTTGAAAAACAACTCTTAGATAAATTTCTTAATTTTAAAATGGTTGATTTAAAGATAGTATGAGTCAACTTCGAGATTTTCAACTTATCGTATATGATATTCGTGCTAAGGGAATGGTTGTAAATGAATCTTTTTAAGTGGCTATTGTTATTGAGAAGTTGCCACTATCATTAGACGTTGAAAATCTCATTTTTAGGTTAAGAATATAATAAGATAATAAGTTATTGCAAAAAAGAGCAAGCTTCTCCTCTATGGGCTCTAATGTAAATGTGGTTAAATAAGTGGTGAAGTCCTAAAAGATACAAAAAAACCCAAAATAATAAGATTGTTTTAAACAATACCAAAGACTTTAATAGAAAATGCTATATCTATAAATTGGTTGGATGTCAAGTTAAGGATTGTAGAAGTATGCTTTAGTAAGACAATCCTAAGAAAGGAAGAGTTGGACAAACTAATATTGCTAAAATAATAAACCTATTTAAAAATGTGTTAGAAATTAACATGTATGCAGTTGTATCATAGATCAATCTTATGTACAATCCTAAATAGTGGTGGATTGAAGATAGACCCATAAGATATTTTTTTGCCATAAGGAGGTTATTTTTTACTAGGTCCCAAAACTCTCATCTCAATCCACGGAATACATAGAGATTAAAATCTTTTAGGGACAGTGGCACTGGGGAAACGAAAGCTTATCAAATAACATCTTGGCTTGCTGTAAATAAACACTAACGATGTTATCATTCTACCTCAGGTCTTGGAAACAACCATGGAGTTGCATAATTAATGAGTTGAAAGGTGAAACAAGAGCAGTTTCAAGAGTTGTCCACAAAACATGGGATCTTTGGCAATCAACAACAAGATGTAACACCTCAGTAGACAGAGACGATAGAATAACACTCATAATCAATTGATCTTGCTGCTTCCATGACAGATATGAAGGGTTAAGACTAGACAAAACCATATCATTAGATGACACATACACAGGGGGCATGAGAGAGAGCCATTAACGTAGGAGTACACACATTGGCCTAACAAGTTTTCATCTGCATCCTCGAGTATAAGAAATAGATGTTTGATAGTTTTAAAAAGATTACTTGTCGAGTGTTTTATAGAAGAACAATTATCGTATGAAAGGATCTGGTTGTTGCTGTGAAATCAGAGGAAAAAACCATTGCAGCAGAGTAGACGTATGAGAAAGCAATAGCAGAAGTGTTGTTGATGGCAACAACAAAAGAATAAATGCCAAAGAAGAGTGATTCATTACCAGATGTAGGAATAACAGCAGAACCCGATACACCACTAAGGGGAAGGATTGTTGCAGCAGAAGAGGGAATCAGTGCAGCCATGCAAGATTCTATATTTTAGGTGCTTGTAGAGTCCATGATGAAGAGGAATACCAAGTCTGCTCTGATACCGAGTTAGAGAATAGAAGAGCAATATAATTGTATGAATAATAATGGTTGTATAAGGGAGTAACATCAATCCTTTGTGTGTGTGTGTGTGTGTGTATGTGTGTGAATTATACATAATAATTACACTATGTATATGAAAGTCTTTTCTTTAATACAAAGAAACTAACTACTTTATTATTGATATACCCTAAGGCTTCAGGGAATAAAACTAAACCATAAAGAGCTAAAGCAAAAAGTCTCATCTTAATTTCTGTAAACATGTGAACCCTTATTAAAGTACACAAATCTTTCCAAAAAAAAGCATTGAAGATCCTCTTCTTTCTGTTTAGTTTTCACCTTGACTTCATAGGTTTTAATTTTCATTAACTTTGCTAGTATGACTTTAGCGCTTATCTTTGATGGATGCTCGTATGTTTTTAAAGATCCTAGGACTGGGATTTCAACGATCGTCGCACATTCCTCTAGTGTAGGCATTAGGTCACCATTTTTTAATATAAAACATCGGTAATACGGATCCCAGAAGTATACCAAAGCTTCTAACAACCTGACATCAATAGGTATTTCTAGAAGTGAAGCGATGCGATCATATTAAGAGTGAAACTAAGTTTTCATATTGAATGACCATTTAGCGTACATTTCTTTTAAACTTGTAAGCTCATTCAATTCTATCTTCATCTAGAATAACTTTGGTAGGCTTAAATCTGAAAGCTCTTGATGTGTTCGATAACTCTCCATATTGAGGATGTCTTTTGATGGGTCTTTGCTATAAATACCAGCTTGTATATAAATGTGATGGGGTGGAATGCGATGGTTGTGATGAATGAAAAGAAACAAAAAAGAAAGACATGGTTACCGTTGCTCTATTAATATAATAGTGAATAACAAACTAAAACCAAAGAATGAACATAATTAAAGAAGGCATAACTAAAAACATGATATATATGACTTTCTGGAAATTTATCATGTTTTTTAGTTATGCTTTCTTTAATTATGTTTATTCTTTGGTTTTAGTTTGTTATTCACTATTATATTAATAGAGCAACGGTAACCATGTCTTTCTTTTTTGTTTCTCTTCATTCATCACTGCAAAATATAAAGGGAGCGTTCAATAGATACATATCGAATGCTAATGAACATTTTCCTATCTAGTTTAACTATAATATCATGCTTAATATCTTTTTTAGTAATAAGACTTATACAAAAATGAACGTCAGCATCATCTCTACAAAAAGAGTTATGCATTTTATAGACTTTAAATGCCAATAATTTGCAAACTTGAAAAAACTCCTTTCTCATGATGAAAGGTCTTCAAAAAGGTGTTGGATCTCATTAGATTCCAAAGGTTGGTTTTAAAAGTCAAGGGCTTTACATAAAACCAACGCATTCAATCCACATATCTAGAAGGTGGTGGTCCAATGTAATGCCTTATGAGATAGCGACGTAAATTGGCTACATAATTTCTGGGTAGATATTGAGAAGATTGTTCTACTTACCCATCATAATAAAAACTATTAGGATCCACTATAGGTGCAGGAAGATGCTCATAAAACACGTTGTTCTCGAATGCAAGCATTTTTCTAATCTTAGCCCAATAAACAGGGTACTTTGTAGGATTGAGCATCGGATTGACTGGATAAGTTTCTAGCAGATATGGCCTTAGGTTGATAGCTACCTCATCTTGCCTCCATTCTATGCTTACGCCCTAATGGAGGCTTAGAGTAAACACAACAAAATGGCTAGGTGGGACAACATTTAGCAATTACAATCATATCCTTGCAGGTATAAAGGTAGTAAGCCATTTATGGAAATAAGACCTTCATTCTAAGTCCAACTCCTAAATTTTTAAACTGACACTCAGATAGGGTTGATGCACAATCATGCCAATAGTGAAATTTCTAGCCAAATACCATAGAAGGCAATATATGCTTCTTTCAGGAATTTTAGCATGTCCCGACAACAAACAATGAAGTAAATGAGGAAAGGATAACGAGGGTGCCAATCAATGAACTTTATAGGGGCATTACTAATCCCATACTTTCATATAAAGAGCCTTTATAATTGATCTATCCTTTATAGAGGCATGACGAAAAATGTCCTTAAAGCTATAATACGTACAAACTTTATTGGGATGTTATCAAATAAGGTTTCCTCAAGCTCCTCTTGTCTTTGTCTATGGGCTGGTGGTGCCTTATCTTCTGGATGAGGTCTTCTTTGTGAGGAAGAAGACATGATATTCATAGCTAACCTAAACCAAAAAGGTACTATTAGCAATGGACATGTATCTTTTGAATGCAATGCAAGATGGAAGAAAAGAGAAGAAAATAAAAGAAAGACGAAGTATACATAAATAGATAAATAAGCAAATATAGTACATTAAGTGAACAAAGTATACAGATAGAAAAGGATATGGACAGGGTTTACTCTAGGTTTAAATGCATTCTATGTAGAGGAAGGATCTATCTTAAAGGATGGGCCCAACCAAAAGTTCGAGTTGGGTTAAATAATCCGAGTGAGAGTTTTTGATTGCTTATGCAGAGGATATTAGCCTCACGAAAGCAATGCTACGTGCCCTATACTAAACCTAAAAGGTAGTAGCCCATGTCATGATATGCAAATGCATAATTTATAATTTACAATTCAAAATATAAATATAAACAACAAAAATATTAAAGGAAGCAAGATAATATGAACAAAATTTAGTCAATTATGATTATCGAAGAGTCGACTCATAAAAATAAATTAAGGAGTCGCTATTTAAGATACCCTACCCGGATATGAGGGGTAGGAGGAACCATTTTAGGGGAGGTAAATGTAAAAAGAACAGTTTATTTTCTAGGCGTGATTGGCCACCTAATTAATTTGTATTGATTTTAATAAATACCCAAGATTTTATTATAATCAATGAATTTTGGTTTACATGACCTAGAATTAGGGTTTGAGAGTGTGCTTGTGTTTGAGGAAAGTGTCAGCACCCACAAAACACCGATTCCAAAAAACGATTACCTATAATAAAAAAAATGGCTTTTATTAGTTTCTATCATTTGCTTCCTAAGATCTTGGTGTTTTTTTCTATACATTATTTTTTAACTATTGTTGAGTATCTTTTAGGATCCTTAAACACTTTTGGTAAGGACTTGAGGGATACCTTCCATATTTTATTTTATAAAAGTTACACTCCCTTAGTTCATAAATTTTTTTGGATTTTCAAAATTCCCCATCAAAGTAGAATAAAAAAAATTAAGCTTACTTTAGTAATATTTATTACCATGAGAGTTGTATTCCTCTTTTATTGTTCTCCAACATCAAAGTTTTTTTTTATTATTATTATGAAAACCTCTTAATATATTGGTGGGATCCTAAAACTATTTTCACCTAGTGAATTATTTCAAGAAATCATCTTGCAAACCTCCTAAAATTCATCTCTGGATGAACTTTACAATAAAAATATTTATAAATATTCAAGTTGTTAATTAACAATTTTCATTATTATTTTATTATCTTTAGATATCAAGTTCATATTAAAATCCTCCTGCTTGTTTGATGGAATCTTAAAATTATTTTTTATTTTATAAATTATTTTGAGAAAATCATCTTACAAACCTCCTAAAATTCGGTCGTCGGATAATTTTTATTGTAAAATTATTTGTGAATGTCAAATTGCTGATTAACAACTGCAGGTTATACATTAATTTTAAAAGTTGAAGATACACAAGAGAATTACAGGAATTAAATAAATAAACACTCAAGGCAATAACAAAGATAATGTACTGCAGAATGAGAAAATGAATTAATGTTGATGGATTAATAAAATTATCAGGACACGAATTAAATAAATAAGAGAATAAAATTGAATAATAAAAAAAATTAAAATTAGAATGTTAGATTAAAAGTTATGGTCAGGACAAGTTATTTATTTTTTTATCATAATTATCGCCTTGCAGTCCAGGTCTCCATTCAAATCACAACAACATACAGTATTTAGCTGACAATTTTTTTATTACCCACCAGCTCTCCATGTGTCTCCCTTTTGGTATATATTATTAGAGTTCTCTTTTTAATACCCTTGCTTCAATCATGAAGAGGTTGACAATTGACATTAACGTTACCTAAAAGAAAATAATTGAATTTCAAGTTATTTACATAGATGTTTGGGTCCTCGACTAATTTTATGGGTCCTGAAATTAATGACCATACAAGTTTCTAGTGGCCATATATTAGCAACCACAAAATTTAAATCTGAAATTATAAAAATTTACTTTTATCCTATATGGTTATTCCAAGGAAATTTTAAAGTATAATACATGAGGCTTTGGAATCGGCTTGTTGACGTTGAATCTAAGCCTCGAGAAACATATTTGTCCCTTCCTTCCTTCCTTTTTTTTTTTTTTTTTTTTTTTTAATTCTCACTTTTTTAAATCGCCCTAGGACCTTCTCTTTCCTTTTCAAATGTCAAATCCCAGCCCTCTCTCTATTGTTTTTTTAACCTGCTAGCCTTCATGCGCTGATCTCTCACTAACCTCTCTTTTTGGAAACCCCTATGCTTATGTGTATTGACGTCTGCCACCATTTCATTAATGAGGTGCCGCTTGAAAATTTTCCTCTTTTTTTTTTTTTTAAAAAAAAAAATAATAAGTGTCGCCCCATTGGTTGATTTGGGCGGCACAACACTAGAACCAGTTTGAGGCTAGCTTAATTAATTTACTTTTTTTTTTCTTGAAATTAGACCATCAACTTTTAGATATACAAAAGGGAAATGTAAAGCGTGCATTTTATTACTGGTGTTGTTTTAAGCCAAAAATTTAGACAAGTGGGTATGATCTTAAATTTTTTTCTTGGATAAAATTAGGTATTTATATAAGATAATATAATGATATTATATTTAAAAATCACTTAACAACTGTTATGTGAGCTTTTTAGTATATATATAGGTGATCTCTTTATATAAAATCCTCATATAAATCAATTTAATATATATGTCACCCGATAATAACCTACATATTAGTTTCCGTATTTCCGCACCTTAGTTTATAGAAACAATTGTTTAATCTTTTTTGATAGAAAGAATATAATATGTGATCGTCTCAAATTAATATTTAATCTTAATAGAGCATTGACTAAGAACATGTAGAAACAATGCTTTTATGTATTAGAAATCTCATAATTATAACAACTTTGTCATTTCCTTTGCAAAACATTTTTGTTTTAAGAACTTTATCTTTACTCTAAATTCATAAATCAAATATTAAATTCATTAATCAAATGTAATTAAATGTTAAAGATAAAGAAAATCTTTATTAATAATAAATGTATTTTTACATGAACAAAATTAATATTATGTGTAATTAATTGATTGACTTTAAAGCATGTACACTAAAAAAAAAAACATATTATATGTATTTTTTTTACTTCTTTTCAAAAGAAACATACGCTACATATAATAAATCTAGCCATATTATAGAGGATCAAAACATCTTTATTCATTTTTTATTATAGAAAAACTCGAAAAAGTAAGCAAGCAAACATCACAAAATCTTCATTTTTTATATATGAAAATATTCCTATTCCTACTATTTTTAGAAAAATCATTGAAAAATACAACTCTAAATAAAATTCCACCCATAGCATATAAAATTAAACCCACCATATCTAACATAATGCTTTAATATGAGGGGGTTGCGGGAGAGAAGAGATGACCTAGTTTTGGGTGGCTGCAAGAGGTGAATTAGGGTTTCAGAAGAAAAAAAGAAAGAATATTTTAGACTTGGTTTCGGAATTAGGGGTTCAAACCAAACCAGTTTTAGAAGTATAAAGGTGTTTTTAATCGATTTTATTATTATTTTCTTAGTTTTTCGGTAATTTCCTCACCCTAACAAGATCATAAAAAAACATAACGACATGGATCTGCTGACATGCTGCTGCATCAACAGCGTAGATGATGTGAAGCATGCAGGGGTATGCTTGATAGAAAGTTAAACGTAATTATAGGGAGGGAAAAAAAAAACCAGATACTATACTTTGATTTGGTATTAAAAAAAAGATATCAATTGGGTCCCCGAGTAAAGAAGTCGAATATACGGCGGCAATGGAATTTAATTAGACGCTTGGGAAAGCGCGTGGGTATCATTTAGATTTTAAACAAATCAAATCAGATGGCTGGTAATCCATCCACAACCCACTGACGACCTCCATTCTCAAATGCAACAAGAAAAAGAAAGGTACAGGCGACGCGCTTTACAGTTATACAAACTACAAAGATTCTCTCTTTCTCTCCCTCTCATATGTTGGATTCTCTCGCGGTTGCCATTGCAGTGACCGACTGAGTGCATATTCTTGAATCATCTTTCAAGGGGCCCCCAATAGCAGGCAGGTAAAGGTTGATTTGATGTTGCTAAATTTATATTTAACTCTCAAATCTTGTTCACACAAACAAACATGTTGGAATTTTGCAGTATGTATTGATTTTGGTGTTGTTAAGAGTGCTTATTTATTTATTTATTATTAGGGATTCGTGAATTGTTACAGGTGAACTAAGACATGTTTCTGTATTGAAACTTTTCCATTATTATCTATTTGATTGTGGGTTTCTTATCAGCCAAGTGTGCTCAAGGTTGAAATGGAAATTCCTAAATTGTTTCAACTTTTGATTTCTCATTTTAGGAGTTCTGAACGCAGACTTTTGATAGTGTTTCATGTGTTGGGTCTTTTACCCTGACTAATAGAACTGCAAAGCTCATATGATAATCTTTTTTGACTTCTCTGTTATTGGTCTAACACATGGCATGCTTTGTATCATGAAGGCACTTGCATTAAATGGCGTCGGTTACAACTGCTGAAGTTTGTGACACAAATCCACAGCAAATTGTCAGTGGTGAGCTTCGAGCACTCCAGCCAATCTTTCAGATTTATGGTCGGCGCCAAGTCTTCTCCGGTCCAGTAGTGACTCTTAAGGCATTTGAAGACAATGTTTTAATTCGTGAGTTTCTTGAGGAGAAAGGTAGTGGTAGAGTTCTTGTTGTAGATGGTGGTGGCAGTTTGCGCTGTGCAATACTTGGAGGTAATCCTGTGGTACAAGCTCAGAATAATGGATGGGCTGGTGTAGTGGTTAATGGCTGCATACGTGATGTTGACGAGATTAATGGTTGTGATATTGGAGTGAGAGCCCTGGGCTCCCATCCGATGAAAGCCAACAAGAAGGGTATCGGAGAGAAACATGTTCCTATTACCATAGGTGGCACCAGAATCAGTGATGGAGAATGGCTTTATGCAGATACTGACGGGATCTTGATTTCTCGAGCAGAGTTATGTGTCTGAGCCACTTTTTCCTTTGAAGATAGTTCTTCAGAAACGCTATTACTGGCAAGTAATTTTTCTAATGTTGCTTTAGTTGTAAACTTGTCTTTGGTGCTCACATTTACTTCTAGACAACCCTGTAATATGAATGTGAGGGTGAAAATTTGCTGGTCTATTCGTGATTTCTAGATTAGAACGGTGAGCTGTTTCTTGCTGTCAGGTATTGTGCCAGAAAAATAGTTAATGGGGTTGCAGAATACTTCAACCTCTTTGGGATTTTATCTATAATGAAACTCGTGCTACGTTATTTCATATTTGTCTCTGCTCTTGTCTTTCTTTTCTCTGAGTTTCTATTTATGTTGGGTTCAAATATCATTTTCCTGCTGAGAAAATAAATTCTCTTCGCATCGTTATTTTGCATTTTGCGTATCAAAAAGCGGGGAAAGGAGGTTTGATGACCCCCCAAAAGCGATTCTAGGGAAAACAAGCAAGATTGCGTTGAGTGGTGATTTGGTGACCAATGGTTTATTACTATACTCCCTAGCTAGTTGATCGTTTTAGGACCGTTGTTTTCTTGCTGTTTCTTCCTGGAATTGAATGTGTCATGTTTTGGTTATTCGGTATTGAACTCTGCAACATTTGAAGTTCTGGCTGCTTTCCCATTATGCTTCACACAGTTCTCCTTTTTCACCATGAGGACAACATTATGTTATTGATAGGATTTTTCGAGGAAAAGCTGAGACTTGAGAGAATGATCGCCAGGTTGGACTGTCATGGATTAATTCTTTCTTGCTTATCATTTATTATTGACTATTTATCTCTTTTTAATTATAAAAGAATCAGTCAATCAAAGTTGTGTCTCTTTCTCCAGAGAGTATCAGGGAATACTATCTCCATCATATATGCATAATGCCTTAGCTAGACCCGGACACTTTCCCTGAATCTGACTTCCGGATCATAACTGCTGCACAAACAGACCCTCTGGGAAGATTTGTCACCCAGGAAAAGAAAGTATACTGATCGGACGTGTTCAATAAGTGTTCTCAATAATAGCCTTTTATTTTTCAAAACTCCATCCATTATGAGGTCTCTAATTTCCAATCGGTACATTGAATCTCACATATATGAAAAGACTTTTTCCCAGTGCGTTTCACTGCTCATAGATGCAAGACATTGTTAGTGCTTGACAGGCGACTTCCATATGCTGCCCCTAGTCCAATGCTGGCCTCGTGTTTTGTTTTTTGCCGACTTGGGGAGGACTCCCAGCTTGTAAGAACTTCCACCATCCTGGAGCATGTGACATCGGAGTGCTGTCATGCACGAGTCCCAGAAAATGAGCAAAGCAATGTCTTCAATCATTCATTGCAACAATGGGAACCACAAAATGAAACTGAAAAGGCTTCAACATCTAAATAATGTTGCTCTTGCTGGCCTTCTCAATTGAACTCGGACTTTGATTGGAATTAGTTCTGAACCCATGCATTTGAGAGTTTCTCATTTCCAGCAAAATGGTTCTATAGAGCTTTGGAGCGTGAAGAAAAATGAAATCCAGACAAGTAAACCAACCCACATTTAGGTGGGTGAGACGCTTCTCTTGTTTGTTTCTTGCAACCGAGGCGATAATATCACATATCAAGCCCACAGGGTATAGCAAACACTAGCCCACTGAGCCTCGTTACACTTGACTCAGAGTAAAATATTTCTTAAGCGCATCCAAGTATCAGTAATTTATTTATTTTTTTAAGATTTTGATCGATATTTTTATTTCAAAAAATATTTGATGTTGTGCTAACTTAGAAAACTTGATGGGATAATTTAGAAAATAATAAATTAAAAATTTTAATTTCAAATTAAATTAATATTGAAAAATTAAATTGATAAAATAACATTTTAATTTTTTTAAAAAAACTGAGTAAGGTTAAATTAACAAAGCAAACTCGTGATGCAATTCATGCATGTTAACAGATTTAATAATTTTTTTATTATATAGATTATTTTTTATTTAATTATACGATAATAAACTGCATTATAATTTCTTGTATGATTTTTTTTGTTTTAAAAAACAAAAAACAAAAACCATGGTAGGTGTATGGGGTTGAGATAAGAAAAATAGATAATTGATAACAAATGATGAAATTGTATTTTTAGGTTTGAGTTGAATAAAAAATAGATCATCGATAATAAAGGGTGGAATAATATTTTTTTTTAAATTAAGATACAAAAAAAGCATTAAACTAAAAAAATAAAAACAAATAATAGCCTGGATGCTGTAAATTAACCCGTTAAACTTGCAACCCAAATCATTAACTCAATTTGATTTAATAATTTTTTTAATAATTTTTTAACTGAAATATAAAATAAAAAAGTAAAAACAAAAGTAAAAAAGAAAAACCCAAAAAAGAACCAAGTGTGTGGGCATGATGAAGCAACTTGCCTTGATATTAAAAGAGAAACAACCTAGACATGTGGCCTTCCAGATCAGCCTATTTGTCTGGATCTATTTTTATTTATTTTATTTTTTAAAAGGATAAACAAACTCTATTTTTATTTTTGTTTTTTTTTAAAAGATAGTAAATGATATATCATTTACTTATTATAGAATTCAACGACTAGAGTTAAAAACAGTGGTTTGATTTTTTTTTTTTACCTATTTTTAATTTCTCAAAAAAACAGTTGAGCAAATGCTAAAATGAATTCACCACAAGGCTTATTTGGTTAACTAGTTACATGACCCGGGTGATATTACGGATTTTTTTTTTATATAAAAATATATAAAAAAAACTAAGATTTAAAAGTGTTAGGTTTTTCTGTAAAACTATACCTAAGAGTCTTGGGTTTGGCCGCAACACCCGACCTAAAAGTAATATTTATAATATTAATAATAACATTAAACTTGCATGACTCAAGTTTAAGTGAGTCTGGCTTCAACACCGGACCCAAGAATATTGGATGTGGGTCTGGCTATAAGGTCGTGTTATAAAAGTGTGATAATTAAATAGATTAATTAAAAAGAAAAAAACAAAGAAAAAAACCAATAGGAAGAAAAAAACTAATGAAGAAAAAAAATCTGAATTAATTGAGTTAACCCTTCAAATCAAAGTTAACCCGTAAACCCGAGATTCAAGTCATGAAAGTTTGATAACTAAATAGAAAAAAATTGACGGGTTTACCTTAATTAATCAAGGTTAACCCATCAAACCAAGTTAACTCGTCAAGCCCAGGATACGTGTCATGAAAGTCCGATAATTAAATAGAAAGAAATTTAACATTAACAAACTAAACAAAACAAAAAAATTAATTAAAAAAAAAAATCCGGGTTAACTCGTCAAACCAGGTTAACTCATCAAATCCGGGATCCATATCATGAAAATTTGATAACTAAATAAAAAAAATTTAACATTAACAAACTAAATCAAACAAAAAAAATTCATTAAAAAAACAAAAAAAACTAAAAAAAAAACAGTTGTATAATATAATATAATATAATAATTATAATAATATAATATATTAACAATATACTAAAAGGCGTAGGTAGCTTTCCCCCACATGTTTTTTTTTTTTTTTTTTTTTCAAAGTTGAACCAACCTTTACCAAGCACTTAAGACCAGACCAAGAAAACAACACCCCTCTATCCAAACACAACCCAAGACGGGAAATTCAAGCTCAAACATAAAACAGCATCCGTGAGACACCAAAGTTGTGCTATACTCACAAAGCTACAAGCACCAAAAATTGAAAAAACAAAGTAAAGCCTTGAACTTTATTCGAGCAAGAAAAAACCCAAAACAAGAAAAATAATTATCAGTGCTAAAAAACTGAATTAAGACTAATTAAGCGAAACCCAGATGTGGAATGAAGAATTTTTTTCAAAATTACTAATTAAGCAAAACCCAGATGGTGGAATGAAGTATTTTTTTTTAATTATTTTTGTTGAATTATTTTTTTAATATTGAGTTGGTTGAGAATTTAGCTTTAACTTTTCTCATGAATTACTACAATGTTTCCCTACATAGCTTTTTTTTATGAATTTTTTTTTAAATGATCTTTATCGATTTTACTTCGTGGTTTTTTTTTTCTAACACCGTGGATTGTTACAATGTTTTCCCCCATGGTTTTTGTTTTGCTACAGTGTTTCCCCACAAGTTTTTTTTTCAAAATTATCTTTGTTGATTTTTTTTTAATATTGAGCTGGTTAATAATTTAGTTTTAACTTTCCTCACATGTGTTTTTTTCCATTTTTTGTGTTTTTTTTAGAATTATTTTTATTCATTTTATTTTTTTTAATATGAAACTGGTTGAAAATTTAGCTTTGTAGTTTTTCTTCTTTAAAACACTGTGGATTGCTACAGTGTTTCCCTACATGATGTTTTCTTCCTTTTTTTATAATTTTTTTTCCGAATTGTCTTTGTTGATTTTTTTTTTCATATTGAGTCTGGTTGAGAATTTAGTTTCGTAGTTTTTTTCTTTAAAACATTATGGATTGCTATAGTGTTTCCCCACAAAATTTTTTTTTGTTATGATTTTTTTCAAAATTGTCTTTATTGATTTTATTATTTTTAATATTGAGTCAAGTTAAGAATTACAACTGTAGATTTTCTCATGAAATAGATTGTTATAGTGTTGCTTTAGCTTTGTAGTTTTTTCCCTTTAAAACACCGTAGATTGCTACAATGTTTCCCCCATGATTTTTTTATGATATTTTGTTTTTTTTTCTAGAATTGTCTTTGTCGATTTCATTTTTTTCATATTGAGTCAAGGTTGAGAATTTAGCTTTGTAGTTATTTTCTTTAAAACACTGTGGATTGCTACAGTATTCCCCCACATGATTTTTTTTGTTATGATTTTTTTTTAATTATCTTTATCGATTTTATTATTTTTAATATTGAGCTGGTTAAGAATTATAACTGTAGATTTCCTCATGAAATAGATTGCTACAGTGTTTCTTGCATGATTATTTTTCCTTTTGTTTTTTTTTGTTATGATTTTTTCTAAAATTTTCTTTGTTAATTTTATTTTTTTAATATTAAGCTGGTTAATAATTTAGCTTCGTAGTTTTTTCCTTGAAAACATTGTGAATTGCAACAATTTTTCTTCATATAATTTTTTTTAAAATGTTTTTCACAAATTAACCCACGACAACGCACAAGCATGCCACAAGCCCGCAGCATCGGGCATTTTTTTTTCATATTGAGCTGATTGAGAATTTTGCTTCGTGGTTTAAAAAAAAAACACTGTGGATTGTTACATCATTTCCTCACATGGTTTTTGTTTTGCTACAGTGTTTCCCCACATGTTTTTTTCAAAATTATCTTTGTCGATTTTTTTAATATTGAGCTAATTGAGAATTTAGCTTTAACTTTCCCCACATGTTTTTTTTCATTTTTTTCATTTGTTTTTGCTTTTTTTTCCCCAAAATTGTCTTTTTTTTTTATTTTTTTGTGTTTTTTTTCCAGAATTGTTTTTATTGATTTTATTTTTTTAATATGGAGCTGATTAAGAATTTAGCTTTGTAGTTTTTTTCTTTAAAACACTGTAGATTGCTATAGTGTTTCCCCACATAATTTTTTTTTTATGATTTTTTTGTTTTTTTTCCAAAATTGTCTTTGCGATTTTATTTTTTTCATATTGAGCTGGTTGAAAATTTAGTTTTGTAGTTTTGTTTTTAAACATCGTGGATTGCTACAGTATTCCCCCACATGATTTTTTTCAAAATTATCTTTATTGATTTTATTATTTTTAATAATGAGCTGGTTGAGAATTACAACTGTAGATTTTTTCATGAAACAATATAGATTGCTACAAGATTTCCTAGCATGTTTTTTTGTTCTTTTGTTTTTTTTTTTGTTATGACTTTTTCCAAAATTTTCTTTGTTGATTTTATTTTGTTAATATTAAGCTTGTTAAAAATTTAGTTTTGTAGTTTTTTCCTTAAAAACATTATGAATTGCAACATTTTTTTTTCAAATATAATTTTTTTTCTACAAATTCACGACAATGTATAAACATGTCATAAGCCCGCGGCATCGCGCGGATATGGCATCTAGTTAATAAGTAAAAGGCGTGGGGAAGCTACAGTAGTTTCCCCACGCCTTTTAGAGCATTACTAGCTTAGATACCGGCGCGATGCCCAATGCACAATATTATTTGCATAAAAAATATTAAAAAAATAAAAATTTAAAAATATTGGGTTTTTCTGTAAAGTTATACCCAAGAATCTTGGGTTTGGCTGCAACGCCTGACCTAAGAGTAATATTTATAATATTAATAATAAAATTAAACTTGTATGACCCAAGTTTAAGTGAGTCTGGCTGTAACACCGGACCCAAGAATACTGGATATGGATCCGGCTATAAGGTCGTGTCATAAAAGTGTGATAATTAAATAGATTAATTAAAAAAAACAAAGAACAAAAATTAACAGGAAGGAAAAAACTAATGAAGAAAAAGAAAAAAATTGAATTAATTGGGTCAACCTTTTAAACCAGGTTATCCCGTAAAACCTGGGATTTGCGTCATGAAAGTTTGATAACTAAATAGAAAAAAAAAATGACAGGTTTACCTAGAATTAACCGGGTTAACCCATCAAACCAAGTTAACCCGTCAAGCCCAGGATACGTGTCATGAAAGTATGAAAGTCCGATAATTAAATACAAAGAAAATTAACTTTAACAAACTAAACTAAATGAAAAAAATAACTCATCAAATCAGAGTTAACCAATCAAACCCGAGATTCGTATCATGAAAATCTGATAACTAAATAAAAAAAAAATTTAACATTAACAAACTAAATAAAAAAAAAATTCATAAAAAAAATTAAAAAGAAAAAACAAAAGGAAAAAACAATTATATAATATAATACAATATAATAATAATAATAATAATAATGAAAAAACATGGGGAAAATTTCAAAAAATAAAAAAAAATGTGGGGAAAGCTAAAGCTAAAGCTAAATTCTCAACCAACTCAATATTGAAAAAATAAATTTAATAAAGATAATTTTTTTAAAAAAACATGTGGGGAAAACACTGTAGCCAAACAAAAACCATGTAAGGGAAACACGTAGTAATCCATAGTTTTTTTTTTTAAAAAAGCTACAAAGCTAATCTCTCAACCAAACTTAATATATAAAAAAAACCGACAAAAGCTATCTAAAAAAAAACGAAGAAGTCAATTTTGGGTAAAAGAAATGAAAAAAAAATGTACAAAAAAGGAAACAAAAGCGAAAAATAAAACACGTGGGGAAAGCTACAGTGTTTTAAAGAAAAAGACAAAAAAACTAAATTTTCAACCAAATTTCAATAGTAAAAAAATAAAATCAACAAAAATAATTCTGAAAATAATAATAATAATAATAATAATAATAATAATAATAATAATAATAAAATATGTAAAAAATGACAATTTTGGAAAAAAAGAAAAACTACAAAGCTAGATTATCACCAAATTTCAATATTGAAGAAATAAATTCGATAAAGATAATTTTTAAAAAAATATATTGGGGAATTTTTTTTTTAAAAAAACTACAAAGCTAAATTCTCAACCAACTTAATATAAAAAAAATAAAATCTACAAAGACCATTTTGAAAAAAAAAAAAGAATAAAGAAATCATTAAAAAAAAAAACAATGTATGAGAATATTATAGCAATCCACAATGTTTTAAAGAAAAAAAATACATAGTTAAATTTTCAACCAACTTCAATATTTAAAAAAATTTAGCAAAGATAATTTTGAAACAAAAAAATTAAAAAAAAAACGAAACAAAAAAAAAGAAGAAGAAATCAATTTTGGGTAAAAAAAAAGCATAAAAAAACATGTAAAAAAAAAAAAAACCTGCTGCTACAGTGAAAAACCTACGTGTTTTAGAGTTCTTACTAGTTACATGACCCGCGCGATGCCGCGGGTTAATTTTTTTGCATAAAAAATATTAAAAAAAGCTAAGATCTAAAAAGTGTTAGGTTTTTTTTGCAAAAGTATACCCAAGAGTCTTGGGTTTGACTGCAATGCCTAATCCAAGCGTAATATTTATAATAACATTAAACTTGAATGACACAAGTTTAAGTGGGTCTGGCTGCAATACCAAACCCAATAATTTTGGATGTGGGTGTGGCTGCAAGGTCGTGTCATAAAAGTGTGATAATTAAATTAATTAAAAAGAAAAAAACAAAGAAAAAAAAACCAATAGGAAGGGAAAAAACTAATGAAGAAAAAGGAAAAAAATCTGAATTAACTGGGTTAACCCTTCAAACCAAGCTAACTCGTCAAACCTTAGATTCGCGTCATGAAAGTTTGATAACTAAATAGAAAAAAAAAATTGACGGGTTAACCTGTCAAGCTCGGGATATGTGTCATGAAAGTCTGATAATTAAATAGAAAGAAATTTAACATTAACAAACTAAACTAAACGAAAAAAATTAATTAAAAAGAAAAAAAACAAAAAAAATAAAATTTTGGGTTAACCCGTCTAACTTGGGATTCGTGTCATGAAAATCTGATAACTATATAAAAAAAAATTACTATTAACAAACTAAATTAAATAAAAAAATTCATTTAAAAAAAAACACAAAGAAAAAAGCAAAAAAAAATCCATAAAGGCATAAAAAACAAAAAAATAAAAATAAAAAACAGAAAAAAACAAAAAAACAAAAAATATATGTTATAATATAATAATAATAATAATAATAATAATAATAATAATTATTATTATTATTATATATAAGTACAATTAAATTAAAAGGCGTGGGGAAAGCTACAGTGCTTTCCCCACGCCTTTTAGAGTATTACTTAATTAATTACTTAATAATAGTACTGTAAAATGCAATTTAAGCTGATTTGCGGCTGGGAAAACGTTGTACACACACCAGGAAATGCAATTCACTTAACAAACTGATTCTGAATCTACAATGTCCTGTTCATCAACGGCCATACTTGTGTCTTCCCTGGTAATGCTTGCCGATGAGCATTCCGTACTGTCCACCATCTCTCCATGCAAAATGATCGCCTTTCTCTTCCTCCTCCTTTGCTGCCATCTTCTCAGGACCTCTGAAATTCCCTTTTCATCCCTTCCTTCAGCTCGTGCCTCTTTTGATTCTCCAGTATACTCTGTCTCAGCAGTACTATCGCGGCAGTAACTGGGATCTACTGCTGTAATTGGGAAAAGAAGTGGTCTGCAGCAACTTAGAATAATTATGAGCATCGTGATGTAAATATATATGGATGCCCAGACATAAAATGTCCATTTCCAGTTGCGCACCACTTCTTTTGTCCAAGGCAGCTTAGAAATCAGGAGGATCTCCGCTTCATATAACTGTGGGAGGCATACTGTTCCAGCCCTTGGTATTAAAGTCACTCTGATCACTTTGCTTCGTGGATGCCTTTCCTTGAGCTGTAACATTTTAATGGAGATCTTCTGAGTTTCTTCAGAAATTCCTAATAGTAAGGGTGCACCCATGAGAAATGTTCGTAGAAACCGAATTGGCAGGCTTCTGAACCGCAACATGCATGGCTGGCTAGATTTTGCCTTCACGTTTCCATCAGCTGATAAAACTTCTGCAGTCAACTGAAGTAGGGCAACGAATGAGAAATTGAGCAAGACATGTATATAGGTGAGAAAGAGCTGTAAGTTCATGCATCGAGTTAGTGAGAGGAGACATATATCATGAATGCCTTGACTCAGTAATGAAATTGTATTGGCAGCTACATATTGGTGGAATTTAGCAAAAGAAATTTCTGGAACGACAGACTGTATTGAAATTGTAACCTCAGAATAATTAGAAATTCAAACCTTGACTCAGTAATGAATTGGAATAGTATATATTCAACTCTAACCTTCATATTTGAGCCAAGGTAGTCTTGGATTGTGGATTTTCTACTGGTTATTTCTTATGTAGCTTGGACTCACGCTTTTGTTAAGTCTAAGCAACCATTATATATATATAAACGAAGTGATAGAAGATTCATTGATAACAATTCAGTTCACGTAGGAAATAAGAATAAATCTCCAAGCCACCTCCTTAAAAATAATATTTCTTAATTGCTTCACCAGCGACAACCACTTCTTTTGTTTTATTTTCCTTCTTGTATAACTAGAAACAACATAAGAGAAAAACGAAAAACAAGCAATAAAAAATTCTGCAAAATAAATTACATAAAAAATTCTAAATCAGAATTTTATTATTAAAAATTTCTCTAAGCTGCTTCTATGCTAATAAAAAAATCTTAAACAAAACTGAAAAAAAATCTAACCAAATAAGAAAAAAAAATCCTAATTCAACTAAAAAAAAATATAGCAAATTAATCTCGAACAGTAGCTTCTAAGCATTATTGTAAACCTTTCCTAATCCTTAATTGCTATAAAATTTTAATCCTAAAAAAACAATCTTCAAAATCTTCTAGCAAAATGTCAGTGATTGGATTAAATTTATGTCCATTAACATAAAACTACGCGTTAGGAAAAAAATCTCCTACATCTGTCTCTGAGGGTTGGAAAGAACTCATTTTCGACCATTAAAATTGATGCCCTATGCTCTTCTGGTGTGTTGACACTTTATAGTTAGCCAACTTAAATAAAGTAGGGCAAAAATCAATACCCAAAACACTTTGAATCTTTACACAACCATTACTAGTCAATGGTTTGTCCACATTGTACTCTTTCTCACATTATTTTGATTCTTCACAATTTCTTTCATCTTTTGCTTCTCTTTCTTATCCATAAACTAAAATAAAACAATATATTTCTACCCTTACCCTCAACAACTGCCCCCTTTTATAAACATGCATCCATAGACATCACATCACATAAAACACTATCAAAACAAAACAAGACAAACGTTCATCCATGATTACCTTGTTATTGCTAACTCGATTTAGCCACTTTAATTTATAAGGCTTAGGGTGTTTTTTTGTCTTGAGTTGCAACTTCTATACTACCTCATTAGACACCATGTTCTCTTAACTATTAATGATCAAATTACATGTTTTGTCCTTAATGGTACAAGTTGAATGAATTAGACTAGTGTTTAGCCAATCTCCAATCGAATCACCTTTAGAGTAAGCAAATTCTCTTAGATAACTAAGTTAGCACCATTATCACCTTGTAAAACTCCCCTTGCTATCATCATAAACAAGATATCACCTTGTAAAACTCCCCTTGCTATCATCTGAATCATCATAAACAAGATATCACTCACATTCTGATTAGGTTCTTTTGCCAACAAATTTTTACCTAGAAACCCTCTAACTTATAACACTTGGCAATTTGATGCCCCAGCTCGCCATATCTGAAATGTAAAAATTTAAAACCAGATCCAAAACCAGAACTCTAACTTATGGTTTATTTATCTTCTGATTCAAGTTGAATTGATGCTTTTTTTTTTCCATTGGTTCACACCTCTCTATTGTTCTAGTCAAACCAACTTGTTAGTTACCTTGACAACATGTTGTTTCTCCATGATCAAAACCTTTTAATAGGCTTAGATTGTGCATAAAAATTGCAAACACAACACGTTTTAGATGGACCGACGTAATCCACTTAGGTGCATGACAACCAACTACTCTTCAGTTTCTAACAAATCATTCCTAGCCGCTGATTCTCCCACCAGTTGGTAGAAATCATCAGTGTATTCATCAATAATTCTCCCATCTTGTCTCAATGTATGGAGTCATTGGTACAAAGTTTGGGTATACCTGAATGGAAGAAAGTTTTCCTTTACCCTTTTCTTTATCTTCTCCCAACCACTGATTCTTAGCTTTCCTTACCTCTCTCGTGTCCTCTTTAACTGTTCCCATCAGACAGAAGCTTGACCCTTCAAACTAATCGTAATCAACTTTAGTCGTATATGTTTGGGAACCTCCCTGCACTAAAAAAATCATTTCACCTCATTCATTCAATCAATGAACTCCTATGCTTGTAAAGTTCTTAAAAATTTAGGGATTTTTAATATGAAATCTAAAGTCTCTAGTTCTAATTTCTTCTTGATAAAAAGGTTGCCTCTTCCACTCCTGTCTTTACAACTAGTTTATGTTACTTTCTAAAGATCTATGTTCACTCTCCCCCTGACCCTATTTCTATAGGTCTCTCTAATCCAACTGATAAGTTAATTCAATGATTTTCCTTTGTATGTCATCTATTATAAGCTCCTTGACATTTCTCTCTTAAAGAGGAACCTCCTCATCCTTTCCTTGACTATGCCTTGCTCTATGACCTCTTCCTACCATGGTTGTTAGCAGTACATAACAAGTAAACAAATATCCACGGAATCACACCATACAACAAGCAAACAAATATCCACGGAATCACACCATACAACAAGCAATAACCTATGATTGTTGTGCTCTAATAAAGATAGAAGAACAAACAATATAAAATTTTACTGAATAGGATCACATCACAAATCCTAATTCAAAATTTTATTAATGAATATTTTACTATATAAATATTCTAATCAAAAGTCATTATAGCTCTTCTAGGCTGCTTATATACTAGTAAAATTCCTAAATAAAATTAAAAAATAATAAAAGAGTTTTAAACTAAATAGAAAAAAAAATCCTAAATCAACTAGGAAAATATAATAAATTTAAAATAGTAACTTCTAGGCTTTATCATAAAGCCTTCCCGATCTCTAATTGCTTCAAAATTTTAATCCAAGATCTCTAGAATCTTCTAAATTTTTTTACCATGATCCAATGGTTAGATCAAAATTATTCAATGTTAGCATATCCTTTTCCTTAAGTATTCAACTTTGTTCAGGAACTACTCTACCTCTAAATAACTTGTTTAATAGTTAAGGGGTTTAATACACTTGAACTTTTTAAAACTATCTTATCTTGCGCTACCTTCTTGATATTTAATGTCGAAATAGGGCAAAAATTATTATATATGCTTATCTTATTGGTTAAAACAAGAATTAATATGTAAAGCAAATGATGTTGTGGTACTTAGCGAGAAGGAAAACAAGTTTATTAATCATCTAAGCTCTCAAAATTTTATCCCTCGATTTGTTTTTTCAAAAAGCTAATAAACACTATAAATAGAGAACAAAAGTAACCCTAATAATAATGAATACAAAAAACAAAATAAAATCCTAGAACTATTATTAATTTTCTAATAAACCACTTTCCAAATTAAATTTAGGTAATAAATTCTATAAAATCTTAAAATTAAATGATAGCGTGTTACACTTCCCACAAGTCCACAATAAGCTATTCTAAGTAGTAAAACTCACATCAGAGTTCTTTGCTCTCTAATAGGTAATCACATAAGTATAACTTCATGAAGTTCTTTGATCTCTTTATTTACAGTACATATAGCACATGGTTGGTTTAAATTATTATCATTAATTCCCTGATCTTCTTTGACATGGTCATTTACTTTTTCCACTATTATTACACAATAGACTTAAACAATTGGGTTTCTTATGATCAGTGGGGCATGTAAAACACAAAGAAAGACATAGCCAATATCAAATTCGTGACAATTTTTATTTTGATTTTAAAATTTATTTTGTTTATTTTTTAGTTAAGAGTAACTTACCAAAAAAGATAGAAGAGAGAAAGTTGTCGATTGTCATATTTTCGACAACCAAACAGTCAAGCATGGTGTTAAAGGGTTCAATTCAGTGAGAGAAGTTTGATAGTAGTGTTTTTATTTTCATATTGCTTGAAAAGTAGATCGGGCTCAAAAGTGAATTTTTTTCTCTTTTGATTTTGTGTTTTTGAACCGATTTAAAAATGTTTTAAGTTGAAAATTTTATTTATTAAATTTTTTAAAAAATTTAATATGCTTTTAAATAAAAATAATTTTTTAGAGTAATCTCGTGATTTTTCAGCCACTATTTTTGGCCAAATTCTTAGCACAACAAGCAACCTCCCAACAAGCAACATCTGCTTAATAATAATAAAGGAAGTCATCCACTTCTAAGACCAAGATAAAAGAAAATCTAGTAGGTGGTCAAGTGGTAAGAGCTTGGGACCAAGGGGTTTGCTCCCCCTGTGGTCTCAGGTTCGAACCCTGTGATTGCTAATATGATGGTCACTGGAGGTTTACATGGTCATTAACTTCAGGGTCCGTGAGATTAGTCGAGGTGCGCGCAAGTTAGCCCGAACACCCATGTTAATTTAAAAAAAAAATCCCAAGCAACACATCGTATATTTCATCAATTTGTTGCAATCAATAAGGCAGGATATCCATTAAAATTAAGTTGTGACATTAAATCTATCATACTCACTCCGATTATAATCTTCAGTTGAAACTAATTAAAAAGTACATGACAATAACTATGTTTATTGCAAGCCTCTTTTATTCATGATCCATGTTAGCATCTAACACAAAATATCATAATCTTCTCCGATCCTTGTAAAAAATCCAACTGAGCCGTTCAGAGTGACAATCATGCCTTTGCATCGACACCACCCGCCTCCTAGACCATCACAAAGTCCTAGTTTGCCTGCAGGAAAAACTATGGAAGAAAACTCAAATACCCTAATTTTTATTCATCAAAGGATATTACAATATCCTTTAACCTCCCTTTAATTTTAAGATGTTCTAGAATTTGTTACCTTTATTTAATTAGGCAAGTGTTTTATTAGAAAATTAGTAATAGCTCCATAATTCTATTTTTATTATTTTTTTTATTAGAGTTTTTTTTTGCTTAAATTAAGAATATCCTGATGTTAGTTTCCAAAATATATCAATAGATGTTGCGCTAGTCATAATCGTGAAAGATTTGATGTCACAATTTTCAATGAAGATCCAAGTATTGGAGAATTGATCAAAGTAATGGAATTAGATTAAAGGGAAGCTATTTTGTGATGGAAAAAGGTCCAGCGATAGATTTATTCCTAATGCTATATATTTAGTAGATGTGAGAAAAAAACTAAAAAATCGATTAAATTGAGAAAATCAAATTTTTTTTTTGAAAAAACCGAACTGTGAAAACAATCGATTAAACCGATTAGAATTTTGAAAAAATCAACCGGTTCGGTTCGATTTTATAAGCTTAAAACCAAAAAAACCGAACCAAACCCAAACCGGAAAAAACCGAGCCAAACTGGAAAAAACCAAGTCAAACCGTGCCAAACCGGAAAAAAACCGAGCCAAACTAGAAAAAACTGAGCAAACTGCAAAAACTGAGCCAAACTAATTTGAACCGGTTTTTATTCCAAAATAACCGAACCGAATTGAAACCGATCGGTTTGAATCGGTTCCAGTTCAGTTTCAGTTTGTTTTAAAAGAAAAATAATTTAATTACTATTTTTAATAAAAACCGAACCAAACTGAAAATAATAAATCCTATACTCGGTGAAAGAAGAGGCTTTATCCTTAACAATGTGCCATGTAAGGTAAAAGCAATAGAGAGAAAAGTAGAATGAACAAAGGAAAGGTTGTGAAATCAGTTTGTTAATTTGGAGTAGACAATTTCAATTGAAAAGTTAAAATACTTTTGGATTTAATTAGTTTTATCAGCCACGAGGAGTTTTTAGAAAGGTTATATATATAATGTTCTATTCCAAATCCTTGTCTCGAATGACAGTACGGAAGAGTTCAATTTTTAATACTGAACTTAATGGTTGAGTTTTTAGAGCCTCTTTGTATCAGGTTATTTTTTACTTCAATATATATTTTTACTGTAATGTTCCTTTGGTTTTTCGATTTTGTTACATTTATTTAATTAGGAAACTGTTTTATTAAGAAATTAGAAATAGTTCCGGTAATGTCTATTTATTCAGGGTTTCCTAATTTCCTATTTCAAGTCTAGTAATAGTAGCCTTTTGCAAAAAAATTACTTTTTTGATAAATAATAAAAATCAAGATATTTGATTTTTTTTCCTACAGCTTTGCTATGATTTCTTTAGGGTTTTTAGTACAAAAAATAATTTGCGTGAAGAACTCAAGATCTGAGATGGATTTCATTATTCTTATATATAAATATTAATAAAAATATTTTAAAATATATAATATTATTGGAAATTAATAAATTACTAACACACACATATATTTGTATTCTTAGAAAATAATGAACTAGGATTTATCAAGATATGACATATAAAAGCTAAATTAATTAATATATTAGTGCATATATATGATTTATTGTTACCAATTTATTAATTTATATAATATTACTTGACATTACACACACACACACACACACACACACACACACACA